>VXBU01002235.1:628170-814258 GCA_013400315.1 Bombycilla garrulus
GGCTGCCCGGCCCTCTGCGAGTGCTCGGAGCCGGCCAAGACGGTGAAGTGCGTGAACAGGAACCTGACGGCCGTGCCCCCCGACCTGCCGCCCTACGTGCGCAGTCTCTTCATCACCGGCAACCCCCTGACCGACCTGCCGGCCGGCGCCTTCCCCGCCCAGCGCCTGCCCGACCTCGCTTCCCTCAACCTTAGTGGCAACCACCTGCGGACCGTGGAGGCCGGCTCCCTCGCCCTGCCCTCCCTGCGGCAGCTGGACCTCAGCGGCAACGCGCTGGTCTCCTTCAGCCCGCAGGCCTTCGGGGAGGGTGGCAGCCCGCTGGAGGAGCTGGCCCTCCGCGGGGCCCTGCGCAACCACAGCGTCCTGCTCAGCCTGGCTGCCCTGCTGCAGTCCGGGGCCCTGCGCAACCTCAGCCGCCTGGAGCTGGCCGACAACGGGCTAGTGCTGCTGCCCGCCGGCATGTTCTCTGCCCTGCCGGCCCTGCAGCAGCTGGACCTCAGCAACAACTCCTTGGTGGGCCTGAGAAACGTCTCTTTCCAGGGGCTGGGCCAGCTGCAAAGTCTCAACCTCAGCGACAACTCCCTGGGTGTGCTGTGGAACAGCACCCTGGCCCAGTTCCGCAGCCTGCCCGCGCTCCGGCACATCGTCCTGGGCCGCAACACCTGGGTCTGTGACTGTGCCATCGAGGACCTGGTGTCCTGGCTCAAGGAGAGCGACCAGGTGGAGGGCAAAGAAGCCCTGACTTGTGCCTCCCCTGACAAGATGCTGGGCAAAGCCCTGCTGAAGATCAATGGCTCAGACCTGAACTGCTCCACGCCCATAGACCTGCCTTCCCAGCTACAGACTTCATACGTCTTCCTGGGCATAGTCTTGGCTCTCATTGGGGCCATATTCCTCCTAGTTTTGTATTTGAACCGAAAAGGAATCAAAAAGTGGATGCACAACATCAGAGATGCCTGTAGGGATCACATGGAGGGCTACCACTACAGATACGAGATCAATGCAGACCCCAGGTTAACAAACCTCAGCTCCAACTCGGATGTGTGACAAAACGCCCCAGATGCAGGGCAGTGCAAAGTACCTATGCATGAAAAGTAGACTTATGCTTTACCCTTGTGCTTGCTTCCATCTTTCCTGAAAAGTCTCAGACATGCTTGTAACTTGAGGGGGATATGCCTCCCTGTGATGTTAATTTTTGTTTTGAGACACTGGATTGCTGAGCATGGTGATCAGCTGTGTATAGGAAACAAGCTGCTAATTATTTTCCTCCTTACCTGTCTGCACTTGTGGGAAATTTTTTTTCAAGATGTCAAAAGAAAAGAAAGGATTCTCTCTGATGATCCAAAGCCACCAGGGTTTATAAAACGTTACTGATGCGGACACCATTCAACAAAAGCTGCCTCAACTTCTTGGGAAAAAAAGAGTTATGTTCCTCTGTGCCAGTTTTGGTCTTGTATATCTGAATTGGGATGCGATGATTACGTTTCATAGACTATCTTGAGATTTTAAAAACCAGACAAACTCCTTTTAACAGCTCTTCAGAAGGAAATCAAATAGCAAGCATGCACAAATACTGTATAGTTTTACATGTTAGGAAATTTATGATCTCAGTAAGTCTCTTACTATTTTATAATTATTTTTGATTGCAGTTTACGTGACTTGACAGAATTTTTTTATACAAACTGCATCTAAACTCCATCTAAACTCAGAGTCTGAACTGTTAATTTCAATAAACAGTCTTACAAGATCTGTTGTGTTTGCTGTTCTGTGAGAAAAGCGTGGACATCTAAGAATGTGAATAGTGCTATAGTCTCTGAAGTAACAGTCCTGCAGTAGTAATAAGAATAAAGTTTATACAAATGTGTAGCTTAGAGCTGTAAATGTTTGACAATTTTGTGATATATGCTACGAGAATTACACTGAACTTAATTACACTGAGAATTAAACGATGAGAGCCAGTTTCACTTTGCACAAACCCCTCAGACTGCTCTCTGAAAGTATCTGCATAATGTCAAGACAGATGCTAGAGTCCACTTTTCTGGGAAGGTACAAGCTAATAGAGTTTTCATAAAGTCTTCTCTACCAAATTATAAAAATAAAAAACAAAAACAACAAATTAAATTGTGGAGTTGGTAAGCTAAAGAAAATTTTACCTGAAAGTAACTGCTTATTATTAAAAACCATACTTACGTGTCCTGAACTAAATTAAATGCAGCTCAGTTGTGTGGTTGGCAAGCTCTAGGCTTGTGCATCACTACAGCATTTATTAGATTGCTGTTTCCTTTTTAAGGTCTTGGTACTTGTGAAAGTCTGTAGTCCAGTAACTTGATAGAACTTTACATTTATCTCAATGCATTTAACAGGGGCACTTCAGTATGGTGTGTTGCTTACTACTTGCTTGGAAATGCATTTTCTTGTAAATAGATAAAGCATGCAGAAAAAAAAAACCCCTTCAGACTGCCTCATTTAAGATGCAACTTTGACCACATACAGAACGGTTAGCAAGAACCTTGCAGTGGCTGCCAATAATTAGTGCAGTTTTTCTAATCTATTTACGGTTTCTTAATGAGAAAAATACACCAGCTGTAAAAGTGTGATGTGACTTGATATATATCAATTTATCTGTGGAGCTTTTTCCATGGTCACTGTTACTTGAAGCTCTTGAGCATCTCTCAAATTTTATGAATTGCTGGCTCATTCCTTTTGCATTCAAAAGTGACAGTTTTCTCATAGATGTATACATTGGGTAAGAGCTCATAAATAGTCTTTAAAGTATCAGAAAAAATATAATCTATTTTGGGCATCAGTATTATTCAAAACCATTTTTCATCTTGCAACTTCAGACAAAGCAAGTAGCACAACTTGCCTTTGACTAATTTTCTACTGCTTTAAATTGGATTCGTTCAATAGCAGTGATTTTTTTATGTACTTATGTGCATTTACCCTTGAAAGTAAAAAAAGGATGGATATTAAGTACAACTATTGTTTTGTAAATCAGTCTATTTTGCAATTAATGTGCATTAAATGATAGTATATTTCTCCTGCTGTAATTTAAATGTACGAGCAATATCTGGTTAATGGCATATGAATTAAGTTTATGGATTCTTATAAAGCAGGCTGCCCGTCTGAATATTAGCTGCCCATATTTTAAGGATAGTGTGAAAACCCCCGTGTGAAGAACTATTACTGTTGCCACTATGCAAACCCTTCTTACTTGGTATACGTCAGATAGTTTATGTAAGAAGCCAGAATTTACAGTAGCTACGCAGTGTGCTTTGTTGTATCGGTTATTCTGGAGATTATCAATTTACACTTACCTGTACAGTGCCAAGAAGAGTAGAGCATCATCCTTGCTTAAGATGCTCCTGTAATATAATAGATAAAATACGTGCAAACCAAGCCATTTCTTGGGCAATTTCCTGAGTTTTGTTAACAGATACTTTAAAGTAACTACAGCAAAAGCAATTATCCGTGATGTGTTAATGTAACGGCCGTGCATTTGTAGAGTTGTGTGAGAACAGGCAACGACTTTATTGCAGTCTCTCACCAATGGAGCAAGTATTTGTATAGTGGGCAAGTGTAACTGTTGTTACTGTTACTACACATATTATTCTAAAGATTATTATTACTATTATTTTTGTATCTTAGTGTAATAGAAATTTATTAGAGATCTGGTGACAGCTACTTTAAAATAATTTTTGTCGTTTGCTTACATATGTATTTATTAGGATGTAACATTTAGCATGTGTCAGTGTTGTGTTCGATGATGTTCCCCTTCAGTGTTTGACCAACAGTGAATGCTTTGGTGTTTTGTACAATGCATTATTTGATCTTAAATTCCCTTCCATAAACAGTGCTTGAAATTTGTTTTTCTTTTTTTTTACAAAATACTTAACAATGGTACTCAGAAAACACATAAAAGGAGCTCCCACACTACTTCAGAATGTGATTAAAAACTAAACACTTAAAAAATAATTAGTTTCAACGTTCTTCTGAAGCACATTTTATAATCCTACTCTGCTTTGAGACCTGAGATTCCAATTGACTACTATTTCTGGAGCAGCTTATTCATTCATCCTTCAATAAAACACACGCAGATCTAAATGCCTCTAAAATGTGTTTTGTGTACGTAAGTCCCCCTAAGTTCTGCATGACACATTTGTCACTGAAAAATATTCAACTAAAGTAGTGGGTAAATCTTCATGAGAGGCTGCACAGCTAAGCAGAAAGGATTGTTTCTCCAAGGCTTAGCTGCTTTGTTAAAGCTAGTATTAGTTGTAAGAATCTTAAAATTTTCTTAAGAAAATAGCACAAGGAATTGACATAGTTTTAATATATTTTCTTAGAACACTTTGGATAAGTGATGTTGCCAGGTAAGAAAATTCCCTAAATCCCTCTTTAAGCCAAATCCCTCTTTAAGGTAGCTTTATATTAGATCATTTTTATTTTATTGGATAATTTTTATTTTTCCAAGCCATAATATTACCAGTAATTCTGACATCCAGAAAGTGGTTTGAAGTTTTGCAACAACTGCTTTAAATCTTTTCATTCAGAGTAATTTAGTTTTTAAGCACTGACGACAGTCCCCAGTGACATGGCAGCAAGCGGAGCAGTCTGTTCAGCCCCACATTCTGTTGTTGACTGAGATGTCGCTGAAAAACAGGCATGGCAAATTATTCAAAATATGACTGCACTAGGATCCCAACTCTCATTATTCTTCTAGCATTTTCCCTGTGGTATACTCCAGTCTTTCTGCATCTGCATAATTTCTTTTTTGCCTCATTTTCTCAGGAAATCCGTTAAAAGAGTATAATGAATCTGCACAGGTAGAGAAATCAGTCTGACTGGACCAATATTTTGAGGTTTAGCATCTGTATTTCTCTTTAAGCCTTAATGTGGAAAAGAGCCTTTGTCAAAGTGGACAGAATGAAAATTTGATATGCACTTTTTCTTTCTCTTTAGCAGCTGAATGTTTAAGAAGAACCATTCATTCTCAGCATATGATGAAGGAAAATAGCATTTGGTAAGAAAAATGTTTTGGTTTCAAGCTTCCAAATGACATTTATATTCTGTAAGAGAAAGTGGAAGGGAGAAGCTTGTAAAGGAAACTGAGCTATCTTCATAATGGGTCAGCACTGGAAGTCACAATGCTGTGGATAGGAACAGTTCCTGATTGAATCTGTCCTTTAGGTTCTGGTCATTTTTATAGTCTCAGCTGTAATGTCTTCTCTTGCTATAAACTGAAACATTTTGGTAGCAAGTGGCATCCCATCTTACAATATTTGCAATGCAGGTGTTTCCATTGTGAGTTTCTTGTGGAATATAATAGAAGATTGAATTTAATTCAGTGCCTACTGATTTAATAATGACCAGATCAGGCTCATAATGTAATAATTTTTTTTTTTTTTTTTGCAAATATGCTGCTTACAAGGGGAAAAGACCTTGGCTTGAAATCAAACAATAGAAGCCCTATTAAAAAAAAATAAAAAAAACCACACAACAACAAAAAAACCCACCAGGAGATGATAGAAAGCAGAACATTTGGAGAGTGCAGCATTTATCAGATACTTCACTCAGAAAAGAGACAAACCATCTCTGTGGGAGCTGAGCTGAGGGTCCTTTGGTGATACAGAAGTAAGTGTACTCTGTTAGCTTCCCAAGTCAATAGAGAGTAGCAGAAAAGTGATGCTTTGTACCAACACAATAAACCTAACAGCACTTCTCTCCCACATTGAAAAAAAAAAAAACCCCAGTAAGCCTTTAGAAGGAAGAATACAGGTTTGCAGTATAAGTATATCCTTAAAAAGGACTTTCTCCACCGTGTTACAATTTATGTGTTGTCACATCCTTGGAAAACCTTGCTATGCCAGAAGTCATCTGTTGCGTAGGCAAAGCTTGAAATCGGGCTTTGCATTCCCAATGTTAGCCTAAATAGAAAAAGCAAACTATTAAGGAAATTAAATCAGTACTTTGGACAGCATATTTGTGGCATAGTTAATAATTTAATATTTGCAATTACTTATATTTTTCCAAGTATTCACTAGATAGCTTTTCCTATCTGATGATAGACTAGAAGAACAACAGATTTGTGTTTCTAGTAATTATGCATGAAAGCGTCTGAATAAATTAGCAATATTTCAGTACATACGGTGATGAAAATGCTAGAAATCTTGTGTTCTAGAATGTTTCACTGTTATAGAAATTTTAGATGTGCAAGAAACAGCTGTAACTTTTTCTGATTGAAGTTTGGTTTCCTAATAAAAAAATATTCTTGAGGAAAAGCCCAATAAAATATTTACCAGATTGCTTACAAATGTTATATGTTCACTCTGTTGATTTTATTACTTTAAATCCTTACAAATATTGTGGTCTTTACTGAAAGTGCAGATGTATTCCTTTTAGCCCAAATTGATGGTTGGGCTATGAATTTGCATGATAGAATAATGAAAAAGCAAAATCCATATAGTTGGCCTGATTGATTTACTTAGAAAGAAATTTGGCCAGTGAATAGAAGAGATTGTGCTTCAATTGTTCTTGTTATTTTGGACATAATTTATTAGCTGTTTTGGTTATAACATATGTGGTATTAATTTTCAAGTTAAGTGCCAATTCTAAATTTACCAGTAATGTATTTTCATCTTTTTAATTACCTGTTGAGGCTGTGTTTTAAAGGCTTCAAATACATATTTACATAGTGAAATATAAAAGACACTGTTATTACTGATGGAACTATCAAGGAAAAATGCTGCTGAAACAGAGAAAACAGGTGAAAAACAGAGGGGTACAAAAAGCATTCATTTGACAAACTTTTATTCCTGCAATTTCTTTTAATGAAATTGTTTATACTGTAACCTCATGGCAATCAAAGGGAAGAATGGCAATTTATCTTCTCACAGATAGCTAATACAGATGTCCAAAATTTTGTTGGGTAGGAACAAATTTTTGGGGTTGTCCCAGGAGCATAGCTGATAACTTAGTTTTGTGTCCAAATTGTTTGCTATTATTGTTTTCTTCTCATTCTTAGGACAGCTAACACAGAAGGATGTTTGGCTTAAAACTTGGGGCAGATCAATCTACCATGTGTAATCACAGAACTGAACTGCCTTAGTGTCTGTCCACAGTCTGCTTCAGGTATTCCATTTGTTACAGCAGAAATTCCCTTCTGTGCCATAGCCCGGGGTAGCCTTGTGTCATGTCATGGGCATGTATACAATAAAGAACTCATTTGTCAAGTGGACGTTATCAAAAGTCAAATAGACATTTCAACATAATTCACTGGATATTTCATCAAGGAATGGTAGTGAAATAGCAAAATAAGGAAAAAATAACATTTATGGCCAGAATGCTGTAAACAGTCATGTACTGACACCACATTGGAGCTTTTGAGTAATTTAAGCTGCTTCTGAAGATGGAAAAATAAGAAGTTATTACACTAACCGTTCTCTTCTTCAGGTAGGTGTCTTCATTCATTCTCATTAATAGCTCATGAACAAGCAATAACAGAATCCTACAGATAGTTACACGTTTAAATCCATTTCAGTGAGGGCTTATACCCCACTGATTCGCTAGTTCCATCTTTTCAGAGGTGGGTGCTTTAGTTAGCCTGGAGGGGACTAAGAACTCTTAAACATCAGAAGACAAGAATTTTTATTTTATATGTACACAGAAGCATTTTGCATGCACACACATAAATGTATAAATATATTTATATAATGTAAAACTAGAGAAGACAGAAGAGGAATAGAATCCAAGGCACAGCATCTCTCCTGTACATTCTGTTGGCTAGCTTAGGGGTTGTTTGTTTGTTTTTTTCACAGACTGGAAAGGGGACCTAAGTGCCTAAAGGGAGTGGGTATGCCTCTGAGAAGCACGTAAGACATGATTCATGTTGCTGCACACCTAGTGTGACCATTAGCAGCAAGTTAACAAAAACTGGTGCTGAGTGATCAAGATTTTCCAAAGTGGCCACAAGTCTGAGGTTCTGCTCTCAAAGTAGCTTAAAGAGGTTTCATTTTCAAAAGTTCTTGAACACCTTTTGGAAAATTACATTTGTTTTCTTTTTAAGGTAAATTGAACAAAATAAAGAAAAAAATTCAATGTGAAAAGGTATATGTCTGGTATACATTTGGGAGAAAATATACATACATACTTGTAAGAACTTTCTAAAATTCCCCAGTTTTTGCTCTCTGTAATTTCTCAAATTGAGATCTCTGTAACACCATCTATCCAGAATATCCTTCCTCTTCTCTAGCTTATTTAATCATCCCTAATGCAGATTGTTTTTATCCATCACCTTTGTATTGTGACCAAACTTGGCTACTTCACATTGGTAAGCAAAAAATCAAATTCTCAATATTTATCACCAAGCAGATTATTATTAAGTTTATATTTGTTGACAGTCTTTCAGTCAGGTTTTCCCTTTTGCTGCTTGTTCCTTTAAGTCTAGCTTTTCAACATACTAAAAATTTCTGGTAGCCCAGAGGAGCTCTCTGATTCAAATTTCCAGTAACGAACAAGGAGATCTTATTTTGAGATGATAGTCTTGAACAAAACTTGCAGAAACAGTGCTTGAACTTTTCTGACAGGATAGTAAAATGTCACTGAGAGTAGCTCAGCTAACATATTCTTCATTTGTAAGAAACACTACATGTGCAGAAAGAGCTGGAATGCTGAATTTGTGATACTGATTTAGATGCTGTTTAACGAGCCCGTGAGGTTTCTCTTACAATAAATGGCTTGTGGTACCTCTGCTCCGATTTCTCCTCCCTACAGCTCCACACACACTCTAATGTGCTCGAACTCAGATGAGCTTAGGACATGCATTCAGCAGACTGTGGTAAATTGTTTATATTATTAATCCTATGTGAAGTCCCTTTATTTTCAAGCGTATAAAGAAATATATTCTAGTCCTTGTAATTTTTTACATAGAAAAAACTAGCTGGCATACACCCGGTTTCATAACTTATCTGTAAATACAAAAAAAAAAAAATGCTCTGAATCTGAGTTTGTGAGGAACAGATGTCTTTCAGCAAGCTCGAGTGTAAATTCAGCAGGATTTCCAATTTAATCCAGGAAATGATGACACGGAAATTTATTGCAAGCAGATAAATAATTTGTTCTTCATCACAGTTATGCGGACTATGCCTTTTCCACGAAACAGTGCAAGGTGTTTTTTATCTCCTAGGTTTCCAGGGAGACAATCACAATCCAGTAGGGGTTACTGTTGTTCTTAATAAAGCTTTCTAGATTTTGTAGTTTTAGCAATTTTTCTGACCAAAATCACAGCGATAGCAGATAGGATTTGATAAATGACACTGAGTAACGTGAATTGAAGTGACCTATTTCAAACACACGCAGATGATGCAGTGGTGCACCAGCTTAGAGTAGATGGTACTAGTGCTTTCACCAGCTAGAATAATTTTGACTGTCAGGAAAGGACTCAAAACTGAGTATTAGTCACTGTAGAGAGCTACACAAACTATGCTTAGCATTTAGCAGTTGGTACAGAATATAGTATATCCAAAAGGTTTCTGATATAGGTGTGAGCACCACGTCCAATTCTAGGGATTTTGTATACACGTTATGTAGTAATTTACAGCATGTATGTCTGCTGTGTGGTTTAGAAGTAAACAAGAACGGGTTGATGTAAATCACATTAATAGACAAAAATATAATCTCTCCAAATAATAATGGTTAGTGATCTTATTGTTGATGAGAATTCAAGAAATGTTGGTCACAGAAATATATTTGCCTCACATATTTATTTATTGTTATTTGTTCAGCAGTGAAAACACATAAATTTGCAGAGGCAATCTTCAGTACAAGGAGATCAATGGGTAGTACAACAGTGCTACTGAGGACCCTCCCAGTTTTATTTTCCATTATTCTGCCATGTGAAAGGGAGAAGTAGAAAAGGGAAAACCTTCAACAGAACAAACTGTTTAAGAAAAGAAGGAGGTAGAGCCAAAAATCTCCTGTAATGACTGTCCTTTTTATACTTACTGAAGAAGGATGTGGCAGCAATATTGATGCAGGAGTAGAAGGTAGTATGGTTTCTTTCATAAGTTTAAGGTTATTTAGGTGTATTCAGGGTTTTGTGTTGTTGGAGCCAGAGCTAATTCATGCATTAACATTTAATCTAGGCCACCAGAAAGTACCAATGCCAGAATGTGCTATACATTTTCTTCCCGTAGTTTTTACACAGCACTCTGTGCCTTCCAGTAATGCATGAAGCACTTGTTCTCTCCTTCCCTCCCAAGGGAAAAGTGTACACTGGCTGAGGGGTATTGTATGCACTGTCTTGCCTTATGTTTCTGTGAGAAGTCATAGACAAAATAAAGCATCTTGCACTTAAAGGTGGGTTTGTTTTATGATATTCCCTAATTCCCGGACGAGTAAGTTCATTTGCAAAGCCTGCTGCTTTGAGAAAGTTTTGTCTCCCATGCAATAAGCCTTTTGTCTGCTTTAGAGGAAAATGTTAGGTACATTCTTCTAACTTTAATTTAGTCCTAGATGTTCATCTTTGCAAAGGAATATGATGAATACTCTTAAAATTATCTTTTGTATCAGGAAATAGAAGGTCATCTGTGCATAAATTTGGTACCATGATGGAACTCACAGGAAAACTATTGTTTAAAAACAGTGAAAAAATGAGTAAAGATCCTACCAATTAAATAAGTTTTTAAGTACATCGTAGTAAATAAATTCCCTCCCTAAGGTTCCTGCAAAGCTCTCAAATGTGGACATCATAATACCCTGTGAACTCTCCTCTCTCCCCTTTCCTTCCTCTCTCCCCTCTTCCTCTTTTTTCTCCTCTCTTCTCTCTCTCCTCTCCTGTAGCCTGTGTTGTTCTGACTGAACAGTGTCCCATCATCTAGCTAAAAGGACATGAATATCATCCTCTTACCTTCCTGATAAACAATATTTGCAGCTCGTGGTTGGTTTCAATGTCTTGCCTACATCAGCCAAAATTTAGCGTGTGCTGATCTGAGCTTTGCAGTTAAGTGCATGGAGAAGACAAGGTAAATTGGAGATGCACATGCAACTTGGTCAGCTTGTGAATTGCTCTCACTAGCTCTAAAGGATGAGGGGAAACCTGCCCATACCCTTTTGTTCTTCATATATTCACCTTATAATGACACAAAAAATAAAATACATTTTATGCATTTATATCTATAGATGCACATTTATATAGTACATTTTAAAATTCTTTAAAATTTGATATGTGTGAAAACACATGTTTCCTATATACAGGCCATGCTATTCTTGCTGGAAATTAATATTTCAGTTTTATCTCATGTTCAGACTTTTGCAAATAATGCTAATTGAAAGCTATTTATATTTTGTTCACTTTTTTAGATAAAAGAGTCTGCTAGTTTAGAACTAATTATTGCAGTGTTTTGCAATAAAGACTTTTGATAAGAGGAATGATGGTTCAGGCTAGCATGGCAATTTTTAGCATCTATTAAGTCTTCTGAGTAACTTTAGAATTCTGTAACTTGTAAAACAGTCAGACAGAAGCCTATCCTGGGTGAATAGTTTAGCACAAAATACTCCCTTGCCTTCACTTTGTTTTTATTGCTCCTCCAGCATGAGGATGCTGCCAATATTTTGACACTTTTTTCTCCTTAAAATCTGCATCTCTCTGACGGTATGCCTTCAGAGAAAAAGAGCAAGGGACTGGGATATTCTTGAATTTTCTTGTCAAAACACCGACAGGATAATTACCAAGAGATGATACCATTTGTCAACGGGAGAGTGGGTGTTTATGCATTGTGAGAGAGTGTCAGTATGGCAGGTACATTGTGCAGGTGTCACATCCTGCTTCTCTAACGTGAAATGGTCTTCATCTTCAAATGCCATAGGAGTGAGAGGGCACTTCTGGGAAAGGTGGTGTAAGATCTGGTGTTTCTTTTGTCCTGGATTGCCCATTTTCTGGGCTCTAAAGGAGAGAGGCCTTCACATTATATCCATTATATTACATCCATTATTATATCCAATATATATAATATATGTATTTTATATATATTCCATTATATCCACCATTATATTATAGTTTCAAGACCCATTGCACTGAAGGAGGTCCTGTGGGACATCATGCAACAGCTCTTTGGTCTTCTTGCATCTGGTCTTTCTACACTGCCAGTAATCCTTTTGTGGCCAGTTATCCTGGCTTGCTGACTGTTTTGTACTGGAAAAGAGACTCAAACCAAGCTGATTACAGGGGAGGACTAGACCTCCATCCTTATTCCAAAATCACAAAAATGTGTGATGCACAGTGTGACCTGGGGCGCTCCAACAAGGAGAAAAGGAGCTCTAGAGATATTTCCTCCATCTCTGGGGATAAATTGCTCTTGTCAGAGATCATTTAGATTTGCTTGGGGTGGCAGAGTTCTAGCAGTGACAGAAAAAATGTTCTAAGCTGTAATTTGTGCTAGGTACTCAGGCAGCTCTCTTTAGCCCATCAGTTGCCAGTTTCCTGTTAGCACAAAGAAGTAATAGAGAGGGCTGCCTTTGAAAAAGGGAGGGAAAAGACAAGGTACTTACCTTGATTTCATTTGGAACTTTCTTTTTGCTAGTGGATAATACAAAGCAGGACTCATGAATAGCGCAAAAAGAAAAAAAGGAGAAGTTTGTGGAGGTCAAATCATGACTTAATGACTCAAAAATAAAATATTTTAAAGGAGGAATAGGTAAGTGTTCTGCCTACATTAGGAGCAATATTTTAAAAAACATGCCATCAGAGAATCATAGAATCATTAAGGCTGGAAAAGACCTCCAAGGTCATGGACTCCAGCTTTTGACCAAACACCACCATGCCAGCTAAACCATAGCACTGCTTGCCATGTCCAGTTATATCCTGAATACTTCCAGGGATGGTGACTCTACTTCCTGGGCAGCGCATTCTAGTGCTTGACAATACTTGCAGCGAAGAAATTCTTCCCCATGTCCAACCTGAATTTGCCCTAGTGGGGCTTGAGGCCGTTTCCTCTTGTCCTGTTGCTGGTTGTCTGGGAGAAGAGGCCAACCTCCACCTGACTACATCCTCCTTTCAGATGGCTAAACAGAATTAAAAGGTCACCCACAAACCTTCCCTCAGCCACTCCTTATAGGATATGCACTCCAGACCATTCTCCAGCTCTGTTGCGCTTCTCTGGACTCACTCCAGCACCTCAACGTACTACTTGTAGTGAAGGGGTCCAGAACTGGACACAGAACTCAAGCTGTGGCAAGACCAGTGCAGGGGGACAATCACTGCCCTGGTCCTGCTGGCCACACTCTTTGATACAAGCCAGAATGCCATTAGCCTTCTTGGCCATCTGAGGATATTTTTTTGGTGAATGTTCTGGAGTAGGGAGTAGCTCTGTTCTGTACTTCAACATTGCCTGGTACACTGGGTACCAGTACAGGAGCATCCAAATGCTACTAGAAATAAATAATGGTAATGCCGTGCAGACTAATACCCTGAACTTCTTTTCTTAGTTCTCTTAGTTCTCCATTATATCTGCTTTAACACCACACACTTACTGCTTTAACACAACGAGGTCTTTCGGAATAGTGTAACAAATCCCCCAAATACCTGAGCATCCTCCTTCCATATTTACCATAGATTAAATATTACCCTTTGGTAAAAAGTACTTAACATTATAAGAGGGCTTTGCCAAGAAAGAGATTTTTGTATTAGGAAATTTGATACAGGCCTAAGAATTCTTCTTAAAACAGCTAAACTGGGGAAAAGCAGAGATTCCTAAGCTGGCTTTAAATGCATTGCTTTGTGTACAAGAATTCTAGCTGTGGCAATACAGACCTCTTTGCAAGAGAATTTGCTCTGCCAGAGAGACTGCCTCTTTCAAGGCTACAGCAACAACAGCAGAAAGATACCTTCTTTTTTTGCCATAACAATTCTTTAAAAGAATATTTAAAACTAACACAGGATGGATCTCTGTTATACAAAAAAAATTGATAAAGGATATCCTACTTAGTGAACAAGAATTAGGTTGTGAAAAGAATGCAGTGAAAGAGGATGAAATCATCCCAGATGATTTAGATTTTACCAGAAGCTGGTTTTCTGCTGAAATCCATGCTGCTGTGAATATCATCAGTGCCTGCCCAAGGCTCCTTGTCAAAGCCCAGCCAGTTCATGCCATCTTTTCGGGGGACAGCCACATGTACCCAGTCCCTCAGCACAGCACCTGTGCTCATAGCAAATTCCCTGTGAAGGAGGACAGCAGTGAGCCCTATCATAAGCCTTCTTGTAATAAATAAATTGATAAAAAGGTTTGTGCAAAAGAATTTGCAGAAACCCCTGAGGGATGCTCTGGTCCAGTCAGTGGTAAGGACTGTGGCTAGTTTGCTTTGAAGTGTTTGTATCAAAGTAATGTAAACACTGTGCTGCTTCTCTTTCATTTATTTTCTTTCACATGCTTCCAAATGTGCTAATTTTATGCAAAGATATCTGTTAGCTGTAACAAATATTTATCCTCTGCTGGAACTGAGCTCTTTTGAGTACACAGCAGCACTTGTAAGCAGGCATTTGAGGAAGGCAGGTACGCAGCTGCTCCATTCCTCTGTTTTCCAGCTGGCCACCTTACATTACCCTTCTCAAAAGAGCTGAACTTCCCAAGGTCTGTGTCTGTGTATGGAGCTGTAATTAATCAGCTTCAGGGGGAGCTGCGTGTGTAATATCTGAAAGAAGCTGAGAGCTCAGGAATGTGTATCCAGTACTTCAAGCAGGTGATTTCTCTGAGCTGACTATGTTCCTGGCCAGCAAAATAAGCATGTCCTGAACTTCTGAGCAACTCATTTACAAAGTAATGCATTGTTTTTACAAGGAAAAGAGCCTTAACACACTGGAGCAGGAGGCAGAGGATAATTTTCCAAAGCATTTTTTGTCATGTAAATTTTGACTCCACTCCAAAGGAAAACAAGTAGATGTGCTTTCTCTGGACACTGTGCTTCTGGTTCCTTGAAATATCTCATCTACATTTTGCTTCTGATCATGTTGCATCAATGATACTATTTAATTCATGAGTGGAGAGAAAGGCTTGGAGAGACAGGTGATTGACTTACAGCTGTTCTGAGAGCAGATCGTGATTTGTCTCATAATTTTTCCAATTCATCACTAGAAAAGATGTTTAATACAATGGGCTGCTAAACCAAATAGTTATTATTTTATTAGTACAATGAGACTAGTACACTTCTCTTATGGTGTGATTTGTGTCAGAGTTTTAGACTTTTATATCACCCAAAGGTTCTGGTAAGTCTAAGGTTCATCTTGTACTGCAGGTAAATACCCTTAAAAATTCCATCACCCAAGTAAATATGATTTGCTCATCAAATTATTACACAAATTTGCTTTCCATATACATTTCACTTTTCTATGCCAGGTATATGTAATTATACATACAGCCCTTTAGGAAAGACTGAAATTGTTCTAGGACATTGTGACTTAGAAAATATGCAATGCAGTTTCCAGTTATTTCACTGTCGGCTCAGGAAATAAACAAACTAATTCAAGCAACTACAAGCTTCTGCTTGCCAAGCTGTTCCCTTGGACAATTCCTTTCTGTGACTGGAGTTTTTTCTCCATCTTTGCTCCTACAGACACATCCTTTTTTTGTCATTTGAAGGAAGTGGCTGTAAGCAGGAGGTCTGTGGCACAGGATCTTGTAGAGCAGGGGCAAAAAGAGAAAAAGTTGGAGAATGCTCACAGGTTTTTAAGGTCATGGAGACATCAGCTTCCTAAATGTCTGAACCCAAATGACTTTGCCTGGCCCATGTGCACATGTGCCAGTTAAAACCATGAAGTGAGATAGTGATTGCACTCTGGTGATATGTAATCACAGAATGGCTCCTCCATGTGCCCTCCATGGCTTGGAAAGACAAGAATTGTCCCTTCTGGAAAGTATCTTCAGGTAGGAGCTTTTCTTATTCCTCATGCAGAGAAGGAAGCATTTGGCTCAGTCCAATAGCTCCTGTGAGCTGCTAGATCATACACTCAATAGCTTCCTGTCAGCTGGGACCTCTCCAGATTTCCAAGACTGCTCAAAAGTCATTGAGAAAGCCTTATGGGATGACATCAGGCAGCTCTTTGAAGATTCTTGGATGAATCCTATCAAACCCTATAGATTTGCCAGGATCTAGTTGGGGCAGCAGATCCCACATAGTTTCAGGATCAGCTGTTAGCTGATCATTCTCACAGCCATGACCCTCCAGCTCACGGCACTGAGAGCCTCTTGGTCCATCATCCATGTTGAGGACAGAGGCAAAGAATGCATTAAACACCTGTGCCTTGTCTGTGTCCAGGTTGGTGAGGTGACCATCCTCACCCTGTCATGAGCTGATGTTATTTTTACACTTCCTGTTGCCATTAATATATTTTTAAAATCTCTTTTATTTTCCCCTACAGTTCCGGCCAGCTTCAATTCCAGTTGAAATTTGGCAATCAGCACAATTTTCAGTATAGTTATTTAGTAACACTAAAATTGGTCTTCTTCATTAAAATGATCACACCAGTTCTATATTGTTTATTATCCAATGAAAAGATGTTTTTATGAAGCAGTGAAACAGTACTTCATGCTGTAAAATACAGTTCATTAAAGTACATTCTTATTGAGTTTTCACTGGTAGTATTTGCAAAGTAATTATTAAAGGAAACTGTAAACCCTGTATTTTTATGTATATAATATGAAACTGCTATTAATCATCTATATGTTTTGGTTTATACAAGGTTTGATCATTAAACCTAACCTTATTGAAGAAATTATACAAGGATGGAGAAATTTATCACATTTCACTTTTCATCAACAAGAGCTGCCTATAGTATAGTGACCTAAGCTTGTTTACACAAGTCACAGCTCAATGTTTAATGCAGTAATACAAACACAATATGTAGTTCCACAACTCCTTTTAAGCTCTGGCATAATTAGCCTCCATTAATTAGTTAATGAATTAGCTTTCATTAATACCTCACATCTACAGTTACCAAGGTCACCTTCAGATTCAGACAGAGGAGTTTCTGGTGGTAATTCTAAGAGATGGAAACTGTCCTCATTAATAGGTGTAGATATTAATTCTGAAGTTTAACAAATACTAGTAAAATCTGAACAGTAGTATCAAATTACTTTTTACCTGTCACTTTCCAAGCAGTGAAGGTTGTCCTTCCCATGATCACAGCTGTATCCATGATGCATTTAACGCTATTCTGTCCCTTATGGACTGTCATGGGTTGCAAATATCATGGCCAAAATCTGTGCTAGCCCTCTACAGTGTAATTGTTTGTAGGTTCTTAGACAATGAAAATATCAGTGAAGAGCCTAATGTGGCAGGAATGAGAGGGACTGGGGTCCAGATCTTGTGCTGCACAATTAGGTCTCATATGGGGTGGAAGGCTGCCTATTGGGATCTCGTGGAAACATGGCAGTCCTGGGTTTTCCAGATAGAATTTTTAGGCAGACACAGATTTTGTTGCAGGGAGCTGACTCCTCTGCTACACATGCCTCCAGCTGCATGGTAGGCATCATTCATAAATTCTGTAGGCTCACTTAGAATTCTCTTTTTGCTCAAGGAAGAGCTATGGTGTCACTCTCAGTAGATTCAGAGGTAAAATGTTTTAAAAAAACAAAAAAATTAAGAATTTTTTAAAAATAATTTTCTTCTAATGCCTGACCAATGCCTAATGTGCTTGGACATTTTGATGAAAAACCACTAGGATTTTTGTGGCTGTAAAGAGAGAGAGTGAATGATGGACCTTCAAGGAGTAGAGGAGGCTCACAAGTTTATAAAATCGTTTCTTTTAAAAATAAAATAACCATGGAAAAGGACCCCTTAAGATGGAAATGGGAGCTCTCTGTAAAGGCTCGTCATGGTGATCAGAAGCAACAAGATGTAGAAAAACACCAGTGACAGAAAGATCGCTTCATTTGCGAGTATAATTGTCTCCGAGAGAGGCGTTCACACAGCCAAAGACATTGCTCTCCTTGCCACTCATTACTGGTGGTTAGTGTAAGGGATGTCAGGATCATGCAGGTAAATGAGGAAGCAGGCAACTAACCTACAGCACTTTGATGGTTGCCTATTGAACACTTGGCCTCCTGGGGAAGCAGCATAATACCCTGAGATGCAATATAAAACATTTATAGCCTCCCTTTTAAAAGACTTCCAGAGGGGAAGGTTCAGCTTTTCCATTTTGTTGCAGAGTGTTTTGCTGGAAGAAATACACTGTGAAGAAAGGGGCAAGCAGAGAAAGTTAGCAGTAATTATCATGCTTTAGGGCTTTTTTGTTAGCAACTGCCTTGGTCATTTTTACAAAATAAAATATTTCAAAGCACTAACATATGTAGAAACAGTAATTCCCATTTAAAACAGGATGATATGTTAAAAATGTTTTTCAAACTTCATCATATGCAGCCATCTCTGAGTTTCAAAATGAGTACTGCAACTACCAGACAGAAATCTTCATCTTTCAAGTGTAGAGCCTACTGACATATTCTAACAAGTATTTAAAATATCTGATATGCCTTAGTGGTGAGGAAAACGTGACTTCCTTTATTTGCCAGTAAACTCTGTACTTAACCAGTTAAATAACATATACAGTGCATTATTTTCCTCACTGGGTATGGTATGGTCTGTGACATGTGACAGGATATCTGCTTTATTTAATTTTGTTAGGAAAAATTAATCAAATCTAGTAACATGGTGTAAGAGTAAAAAAATAGACTAATAAAATTTCAAATTATTTACATTTAGTTCCATATTGTAATCCAGCCTCCTGAGGAAAGAATTTTATAAGCTGTCCAAATTTATGCTGAATTTTAACATCTGAAGACATGTATTTAAAAGGAACAATTTTGAAAGAGAAATCCCACTTTAATTGCATTTGAATCGCATTTTAATCCACCCACAGAGATGCTCCATTTTATTGATTTGATTAGCTGAAGGCCATTCCTCCTGTATACTCAGAAATGCAATTTTTTGAGTCAAATCAGGCAATTTCACTTATGCAAGTCAAGTATGTAGAAATATACTTTGAATAGAGCAAAATCCAAAAAATCCTTTCCGTGCCTCCAGCCTGTGCTCATTCTTTCTAATAAGTTATCATTACTCTGAGCCATGTTTGCACATCCTACCTCCTCAGGGAGAAGAAGGGTCACAACGAGGAGATGTTCTAAGTGCCACTTGTCTCCATTTCACACCAGAAATAATTTTTAATGAGCACATTCACTCGTTTCAGGGTGAAATGCCCACCAAATCTCATCCCTCTGAGCCAGAACACATGGGAGTCTTTAGTAAGGGTGTGTGCCTTGTGAGCAGACAGAAAGAGGCCTGCAAAAAGAGGCCTGCAAAAGATCCCATGATAAATTGCTAGCTGAAGTGAGTTGCATTTGAAACATAAGCTGGTGTGCTTCATTATTCTGTTTGCAGCATTTGTATGGAAAAGTTCAGTAAACTAGGCTATAAAAATTTATGACCAGTTTGAATGTGGACAAAAATAGTGAGTTCATGTGTTTCCTGATGCAGATGGTGATGGACAGCAAGAGCATATAGTACTCCCAAGTAAAGAAACCTACAGAGCCTTATTTAGTGTGACCTGTCACTGTGCCCCTATACATTTCTATCAAGGCAGCAGCATTGGCTGGTGCACCTCACAGTGAACTGCTTTGGCTTAAAAAAATAGCATAGAGTGTATTTCTAATATGCATGAACATAAACCATAGCACAGGTGCTGCAGGGAATTTAAGTTAGAAAAGAATTTAAGTTGGAAAAATTTAACTTAGTTTTGTTGAGAAAACTCAACAAAGATTTAGGAAGATTCAACTCTGCTCTCTCTTTAATGTTGGCTGGAGGCCCACAGTTCCCCATCCATCCTTTACTTCTATGTCCTTTTATACCACAAAACCCACATTTAATTTCCTTCACAAATTTGTAGAACCCAGCACAGGGCTGGTCCAGACAGCACAACAGTGGGAATCCTTGATCCCAGTCCAGGGGAGTCCTGCTGTCAGTGACGCAGTGAAGACGGACTGTTGCTGGTGCAACGGTAGGAGATTTCCTCTACAGTATTAGTCTCACTCTTTTGGGACCACGCAGAGCAATTAGCCCTGTAGCATGTATTTTTCCATTTATGTCCTCTAACTCTTCTATACTGATCACAGGGGTGAGTGAGTTTGCTGCTGCAGTATAAAATACATACATTGTGTTTCTCAGGAAAAAAAAAAAAGGATTTTATCTTTCTTGAGAAGTCACGTAAGTTTTACTATCACTATTTACAATTAAGCCAGTTCAGAAGTCTTCAAAATAAAGGATATAACTCCCTTCCTGATGATATTGCTCATTTCTCCACAGTGACAGAAACATTCAAGGAAAGATTTTCTGTGGTGACCGAGCAGAACATGGTACAGGAAAGCCTTTTATTAGGTAGTGCTTCTGCTCCATCTCAGACAATATAAATTGAGCAGAGATGCATACAAACATGCTTTTATCCTGCCCATGCTTCTAACTGAAGAAATGGACTTTAGAGACATTACATCTCTTCTGTAGAGTCTCTGAACTCAGTCATTTTCAATAAAAGGTGTAATGGCAGTAGAGGAATTTGACAGCACCTTAGGGCAGTCCTGGGCCTTGCTTGCTGCACTATTTTTCTGTTAGGTGATGAGCTCCTTTCCCCTGGTTATCCTGAATGTATTTTGATATTAATCCATTTTCCAGAAGATAAAGTACTATATTTCTCAAAAGAACCCATAAGAGTAGCAAAGCTAGTTTTGTTTTATACTGGTGTGAGAGGAATCACAAGCTCAGATTCATAATGAGAAATTTATTGCTATCTGGTAATTGTTCAGTCTCTCCTCACTTAGTCTGAGGACAATCTAGTTACTCTGTTCCTTTGGTTTTATGAACAGCCTATCGATTCAAAGACTAACTAAATAAAATATCAAAGCAAAGGTAAAGCAGCCGTAGGGTAAAAGTTACAATATAACTAATACAAGTCTGAAAAAGTCATAGAAAAAAAAAAGAAAAATGCCATTGCTGGGAATTCAGTAGTATGGATTAAAAAACTTGATCCTTCTAAAATTGAAAATATTATTGCATATGCAATAACATTCTATAATCTTTAAATCATTAATGTATTTAGTTTTAGGGTGGAGATGTTAAAGGGGAGTAGACCTGAGACAGTTCTTTGGGTTGCTCTGGGAATTTGAGAGAGAGCTTCTGAACTCCTCTGGGAGCCTAATGCTCTGTAATAAATGTAATTCCTGAATTATTAATCAAAAGAGCATATACTCTCATAAATTATAAGCAACAGCTAAGGAAGTGACCGGAAGACTATTTCCTAGGACACCAGGAGAGTGATGCTCAGAATTTCATTGTTTGAACTGAGATAGACATAGCTACTCTGATTCAGTAGCCTTAGAACAATTTACTCAACTCCAAGTGCTTTCCTGCACTCAGATAGGCTGAATCCTCTATACCCATGCTCAGAGATGGACAAAGGGGCAGCAAATACCACCCTGTCTAATTTTTTAGCCAAAGAGTGACATTTGGAGCAAGCAGCCCTCTCCACAGTGCCAAGGCATTGCACTGAGGCAAGGCACAGCTAACAGGCAGTGCCAAGCTGGGCAGAGCTTCCCAGCAGGTTCCTGCAATGCTGCTGCAGATAGCCAGGGTGTGAGCATCAGCCCAGCAAGGCAAGCTCCTGTGGGGCCTTGCCAGAGCATCTGCAGGGAAGGCAGCAAGAGCCAGGAACCACTGCTTTGCTCAGATCTGTTGATGGAGTAGAAAGTTATCCAAAGGGAAGCAACGGCTTCCAACCTTGATTCTGGCTATTCACTTACTTTTTCTCTCCTTTGAGCACACTCTCCAGCCCTAACTGAGAAATTTCTATCAAGAAATTGCTACCTTGAGAGACAGAGTCCTGGCTGCCATGTTAAGGAAAACTGAAAGGAGTGCCTCTTTCTGCAGGTATTGAGAAATGCCTAAAAATTTTTACTGTGCTCCTGATAAACATTTCAGCATTTTACTTGTGTTTCAGAGATGGGAATAGGAGAACTGGGGCTTGTACTGATATGCAAAAAAATTCGAAGAAATGTGGGATAATTGCTGTCAGATCAGTCTCTAGAAGGTAGGGAAGCAGTGGTTTTTACTTGACTTGTGAATGTGCAGAGGGATAAGGTGATGCTTCTGGTGTCTAAAGAAACAGAGCAGAGAGATCAGAACAGACATACCAAATTACAGTACCCTTATGAGGAGCTGCACACATTGTTGGAGGTGTGCATTACTAATCTCTTACAGCAAGTAAGAGGTGGGAAAGTGGTGACCAGAGGCAGCAAACCTTGATTATGCTTTCTATAAAATACTTGGCTATAATACTAGAAGAAATGTTTCCCAGGAAGGAATGGTGAAGAGCTGTGTAGTTAGTTGTCTGATTAATTATTTTAATAATAAACAACCTTAGCTAGATTATTCTGAAAATCTGTCACAACTGCCTAGACATTTCCCATTGTCAGTCAAAAAATAAAAAGGCAATTTCTACTCCAGCACTCTTTTTGAAATTATTTTGCCTGCCTTTCTATGCAGATAGAGAAAGGAGGTGACACATTAATATTTCTTCAACCACTTGTGTTGTCTTTGTTATCCTCTGGCAGTTCTACACTTCCCATCGTATCAACAGGGCTGGACACTTTCAGAGGACAGATCTGAGCATCTGAACTTTTCTCTCTGTGGCTACATGCCCACTGCTAAAGATTTTTGTCCAAGAGACCAGTGCTTGTTCTTAGGCCGGAGCAGGGTGAGTGGTGTCATGACTGTTTGGGACTGGCTGCTGCCTGAACAGAATGACCCCGCTGCTCTGCCCAGCCATTTCACCAAGTCTTCCCTGGGTGCCCCACTAGCACTGAGTCCTAACAGCTGCTTTTCAATGGAAAACACCTGAAATATGGCAACACCAAGTCCTGTGATCACCAGTCCAAGCATAAGCAGTAGGTACAAGTCCTGACCATCTGCTTATTAATTGGAGAGGCAAACAAGATGGAGTGACCAGCAATTTGGTCTCTGAATATAATGCAGTAGCAGGAGAAGAGCTGAGGAGGAAGCAGCTGCTGCCCATTGCTCAGGCCCCTGTTTTAGAAAAGCACCACAGTACCCACATTTTTTAATACAGCCTTACTGCAAACATGCATCTCTTCATCATGTAGCTTTTTAAATACAGTCTTATTGAAAACATGCATATCTTTATCATGTAAATGGAAAATAGTGCTTGATGTACAGCCCCCTCATAAAAACAAACTGCTTACGCCTGTGGCTATAAATATATACACAGGGAGAACTCTCTATATCTCTTAATCTATAGATATAGTTATACATCCTCGGAATTAAATTTTCCATACTTCTGGACTGTCAGATTGTCTTTTGGTCCCCACACTATGATGATTTCCACATCAGCAGTTTCCCAGTGCTTGCTGGGATGATGTAAAAAGAGTATCATGCATGAATGGAGCCAAGCTTGGTGTGATTTACACCCAAATGCTCTGGCCTGGATTAGACTGTGGAATTAAATGGTCTATTCATGGATTTTCTTTTCAAGAGAATTAACTTCTTTGATTCAGAAATTAGCTTAAAATTAAAAGAAAAATGCAAACCCCAACATCCTAGTTTATATGTGGTGCTGCTGCAGGCATCCAGGAATGAACTGAGGAGCGAAGTGTTTTAACAGCTCAGCATTCCTCACATGCCTCTGTCTTCATCTCACTTTGAAGCAGAGAGGTTGTCCCTCAGAGTGACTGAGAAGGGCAGGTTTTGGGAGCAGAAACCCCAGCTACAGCAGCTTCCAAATCTGAATGCCAGAGTTTGTTTCAGTGCTTCACAAATGACGTACAAGTGATATACACTAACAATGATCAATAGTCTCAGGGAGGTAGGGAAGCCAGAGAGGCAAGCTTTGAGTTCTTCAATGGATTAAAGCAGCACAGGTTTGCTCTGTTTCTGGCAGGGGAGGAAGGGGAAATTTCTCTATCTAATGGTATTCCTGCAGTTCCTTATAGGACAATTCCTCTTGAGTAGGTATCCAAAATACAGAAGCATAATTCTCAATTCTCTAGACTGTGCTAAGGAGCAGTACTTCTGGTACAGAACCATGAAGTGCATCATCCCAGAGCAGCAGACATCTGTGCAATCTCCTGGGACATACTGTCTGTGGTGCAGCGGAGAGCATGAAGTGCTCAAGAGGTTCAGAGAGGCTAGGGAAGGGATACAAAGTCCCTGGGGCCATGAAAGCACAGACATGAGCTGGCCTGGTGCCTTGGCTGATAGAGAGCTGGGACTCTCCCTAGGCTTTCCCACTAATTGTGTGCAATGCCCATCATGCTGGGTGTTCATAATTTCCATACAGACTCACCCATACTCCAGCCTCTGCCTGCTGCAGAAGAGGTGGGAGTTAACCTGGGCTGGGACTGAGTACTGTGCCTGCAGCCACATGCTGCAAAGGAAGGCGTGTGGTGTGAAGCTACATCTTTCTCCACAGGCATTTTCAGAGTCGGGCATGTGAGCTCCAAAAAGGGGAGGGGCTCTCCTTTCCTGTTTTCTTATCAAGCAGGTTTGGTGCTCAGTAGGTAAGCTGTTTTCAAAAATAACTGTGAAACTCTTCACTTTCCTCTGGCAGCCAAGCAAGGAGGCAATTACTTAATTCTGCTCCTAGGACAAGGGGTTTTGGATCCTTCTCTATATTCCTAAAGGTAAAGGTAGAAATTTTGACTGCTTCATACCATTTTCTTCTTTCTCACAGCCAGTAAGAGAGAGACTTCTTTCCTCTTCTCCAATGTTCCTCCATGTTTGTGGCCGCTTAAGTCCCTGGTCACCCTCTTCCAAACACACAAGGAGAAGAAAAATCAGCCTCTTAAAGATATTTCCCACTTTGCACCAGAAATACAATATTTAACACTAAGCTATGCAACATCTTCTTAAGTTTAGGTCATCAAACGATTTACAAAATCAAAAAGCATATGGTCTTTATTTTCCTATTTTTTAGAAAAAAAAATTGTATTGATTTAATTGCAAGATCAAATACAAGAACAAAAAGATGACAAAAAATAGTGTTCTAATGCAGACTGGCATTCATATTTAAATATGTGCAACATTTAATTACCTTTTTTTATTTGACCAAAAAAGATGGTATCCATCTGTTATTTTGTTTATTTTTTTATGTAATAGAAGTAAAAGCAACCTTCAAAGACGTGAGGTAATGTCCATCAATAATTCGCTTTCAATGGCTATAGTATTTAAAGATAATCACCCACTGGGCCATTTATTAGCCCTGACAGAGTGAATACAGTGTCAGATATCACTGAAAGGCCTGAAGGATTAAGGCACCAACCCTGCAAACTCTGACATGCTTGCCAGTCAAACTAGTCTCCAGGACAAAGTTAAACCAGGTCATAATCCTTTGCTTGAAGTAAATGCATTTAAGTCTGTTCATGCATTTAAGTCTGTTGGATCATTGCCTCTCTGGCTGCAGGGAAAGTGTAAGGGTTAGCTCAGCACTGGAAGAAGAATTTTATGTAAATGTAATATATCTTTTTTATATATACATCATATAACAGGTACAGTCTGTATCATTTGTCTATAAAACTGTAATTATATGCTCTGTAAAATATTGTAAAACTAGAAGTAAAAAAATATCAGACTGGTTGAATCTTTCAGTGAGGTTAGGGATTCAGTAAGCAGACGCCTCTCAGCATTTAGTTTAAATCCTTTAGTTATGTACAAAGAAGAAAAAACTTTTCCTTCAGATTCTTGGATCATATTTACTTCTATAAAAACTCTCCAATTCTTTTCTGGTTTAGAGAGTGCCATAAAATCAGATTGTGTGGCTAATATTTTATTCTTATAATAGTTATGATGTCCCTGATTTTCTGTGCATCCAAGGAAATAAAAAAACCCAACTCACCAATATTGTTTTTTCCCTAACTTAACACCTTATTATGTCAGGCTAACTGGCAATATATTATGATTAGAAGCAATGATGCTAACGGAGGAGAAAAATGAAAGACTAAATATTAAATCTGATCCGCATGTCCAAGTCAATGTTGCTGCCTCATGAAACAAATACTCTTTTATTGGCAGTACCCACCCCTTTCTCTGATCTGCCATATCGAACCACGCACTGGTTGACAAGTGTACATTAGTCTCATTTAGCATTCCTTCTCCTGGAACAGCAAACAGGACAATAATTGGGTTGGGCTGTGTTTGGAGAGGAGCCCCATTACTGCCCGTGCTTAGCCAATGACTCCTTCAAGCTGCCCATGCTGCTGAGGGGAGCGAACAGCTCAGCAGCAGCATCGTTCCTGACCAAGTGCCCAAGCTCTCCATGCCCAACAGCCCAGCCAGGAGGAGGAGGAGACTGTCACTCACCTCCTGCCCAGCTGGTGCTGCCCTGCTGTGCCCTGTGGAGCCATCTCCCAGCCACCTTACCACAGTGTGGCTTTATCTTCCCTTTGCAGCCACCGGCTCCCTGCTTCCTGGAGGGCAAGAAGTTCCTGCCAGAAGCACAAAACCATTTTATTGCCGCATCAATGTCATGAATTGCTGGAACAGAGCCATGGAAACTTCTTCTAAATGGAAAATTAAACCTTTTTTGGAGAAAACTTGGGAAAATTAGTTATGTTCTCTGCTGCAACAGTCTGTATAGAGCAGACTGTGACCTACAATGATGCATTGTGTGAGTAAAACAAGCCTGAATGCCTCTAGCTCAGGCTCAAAGAGGCTGAGCTTTTCTTGCTTAGGTCATACTTAGCTTAACCTCATCCATTTAATTATTGAAATATTCATACTTAGTCCTAGAGAATTCCTTCTACCCTGGAAGTAAGATCTCAGAAAGTTTTTCTTTTTGTTGATTTTCACATTCTTCCCAATGATCCCTTAAGATTTAGCTTTTATATTCTTTCAGACTCTGTGCTGTTTTAATTTGTAGTTCTGGATTTCATATTAATGGTTGGTGAGCTCTCTTCACAGGGTAGATAGACATAACAATTCTTTTCTAGCTGGGGACCAAGGTCAAATTTTATGCCCAAAAGTGTAAACAATGGTGAAGAAGAGAGAAAGAACAAAGAGGATGGAGCTTCATAACCTGAGGCTGTACTTGGACAATTAACTCCAATATGGAAATGGACCAGAGCTTATAAATGGGTGAGACCTTGTGACCGGGCATCCCTTTTTTTTTGACCATTGCAGAGTTCTTGCATGGTCCAAGCTCTCTCCTTTCAATAAATACCTTTTTATTCATTTACTCTGCCTAGTCTCTGTTTCCAGGTCAGGCTTTTATAGGCAACACCAGACTAAAGAATCTGATTTCTCTTTTTTCCAGTAGATCTAATTTACATTTATCTTAGACCTACAATTTCTGATATACAATAAGCATTCATTTTTTCCTTAGAAAATACATAATCTGAAAGAAAACATAGGCACTATCTAATATTCAAGTAGAATTGGAAAGAGAGAAAGGGAACATTTGTTTGCATTAATTTTTGTAGAAAGTCCATAATGTCAGCATATGACAGAATGTCAGGTATTACGAGCTAATAAAACCCAACCCATTACTATGTGACTGTTGCTGAAAGTAACAATGTGTGTGATGGATACCTTCTTATATTTTAAATAAGTGAAGTTAATAATTAAATAGGAAAAAAATTTTGTGCACTATAACTGATTTGAGTGTTATTGTTTTGCCATCAAGACCAAAAATACCTTAAAATTCAGTGAAAAGAAAATGCTGAAAATTAATACAAACCCTAAGTTTTTACCAGGAAAGCTGAAGCAGCAGTTAGTTCTATTTAGTTCTAGAAAGAGGCACATCCATGTGTTGCAGCATTTCAGAGGTCCTGTTTCCAGAGGCTGTCTCCCAGGAGGACTCTCCGTAACAGTGCAGCTGAGCATTGCAGCCTTTTCATCATTGGAGGAATTAATCTGGGTGTTTCACAAGGGATAATGGAGCCAGGGACATTTCGTTTATAGGCAGGTAATACCTTTGGTATCTCTACTCTTTTGGTCAAATATAGCTGAAATTAACTGACAAATGAGCAATTGTAGAACAAGGTCTGAAAAACAGATCACAGAAGCCCAGCTTCTTCTGGAAAGTAGGCCATGTAGGCAGAATGGATTAATGCAGTCTTTGCATCACTTATACACTGAGAAAACCAAACTAACAGTAACAAACAAATCTACAAAAATCAGCTTGTGTATTTGATAGAGGGTGTCAGAAAAAAAAATATACACAGATGATATAAAATTTGCAAAAAATTCTCCCTTACTGTCACTTTTTATCCACAGGGTTTTAGCCAAATGGCATTATTTTCAATGTCGGAAAGAGAGTTTTCAGAAGAGAAGAGGAAATCCTTCAATGAAGGCAAAGTTTGAAAGGCCAAGATGCTGCTACTCTGCTTCTATGTCAGAAGGAGAGAACTTCAGTAGAAAAAGAGTAAGCTACATTTATCTTTGGAGCAGCTCTCAGGTAACCTCATTGGCCTTAACAGAATGATATCTATCACCCAGAACTGTTTTCTGGCTTTGGTGAAAGTTCAGAATACAGAGGGCCTCTGGGTTTCCACTCTGGAGCTCAATTTATCCATCAATCGAAAGCCATGCCTAATTGCACCCAATGTCACTTGTGCTTTCAATTCTTTTGCTGAGATTGGACTACTGCCTGTTTCAATTTTTGGTTAGGTGGCCATTGTGCTAGTAGTAGACAGAGAATTAATATGTAGACTTAACAGCTGTTTTCAAAAGTTTCCAAATTTGTAGCTTGGTTCACATGTTGAGCCATTGTCAGATTGCTGTGCTGAGCAGAATCAGTACAGTGTGCTTTAAATATCTGGACTGACACAACTACAGAAAGTGATCAGCAAATGGCATGAAGCAGATGTACAGTAGCTATAGAAACCACAGCTTACACAAAACAAATAAGCATGGACCATTACCTACAATTTGGTTCACGTTCCTACAACTCCACCATAACATTTTTTGTAAGGAGTCTTGTGGGGTGGGCTGAGAATATATGTTAAACACAAATATTGCTGAACAAAGAATAAAGCCATTTCAAACTTAATGGTGCTACAAGGGTATTTAAATGTGCCAATAAAGAAAGTAATGAGGGATTCTGTCAGTACCAAAGAAAAACACTAGGGAAAACCAGCTACAGTGACCTGCCTGTGGAGCAGCACACATTATACCACACTGCAACAGCAAGACAATGTCATCATAGCTTTCTGCATCAATTTAAAAAAAACCCTCAAACTATTAAGAAGTTTGCCGCTAATTTTCTTACTTGATTGCATACAATATCACCCTTGAAAATTTGGGGTTTTCTCCAAAAAATGGGACTCTTTCTTCAAAAGTAGGTTTGAAATGAAGATTGGATTACAGCTGACAGCAGTGACCACAACCTTCTTCACCTCCTTCAGGGTCTCCAATGGTACATTAAGAAAATATCTGTCTTGTTTATAGCAAGAAGAGTTAGGGGGAAAAAAAAGGAGTGAGAGAGAAGATGTAGAAACAGACATCAGAAATGGTGAGGTATATATATTTCTATCCTAAGGCACACATTAAATTCCTACTGCTCACCCCTTTCAGTTCTTTTGCTTTAACTGTAGATCCCATGTGTTGATGCCATGGAGAACGCTCTTATGTCAGAAAAGTGCTTTCAGATTCTAATTCAGGATGCTGAATTTAAAAAGAAAAAGCAAGGAGGATATTGGGAGCTCAAGTAGTTTCATAGCATCATTGAAATTTTTAGTTTGGAAAAGACCTTAGGATCATTGAGTCCAACTGTTAACCCAGCACTGCCAAGTCTAGCACTAAACCACATCCCTAAATGCCATAAGAGTGTCTAAGAGCAGAGCAAACCCAGCAGCTGACACTTGAATGGCAGCAAGTTCACCCCAGAGCTCTGTCTGGGCAGCTGTGTCAGTCATGGCAGGTGTGGAACATAGACAAGACACGGCTTCTGCTGGGTGGGTGCCATCACTCCCCGGCTGAACCCTTCAGCATCCTTCCTGCATGCTCTTCCACAGAAACTGCTGCCCAAACTGGTATGCCATTCCCTGTTTGCCCACTCTGCTTGTGGTACTTCTGGTTGCTAGGGTTCCATTGCACTAGGTGATGCATAAATATATCAAAAAGAGATGATCTTGAATTGCCTTGAATTGTTGCAGTTTGAATAGACAAGAAAAAAGGACTGCAGAAAGGGAGGGCTGTTGAGCATGTTTTACAGGTAAAAAACTGACATATAGGGAGATAATGCTTCAAGATAGAGAACCTGCAAGTGCACTTAAAGGAGTATTCCTGCTCTTTCTCATTCCAGAAAAATATGTCCTCAGTCTGCCAATAGCCCATGTACTCAAAAAGAATCAGTATTTTCCAGATTTTGAGACAGAGGGCTTTTCACAAGTATCCTGGGAACAGAGGTAGGAGTGACCACTCAGTATAATCCTCTGTCAGTAGGAAAAATGCAAAGAAAAGAAATAATCTCCTTCAAGGAGAATGGGCCCTTTTTTTCTAAAATCACCCCCTGTAATAGCTGTTATCAACCTATCTTTTTGTTCGAGGTATTCTGCAATTACAATCTCCAATGCTATCTAAAGATTTGATTGGTATGTGGAAAACCAGTGTATGTCAAGTTAGAAGCAAGACATGTAGGACATTTAGTTTCCCAAAGGATTATTGAATAATATTCCTCAAATACCTCATTCAAAGCACTTAATGATATTCTTCCATACATTATTCATTTTTCATTACTTTCACACCTTATAGAAGGAGAATTTTCCCCAAAAGTTTAAATAAAACATTTGCAACTTAGTTACTTTCATTATTCAATAAATTCTTGCTTTTATTTTCTTTTTCATAAGCACAGTTCATCAAAAACAAGTGTTTAAGCAGTAGATAGAAGGTAGTGATGTAACTGACATAATATGAAACTAAAGAAAAAATTCCCACAGTTTTAAGTTTTAGTATCTGGAAGGTAGAACTCAGAAGGGGAAAGACATGAGCTTCTCTGTGAACAAGTATTAAGTTTGCAATGGAAGGGAATGATGGACGGTTCAAGGGTTTCTGCTGAAAAGCAACCTTCTTCCATGGACAGGAGTTTTGCCTCTCCCACAGAGGAGGACATGCTGAATTATGCAGGCTTGCTAATCCTTTTTAAATCATTTGGTATTTGATATTTGGTACTGGTACCAGTTTGTATGGATTTCTGGTGAGTAGCTGGAAAAAGGTCATTTGTGCATTGTGCAGAAGCAGGAGGCATCTGAGCACAGCCTGTCATCAGAATTTAATGAGATGATCCAGTCTGTGCATGGACTTGTGGTGTCACAGCCATGATAATGAAAAGCATATGTCTAATAGTTGTTTCTTTTTTTCCTTCCTTGATAGATATAGGAGTTAAAAATGAGATAGATAAACTAACAAGAGGAACAGGAAGGAAAGTTAATAGCTTATCCCATGTTTCCCATTCTGTAATAAGGTGTCATTTTTAGGATATCTTGTCTCTGGTTAGCTGAATGCATACACTGAATAACTGACCTGCTGGGAATTTATCTAGCAAACTCCAAGTTTAAACTGCAGCTCTAAGCCCAATTCTGATATTTTCCCAAGGGTGAGTTGTCAACTCCTACTTATTGGCACTTTTAACATTAAAAGTGTTGCATTAGGCCTAATGCATCTTCCCTTCCTGAAACATGTGTAATTGGTGTTGACTTGAAAGTTACACATAAAAATCTGTGGTGAAAAAATTAAAGGAAAATGATGTTTAAAACAAACAGGATATTTCAAAAACCGTATTTCACATTATTTATTATGGAATATTAAAAATGTACCAGGAGACAAAACAATGTTCATGGTTGCCAGTCCATACAGAAGCCTCCAGAGGAGAAATCAGAGGGTCATCCAACCCCTCTGTTCAAGAAGGGTCACCTGCAACAGGTTTGCATAGGGCCATATGCAGTCAGGTTTTGGGTACCTCCAAGGTCAGACACTCCACAGTCCATCTAGACAAACTATTTCAGTGTCTTACCATCCTCAGAGTAAAAAAAAAAAAAATTTCTTACACTTAAATAGAATTTCCCATATTTCAGTTTGTGCTTGTTGTCTGTCCTGTCCCAGGGCACCACTGAAAAAAAAATTAATTCTTAATGCCTCCCATGAGGTATTTATGCACAGTGTTGAGATTCCCTTGAGCCTTTTCTTCTCCACACTGAACAAGCTCAGCTCTCTTAGCTTCTTTTCGTATGTCAGATGCTTCAGGCCCTTCACTGTCCTCATGGCCCTTTGGCCTGTCTCCAGTATTGTCCATGCCTCGTGCTGGGAAACCCAGAACTGGACCCAGCTCTCCAGATGTGTCTCACCTTTGGAAATGCTTCTTCCCAAACACATTGACAAAGAGGGAAACCATCCCAGTCACCTGCAGATGCTGCTGAGATGTGACCCAAGAACTTCTAGGCCCAAGAAGTTCCTCTGCTTTACTCACAAGGAATGGCTTTAGGCTCCTGTTGGACCTGTTTGTGTTCCTGCAGGCTATTGTCACAGATGTATCCCAGATGAACAAATCCACCATTCTGTTTTTACTACAGTTTTTCTACAGCTGCATGAAGATCCTTATTCTTCCCATTATTCTTCTCAGAAGAGCCATGAGCTCATCCATTTACATACTTTAGATTCAGTCTGACTTTAGAAGATTCTTGGCAGGTTCTTTCAACATTTGTGTTTTGCGTCTATGTGGAAATGAGAGAGGACTAATGAGTTTCTATTCACTTGGGAGTAGAATATCTCATGGTTCAGCTATACCTGCTCTTTATGCCTTGTTCTAGCCCCAAAGCCAGCCACCAGAAGCAACTGCAATAAAATTAACTTTTTTTTCCTTAAATGCTTTAAATAAAGAGGATCAGGTAAAAAACAAAACTCCTCAGCGCGTGCAAGATAGAAGACATCTATCCAATTTTAAAAAAGTATCTGATTTTCTCAGATCTGTCATTTCTCAGGAAAACATCATCTAACATGCCAGCTTGTTCAGATATATTACCTCTCATCACTATTATGCATTAATTTTGTCCTCCTACCTGACATTGACTCTGGCAGAGAAAAGAAGTGGTTAATGAGCAGAGAGAAACCAATTGTAGTTTAAAATATTGCCTCTGAAAAAGATAAAATAAAAAGGGGGAATAAATTTTAATTTCCATGTCAAAAGTTCTTTAAAAAATACGACCATGTAAAAAATGTGGAAGTGAATATGAAATACCAAAAATAAATTGGCCCCATGTAGTTTTTTATGCCCATTATCCTGTGTAGGAAACTGGAAAGCTGGGATATTTATACACAGTGATAATTATTTCTTATCTGTTCTAGTCCAAACTATGTTTAAATATGGATTTTCTAGGATCTAGTTTATAATACCTTCCTCCAAAAGCCTCAGGGAATAGGGGGCTTAATTAAGAGTGTTTTAGAAGTGGACTTCAGAGTGATGTTCATTATGTTTACTTTAATACCTTTTGCAATCATTTCCATTTTACATGGAAATCTGCAAACACTGGCCTACCAGAAAGGATGTCCGTCATGAAAAGTTGTTCTTCATGTAACCTCAGATCTTTCTATCTTTGACTTCTTTGTCATTGTTTGCATTCTTAATACTTTGAATGATATAGAAGCAATTATTAACTGTGCAATTGTAGCAATTAATTTAGAGTTGATTTAAATGAGTTTATAAAGGGAATCACATATTCCTGTTGCCTCCATTTTTTTTAAGTAGAAGCTAGCTGCACTGCATATTTAACACTTGGTCTTATAAATTGTTCCATGGTGTTACCTTAGCACCTGCCGATGACAACACAGACATGGATATGCAAGAAATATTCATGCAAAGAAAAGATAGATTTCATGTAACTCTACACTTAGCTTAGATTTTTCAGACTTTTGATGGAGAACTTGTTACTATTTTCCAGTTTATAAATGGTAGAAGAATGAAGTTCTGAAATGCTTTTGAATATTTATAGAAAATTCTAATGGTAATCTATTAGTCAGAGAAAATATCCAGAAAGTACTTGTCTGCGGAAAGAAATAGAAATTTTTCCTGGAAATACAAACACTGAGTGTGTCATCTTCATCTTCAGTTCACCTTTTTCTGCTTCTTACTAACTTGCACGTCCCTGATTTAAAAAAATATGGTTTAAACACATTTGTAGGCCAAAAAAGTTAATCCAGTGTGTTCTCTAAGACACTTTAAAAGTTTTCAGTCTAGTTTCCCAGGAGAATGCAGCTTACACGGTCTTGCTCTCTGTCCATCTATCACATGACAACTACAAGCCCATCTGGCAGAAAAGCAAGATATCAATGACAGATCATTTCCAGCAAATTTCATGAAAGGCTGGCCAGGCAGATGAGGGAGATCTCAATAATGTCCTGTGCTGAGAGAAGGGTTGCAGAGGGAGCCTAACCTGGTCAGAATGAATTCCTCAAGTGCACTGGCTGACTCATGGATTGGCACACGTGCTGCTGTGACCCACACGCAGCCCCTGGCCAAGCCATGGAGAAAGGGGAACAGAGCCAAGACACAGGGATATCATGGGCATGGAATGATGGGCCATTCAAGCCCAAAGGAAGAGGTAAAATGGAGATAATGCAGGGGGAGTTGGACGATGATACAAGGGGACAGCTGTTGGTTTATCGTGGCAAGGGGTATTGAAGGTGATGGGTTACAATTGGGAAGAAGTGAGGTAATGGAGAAAACAAATCTCTAAGATGGAGTTTGTGTTAGTTTTACTGGTTCCAATGAAATTGTTTGCAATTTGTTTGCTTGGAATAATAATGGAAATTACTTTTATATTTGCTGTTTTAATATGACATTCTTGAGCGTTTCACTGCAATAGAGGCAGAATGCAAAACTCAATATTGGATGTATTAGCATGAATTTTGCTGTAGGACTTGAAGGACTTAAAATGCTGAGATTGGAGTCAATATTAGATTCAAGCCTCTTGAGGGGAAGTAGAGCCATGCTTGAAAATGTATTTAATGCGTTATATTTATTTATTTAATTGATTGTATTTTCTCCCAGAGTTACTGTTAAAAAAACTATCAAAAAAAACCCAAAACAAACAAAAAACCCTCCAAAGAAGAAAATTACATTTAGTATTACATAGAAAAAGAAAAGCGAATAAGGTCTGTAGATAGTGCATCATTCTGGAACCTCAGTGAATGAAAAGATTTAATGCTCCTATTAAAAATAGCAAGTAAAGAGTGATTGAGTATATGAAGCCAAATAGCTTATGTTCTGTTAAAGTATATCTTCCATCCAGGCATAATTTGAAGTTATCTAAAAATTAAGAATCTGTTACCAACACTGGTAATTTGTTTCTCATTGATTACGAATAATGAATGTTCTTCATTTTTCATTTGTATTTAACAAGCTTGAGCTTACAGCCATTAGTTCTTTTTACCACAGAATCATAGAATCACAGAATAATTTAGACTAGAAAAGACCTTCAAGATCATCAGGTCCAACTGTTACCCCAAAACAGACAAGTCCACCACTAAAACATGTCCTTAAGGCTCACATCTACACATCTTTTGAATACCTCCAGGGATGGTGACACCGCTTACCTGGTCAGTCTCTTCCAATGCCTGACCACCCTTTCAGAGGAGAAATTTTTCTTAATGTCTAATCTAAACCTGCCCTGGCACAATTTAAGTAATTTCCTCTTGTCCTAACACTTGTTACCTGACATAAGACGCCAGTCCTCACCTAGCCTCACCCTCCTTTCAGGCATTTCTTGAGAGCATTAAGGTCTTTCCTGAGCCTCCTTTTCTCCAGGCTAAACATCCCCCAGCTACTTCAACCACTCCTCACAGGACTTGTGCTCCAGACCCTTCACCAGTTCCTTTGCCCTTCTCTGGACATGCTCCAGCCCCTCAGTGTCTTTCCTGTAGTGCGGGCCCCAGAACTGGACACAGCACTCGAGCTGTGGCCTCTGTGATGCTGAGTACAGGGGGACAGTCACTGTCCTGGTTCTGCTGGCTGCACAATTTCTGAAACAATCCAGGATGTCATTGGCCTACTTGGCCACCTGGCCACCTCAGCTGCCATCAGCCACCACCCTGAGGTCCTTTTCCTCTGGGCAGCTTTCCAGCCACTGCTCCCCCAGCCTGTAGTACTCCAGCGAGTCATTGTGACCTAAGGGCAAGACCCAGCACTTGGCCTTGCTCAACCCATGTAATTGGGCCCATCAATCCAGCCTGTCCAGATCCTTCTGTGGACACATCCTGCCTTCCAGCAGATCAATACTCATGCCCACCTCTTTTTCAACTGCAAACTGACTGAGGGTGCCCTCAATCACCTCATCCAGATCATTGGTAAAGATATTAAACAGGGCTTGACCCAACACTGAGCCCTGGGGAGCTCCACTTGTGACTGGATACCAGGTGGATGTAACTCCATTCAAGTCCTCTCTGGGCTCAGCCAAACACAAGTGGTAAACACAGGCTTACGAGTGGTAAACCACAAGTGGTAAGCCTGCTTACACCAGGGACACTCACATGAATTATCTCACTGACTTCAGCATACATAGGTAAATGTACTCTGCTGCAGAAGAACCCTCAGTGAGAGTAAAGATGCACATGAGATGTGGGAAAGTGAAGTTCCATCCTTGCTGATGTTTGAAAAAGCTACAAATTCATCAGGCCTGAAATAAGGTTGTATTTTGAAGTATTTTTAAGCACCTGGAAGCACTTGTATAATAGAGGGTCTGTCAGCCTTTTCAACATGAAACTATAAACACTTGATAAGATCTAGGAGCTCACACAGTGTACACAGTGTCAAGATCACACGGCTAGCTAGTTGGTTTTTGGTTTGTTTTGTTTTTTTCTATTCTGAGTTGCTCCAAAAGCAGTTGTCTTTCTATTAAAGAAGAATGGGGACATTTAATTTCTTTCATTATGGCAGGCAAACTAATCCTCAAAATGTATGATTATGTTAAAAAATATGTTTAATAACCATTGTGCTGTAGCTTAAATGAATTATGTGCCACATTCTGGTTTTGACTCTGTAGTTCTCTTTTATTTAATATTTTTAAATGATTTAAGACAACATGAGGTTTGTTTTTTTCTCTGTCCTTGAGATATAATTTGGTATCTGAAAAACTTGAACACTAGGTAATTTCAAGGGGACATGTCCTTGCCTGCTGGCAGCTCTCCTGGCAGCTCTCCTCTAGATACTCATCTCCACTCCTGCTCCATCCCCTGTTGCTGCCCAGTGCCCGAAGTGCCCTTGAGCATTAGCCCTAGTGGTGCTGAGGCCTTGGCAGAGGCCACAGCAAATGTGCAGAAGCTTAACTTAACTAATGTGCAACATTTGGATCTGATAGCAGTCAATGCTAACAACATCACTCCCAGCACCAACCACTGGGGATCTTGGGCAGGTTCTGATGAAAGACATGCGGCTCTAGGGAAATAGCATAGCAAATGTTCTTCTTCTTGTCATCTTCAGTCCTGATACTGGCTGTGTTGGAGACAGTCCCAATAGGGGATGATCAGCTGAGACCTTGCCACTATTCTTCTTGGCTGGGTACTGGGGAGATTTTTTTTTTCTGTTCCTTTCCTTTCTCTCTTCAGTTTTTTTTTCTTTTTTTTTTTTCTTCTCAAGACTTGATTTGTACCCTTAGAATCAACATATTCCATCAGCTTCAGGTGCTCCTAATCAATCACTGTGCAGATGGACTATCCTCAGCATCCTCCACGCAGCTATTTCTCCCACTATCTGTCTTTGATGGCAGACAAAAGTGAATGCCAAGAGTGTTACAACAGATAAGTCTATAGCTATGTTTCCCCAGAATGCCTTCCTAGATCAAGTAACTTGTGATTTAGGAACTTTCCTAAACTTGAGAACATTTCTCAAGTTAAATGTTCTCAAGTTAAATGTTTGCAATTAGAGTCCTGGCTGGAAGTTTCTAACATAAATGTTTCCTTCCCATGTTTTTTAGATCCATGAAACCTTTTAGCACCTCCAACACACATTGGCAGTGAATTCCATGTCCTTCTGTACTGTGTGTGTGGCTCCTTTCTAATTCATTTCAACCTGCAATTTTCTGGCTCTACCTAGTACCCCTCATCCTTGTATTAGAAGGAACTATAAACAGTTTCCAGCCTTTTCCATGCCACTGCATGCTTCAGCTTGACCTCCTTTTTTTTCCTGGCTGTAAGCCCCAGTCGTGTAAGACTAAAGGTTCATGGCTCATGGAAGAGGAGAGGAGTGGAAGACTTCTGCTCAAGTCACACCACTAATGGGCACGTTTCTGAAAGGCTGAGAAATTCCACGAACAGAAAAATGTGCAGTCTACTCCAGAACAATGCAGGACCATAAAAACCAGCATGATGAATGTCATGCCACTATGCACAGCACAGTAAGTAGCTGTACTTGAGCTTTCAGGGTAGTAAATATGGTGGGATTTAAATGTTCATCATCTGCTTTCCCTACTTATTAAATTTCCAAGAATGAGGAACAAGGTACGAGGAACAAGGTACTAGAAATTATATTTTATTAGCAAAGACCTGAATAAGCAGCCTCTTCTGGCTAAATATTCAGTGATTGCAAACAGTATTCTTCCAAATATATAAAGGTCTCGTGTTTGGGTTGCAAGACAGGCACAAGTTTGAGACCACTGGTGTGAGCATCTGCACATGCAAATTTTTGATATGTATCTATAAAAGAGACAACATACACAGAATTCTCATCGTGATGGAGACCTTGCCTGGATAGGAAGGGAAGATTGCCCATGTCAGAAGATTCCTACTTGCACGTAGTTCTAAATTGAAGTGTTTTATATTTTCATGTGTAGCCACACTAAGAACTCTAAACAAGCCAGAATCTCCAACAAAAGAGACAGATCTTCCCCTTGAAAAAGAATACAGACATAGGAAAAAAAATTAATTATAAAGACACTGTGAAGTGTAATTTTTGTTATGGCATCGTGGTTGCACAATAAAAGGTGATTAACTTACACCATAACATCTCATAATTGCATCTTAGATGTTGTAGGCATGGGACTTAAAGAACAGATGAGTTAAAATGCAAGTTTTGCTTCTAATTTGCCTTCTTTTTGTTTTTTTAAGCCTGCTTTGTAGCTGCTCTTAAATCTATATTTGTGGTTTAATTAAAAAAAGGCTTAATATATCACCTTCTATGTAATGGCATGGAAATTAATTTTACAAACTCTAGTTATAGTTATAAGTAGTTATGTTAAGTTTGTACCAATTTCATGAATAAAAATAGCATGTGCTGCATAGTGAGCTCTGCATACTGGCAAAAGAATAGAAATAGGCAAAGAAACATTTACTCTCATTTAGTCTCATCAAAGTAAAATGGATTAAAACTTTATTTGAAGAAGGTCAACTCAGCCACCAGTGCCTTTCAGAATCAGGCTCTCATACTTCTGCCAAGTTGATAGATATTTTAGTCAAGTGGATTTACACATTGAGGACCAGACGAATAAAAATATTCCCTCTTGGTCTAAATTGTAGAGTAAACAGATCCCAGGAGTACTCATGCATTTAAAAATTAGTGTTCTAGGCAGATCCCACAAGCAAAAAGCAAATGGAATTTGTTTAGTTAAGATAATGCAGCACAAACTTTTGCTATATGATGGACTAATGCTTCCATGTCCATTGTCTCAGATCCTTGGCTGGCTCAGATTTTCATTCTGAGTTATGTATCTAGACCATCAAAAAACCTCCTACATGTCTTAACTGACACACAATCCAACTAGCACCAATCTACAAATCAATCTGTTTCTTGGTTTTTCCTTTGTGGGATTCCCAATTTTCCTTTGTGGAATTCCCAAATGCAGTCAGGCAGCTGGAGAACAAATAGCCAAACTGGAAGTATACTCCACTTTGAGACATTGCTCAGGTAACAGGTTTCTGCCTGGAATGAGTACCCAATAATCACAAGCATCCTGTCTTGTCTGTCCTGAGAGGGCTGAATGCAGTGCTGTTCACAGGCCCAAGGTTCTGTCCTTTCAACAAATGGAGGCTGCAGCTGTTCAAGAACAGTGGAGAAAACAAAAAAAGCCATCACAGAAACCTGAGAGCCAACAGTTTATATGAGCAATGGCTTAAATCACTGAGATGCTTTTGTATGCATTTCTAATGCATTCATTACCATAATAGCAAAAAAAATTCATTTTCTTCTTTTCATTTTACTGTTACTGTTATTTGTATAAAATAGGAGTTACATCAGCTGATTTCATATAAGATATTACCCCTGTTTACAAATGTTACCTATATTGGGCAAGCAAGATCTGTAATTCAGGAATGATTGATCTCCTGAGGGTCACAGCTCCAACCGCAACATTACTACACACAGAGAAACAGAACCCAGCTATTTTCTGCAATAAGCAGCTGTACACCATGGCAGAGCAGTTCAATGTGCATTAACTGGAACTCCCAAAAACACATTTTCCAGGGTTTCCCCCAGGATAAACTTTTTGAACCAGCACTTCATACCCAGGTCAATTCTTTCTGACTCTTGTGTAGGAAAAGTATTTCCCTACCAAGACTGGATACATGCCTAGTGAGAAAGGAAGAACATACTTTGTCTTGAAGATACATCTGAGCTCAGTGGAGGATCTCAGCACTGTCTCGCACACCATTCCCAGAGTTACCAAAGGTCTAGCTACAAGTATAAAAAAACCAGTCCACAAATGGTCATTAAAATACCCCAAGAGAAACAGAATGGGAAGATATTTCAAGTAAGTGGCCTTACAAGGCTCTCCCCTGCTCATTCTACTCAATATTTTCATTTATATAGGGCTAAATGGTTAATGAGAAGTTATAGAGGTGACAAAAGTTGTGGAAGACCAGGACAAATTCTGAAATGAACTGGTGATGTAGCTGTCCAGAATCAACAAGATTAATTTAGCCTGTCTTTGCTTCAAATGGATTGTGAAGGGTTTATTCCTGGCAAGCTATTACAGAACAAATCAATGGGGATAACAATCAGCTAGACAGCTGTGTGTTGGTGAAAGAGACGGGTTTACAGGGGTCGCAAAACTGGTATGGCTGCAGCAATCTGGCTCTGCAGAAGAAAGACAATATCCATTTTGGAAAGCATTACAGAAGTGGGATGTGCAATAAGACAAAAGACATTTCTTCTGTCACACAGAGTGCCAGTGAAAGGTTTCCTTGAGCACTGCATTCTGACCTGGATTCTTGAACATAAGACAGAGAAAACGCAAAGAAATATGAGGAATAAGAGCAGCAAGAGGTCTGAAAGAGAAAATCTGCAGAGGAGAAAAAAAACGTAACAGCTATGGTAGTTTAATTTGGAGAGTGAGGACAGAAAAAGATGGAAATCTTGCATCATTATAAAGACTGGTACAACTTCCTCTTGCCAACTACTCTATTCAGGGCAGATAGTAGGGAAGACTTCTTAGTGGGGTAGAGGAAGGGTAACATGATGACCACAGAAGATTATGAACTCTGCATCAGTGCAGGACACACACGTTATGTCAATATCAGCAATTAGCAATACTAGAACATAGACCTGGGCCCTCAGTCATCCTCTCTGCAAAACCATTGGTTGTTCTGGGTTCATAAGCACTCCCTGTATTCACATGGGCCGGACACTATTCCCAACAGACAGGCTTAATGGAAGCATTCTTGACAGCGAAACAGGAGAGCTTCAAAGTGCATTTCCCTGGGCCATTTGCTCTCAGGGCCAGAGTTTTGTGTCAGGCACATTTAATGTTTTAGTGCTGCAGTCAATCAGTAGAAGCCCATAGGAAGGCAAACCCACCTCCGCAGAGGAGGGGTTAGGATATATTGAAATACCTTATCTAGTTCTATACGAGTGCAGTTCTGTTTACTCACTATTGACCTTTGCTGGAAAATGAAGAAAACTTTGGGCTACAGAACAATCCCAATTAGATCAATTTTCCAGAATCCTTATAAAGACATAATGAAGCTGACCTTCATGCAAAAGAAAAATCAGTCTAATATAAATCAGGTCCAACACCTCAGCTGGAGATAGCCAACTTTTATCAACCAGAAGATGCAGAACTAGATTTATTGTTATATGGCATCACAGGAGCAAGCCATACAAAATGATGCAAGGATATTGCCCTTCCATCACTTTGGAATTCAGAGGGGGATAGAGGCTCCATACTGCATCACAGCCTCTCAGCACCAGCTGTGGGCCCAACTTTATCACACTTTACAAACAAAGACAAAGTCTATAACACAGTCACTGCTCCAGCTATGCTGTGATTGATGGCAGCTTAGCTGCCATAGCAAGGAGCTCACTGTGGGCTCCATCTGCATAAGCACATTGCTGCCCTAGATGGATTCCTGCTGTTTTGGGGGTACTTAAACTAATCCTGGCTCAGACAGGCCTTTGCTGCAGCTCCAGCGTAGAAATGGCTGGCAAAAGAGGCACCTCCATTGGCCAGCTGAGCCACTGGAGAAAATCCCTTTAATTCCTGGAGGGCTCTGTTCCTGAAGGCTCAGCATCAAGAAGCACCTTTTATACACACACTGGGAAATATTTCAGCATTAAGTCAATGTTTTATTAGGATATACTCACTGTCACCACTCTTCCCCCACACACTGAAGTCCTACTTCATTTCTCCCACCACATCTTGGCATCCTATTTTTTGGGAAGACAGCTAAGAGAATGAGAAAATGTAGTCACTGGGTGGCCTAGAAAGTAGAAGACAATGTTGTGAATTGTTCACTAATAATGAGCAAAAAAATCTTCTCTTCTTGATGTGAGAAAAGAAGTAAAATGCTAAGTGGCAAGTGCCAGCCCATCAAAATGGGAAAATCTTGTGGAAAATGCATATTTCCCTGCTGTGAATTTCTTGCCCCCGCTCCTTTCTATTTTCATAGACAGACTCAGTTTAGACACTTTCAGTTATCTAGTTTTATTGATGCAAAAAATTACAGAGGAAACCACTGGCTTTAGTGGAGGCAAAAAGAGATTATGACTAGCCCCAAATTCTTGTAATATATCAGCAGCAGAAGAGTAATAAAGGCAGATCACTAAAATGTTCTTTATGAACCCAAAATACAGTTTAAAAATAGAGGAGAAAATTTGAGATACTTGAAGTGACATAGCTTTAAAATAAATCTAGGTATTCAAACCTGCTTCTGAGGTGGAAGGTGACTTTGAGGAAAGCTTGAAGGAATTCACCCACCAAAAAGCCTCAGCCTATTCCCTTTTAATCCCACACCATTTGGTATAAATCACCTGAGAGAAAAAAAAAAAAAGGTGAGTATATAGTTTTTTTTCTATTTCTCCTGGGCAGTCTGCTGCATAGCTTGAAATCTGTATTTTTGTAGCAAATAATGATATAAATTGACCCCCTTGAGCCCAGCATATAGATGGAACATTCAGTGTACTGCACCTCTGAGTCATCGGACATAGACCCCTGCTATCTCCAGCCATCACTCAACATAAACCACTTCATAAATCTATCTCGTTCCATATTAAGAATTCTGTGGATTGTTGCCCAATTTCTAAGACTTTCGAAGCTCTAGCTGAAGAATGGGAACTTTCTTCAAGCTTGCACTTAACATTTATTCACAGAGAGCTGTACCCTTTGGAGGGAACTGTCTTAGCTCTTCACTGTGTACAGCATTAACCCACAACTCCAGTCAGCACCAAAACAGCCTTTCCAGCCTCATACAAACTTTGCTTTACGGGAGGGAGCAAGATAAGCCCTTTCCAATCTCCCCCAGTATAACAGAAAGTCTCTGCCCCTCTGAGTGACCTTCCTCTGCATGTTTGGCAGTTGGAATCCACCTTTTTGTTGATTTGTTTGGAGTTTTATTTGTGGGTTTGTTTTGTTGGTTTTGGTTTTTTTAACTATGTGTGTCCAAGGTTGCACACAGTTTTCCAGAGAGGCTGTATCAGGCTTCATACTTGCTAATCTCCAGCAAAAATATTTAAGTCAGTAGTTTCTAGCCTTGTTTTTCCTTTCTTCTTTAGAGCATTTCATTGAGTATGATTGACCATCACATGTATGTTTCTTCTTCTTTCCTCTCTAATGGCAAATCTCAGGTTTATAATGGCAGTTATTGCTGTAAGTTAGTATTAAAATTTCTCCCATTTCGGCAACTCCAATTTAAAGGTTCAGACAAGTTCTTTATTTGATATTCAAATCCTCATTTGCAGTACTGGCACTGCTAACTTTTTCATTAGCAGCAGTTTTCATTGCCACATGATTTTGTTTTACTATTTAATTCATTGATGAAACCAGTAAATACTCAAACTTCATCATATAAGATATATTTTCAAATCCAAGATACAATATTGCAATTTTTTATTTAAAAAAATTATGCTATACAGCTGCAGTACAACCCATCACACATAAACTGCCTTATTCTATTTTTCACTTCCCCCATATCTGATTATTTTAATAAATATCTTGCTTTCTGATACACACTGTGTTTCTGAATGACAACAGCAAGTAAACCTTTGGGAAAAGAAAAAAGAAAATTTGGTATCTTCATAAAACTTTCTACCATGGATTGATTTGGGAATATTTTTAGCCTGCTACATTGAACTGTTCAATAGCATCAGAGTTACTGTATTATTGAGGTTTTATTTATAAATGTTGAACCAAGTATAGCCTTTGTCATAAGGCTGGTACCTTAATAAAAAAAATGAGTTGATTGTTGCTTGTGATCTGAGCTTTACCTTGATGCCTGAGGTCAGGTACCTAGATTCACATGGAATTCGAGAAAAGTGTGTGGCCTGAAGCACTGTATAACACTATTCACTGTTGATTTGACTATAGGTCCAAGTTATTAGATTTGCTGTTCTTTTACAGGACAGGAAGATTTCATTTTGGTGAGAGCTGAAGATCACAAGTGTTTCCATGCTCAGTGTCTGCCTGCAAAACATTTTATGGCTCTTTACTTTTCATTCTCTTTTGGAGATAGCTGAGGCAAGAGAGTGACAGCATTTTGCTGCCCAGTGCTGTGAGACAGGCAGCTAGATACAGGATATTCTGAGGTTGGATGATTCATGCACACTGAAGAGAAAGTGCACTGTCCTCAAAATTAACCCCCTAACAGCAGAGCCCAAAATGGAGCAGAATGAGAAGCATCAAAATGCTTGTTCATGCCTCTGCCTTCTCTAAGGTCATAAGCATTTGCCTGTTTCTTTTGAACTTGTTACAATTTTTTAACAGTGGAAATGTGCTAGGATTTGGCAGGTCTGTATTTTGGAACACTTCCCTGCTCTGTCCCCAGAAAAAACCTCTGAGATAAACTTTTTCAAGCAGGACTGTAAACATGGAGATCTTCTCACATAAGAGTAGCTTCCAGCCAAACCAGAAGCTAGCCTGGGACTTCCTGACTAATGTGAAGCCTCCACGAGTTTCCTGTGCTAATTTATTCATTCTGTTTTGAGCAGCATTTTAATATTGAGCTCAGCCAGAACCAGGTGGGTGGTAGAAACAGTAACATGTTTTTTTCCTCTCTCTTCTCCAAGGTTCCCTGAATCTGCTGACTAAAAATTTCATTCTGAAGTACTTTGGGTTTCACTCTAAAGTAGAAACAGCAAAGTTTAGGAGCATATAGAAAGAAAAAAAAGAAACACAACAAAACAAGCATAAAATTAACAGGCTGAATTTGGAACAAAGTTTTATATGTACAGGAGTGTACGGTCAAAAGGAAAATCTGTTTAAATTGCAGGAAAGGGAAAAGAGAGGCTGGAAGAAATACACAGTGAAAGCCTGGAAGATTAGTGCTTTAAATTATGAAGAGAAAAGTGACGCCCAATTAAAGCGTCTTCACAGGCATAATCTAAGCCCATTTTTAACCACCCTTGTCCCTGCTAGATTAAGCAAGGGCTTGGGAGCAACTGGACAGCAAGCCAATAGGAATCCCCCTGCAATGCACTGGAATAAGACAGGTCAGACACTTTTGGAGTTAAGTACCACAAACAAGCTAAGTACCGCTGCACTGGGGTGGCACTGCATAACAGTGTGCACATTGTGACAGCTGACACAAGGAGCAAGGACTGCTCACCCAGGCACATTAATTCAGCAGAGCCCTGAGAAGTGGAAAAGCCTGAAGACCTCTGGAACCTGTGTGCTGCAGCCATATGAAGGACAGAAGGAAAAGAAAGATGAGAAAGCCTTACATGCTATTTCCTCTAATGTCCTGCACAGGCTGCAATGAACACGCACCTAAATCTCAGCATTAGAACAGAACTAGGATAAGAAGAGTAAAGGAAAAGTTCTGTTTACCAGTAAGAGGAGAAAAATGTCTCCAAAACAATAAACTGACAAGAAGGCTCTCTGCAGTGTGGTTTGTAGTATATTTTGCAGTATCTAACATGTCCAAACGCTGACAATCTATTATCAGCCATGGGCAAACTTCTCAGGTTGTGCTGCTCAGATCCTGTTTTTCAGCAGCAAATCTCTCCTCTGCTAGCTGCTTTCAGTGGTGTCGGCACTGGGAGGAATAAAAAGCTCTGCAGAGAAACATTATTTTATCTTTCTACTATTCTCACCAGAATATCCTTTTTCAACTACAAAATAAACAACTTTATGAATCTTTTAACTAAAACTAACTTTACAAAAGAAGCAAATGTATATACACATGGAGAGAAAGGAGCATGTATATATGCGTGTATTTGTTCTGGGGTTTTTAATCTTGCACATTAGGATCTATTATGGCTCACTAATAGACTAAAACTCAGAACATGTAACAGAAATAATTCTGTCTGTCTGTCAAAGGTGTGAGCCTGTAAACTAATTACAGAAATAGTGTAGGCTTATGCAAGCAATCAAAAACTAACAAAACAAACAAAACCATTAAGAAAATCCAAAATTTCTCCAGCAAAATGATAATATCAGATTTTTTCAGTGTGCAGATCTGTGTACCGTCTCTCCTTCGCCTTTTTTTTCTGGCTGAATTCATAACTGCTTGCTTACAGAGCAGTGCAAAGACCAAGGGAATTAGAACATCAGGATCCCATGATATTATGACAAATTAAAAACTAAAAGCATCCTACCTGGTGCCTTTTCTTTTTTCCTCCTTCTTCCTGGTCTTCCAAAGTGTGAACAGCAATGCCATGTATGCAGTGCCTCTGAAATGCCTTCTTGGATGGCCTCCCAGTGCCTTGGCCCCAACACATGTTGCTCTTCCTTGGCTCTGGCCTGTGAGGATGCATCTCAGCCATGAGTCCTGGCACTGCTCCCTCAGCACTGCTGGTGACAAAGCCCCTTTGCTCTCAAATCAGAGCTGATGTGCCAACACCGTCTTTAGAAACCAAAGTATGTGCATCTCACATGATCTTCCTTCTCTTCCCAGCTCTCCACCGCCTCTGGGGCTGGGCAAGGATTAGAGTTTGCTGGAGCACCACACTGGAGATCTCGGTCTTGGCTGAGCAGTTGTGTGCTGCTGTAGAACAAATATTTGGCAAGCGGTAGGTGTGCCTACCACTCAAAAGCTGTCCTAACAGCTCTGGTTTCTTCACTGGGTAGTTGGTTTGATGCTTTACTGTAAAAAAGCACATGCCATTTATGTATGCTATATAATACATTGAACTATAAAAATCACGCAACTTACTGCATATTCTTTGGGGATTCATTGTTTCAGCAGGTGAACAGAATCTAATCCAGAATGAAAATTCAGGAAAAAGTGTGAAGTCAAGGTCACATAGCCATATGTCACCTTACAGGAGAGATTTGGTCATGAGAGCAACTAAGATGTACCAAGAGCTATCATAAATATTCATATAGTGTTGCAGAAATAACAGGTGTCTTATAATAGGCAAAGTGTGTAAAACAGATAGAACCTCTGAAAAGCTAACCCCCAAACAGTGTAAAACAGAGCAACAATATCTCTGGAGATGGAATATGGCACCTTTCCCCCCAAAGTGGAAGTCAGTGTATCTGGCAGGATATGTCAGTGTACTAGAATCTCATGCATATGTTAGAAACTGACTGGATTAACCACACACGTACCTCAGCCAAAACCTGCTGGAAAGACAAGCTTTGGATCCAGAGCACCAAGCCAGGGGCAAAACCATCTTCACAAGATACAAGGCTGTACCCATTTTTTGTTCAGCATTTTTCAGGTGATGATTTAATGCAGATTCAGAGACATGGATAAACAAAACACCTCTGAATCATGCTGTGGATCTATCTCTCCTTAAATCCTCTTCTCTGTCCTTAGCTAGACTGAATTTAATGCTTCATTTCAATGAGACAATTTCAATTCATCAGCATGTTGACCTGTTGAAGGGAACTCAAGCCAAGAAGTGGATACTTTGGAAACACATGGGTAATGGTACCCAGGAAACTATTTTTTCCCTTATGGTTTCACAGAAAGCCATAGTAAGCATCTCTCAAATTACGTTAAAAGCCTGTAGGGAATTTGTTGATAGAAGTTTTGATCGGGCTTGAAGCTGGCTGGAGCTCACCCGCAAGTCTGGGAGTATTAGTATTTTATTTTTTAAAGGCAAAATTTAGTTAAAACTATTTTATTCCTTGATTTTTACCTATTTCAACTGCAGAGTGATTAAAACCAGCCTTTCTTTTGCATACGCCATCAATATTGTTAAGTGATGTATGTTGCTGTGCTACTGCCCTGAGATAATGTGCTGCTGAGTACCTCTGTGTTACTGTCATACCTTGCTGCTCACCACCAGCAGAGTTGTCTGAGCTGAGGGAACTCTGCCTGATAGTAAATTTGTCGGTATAGTTGTATAATTTCAATTAAATACAACCAGTTTATCATAGCCTCCTTATGCTAGTGCAAAGTAGCATTCACTGGTCATAAATTCTAGAGCTTAGAGGAAGCAACACTAACTACTTTAAACAGCAGTTGGGTCTTAATGCCCCAGAGATAACCACAGAATCATAGAATAGTTTATGCTGGAAGGGATATTTACAGGTCATCTAGTTCAAACCCTCTGACCTTTACAGGTCATCTGGTCCAACTCTCCTGCAGGGATATATTCAACGAGATCAGGTTTCTCAGACCCCCACATCCATCCTTGAATATTTCCTGGGATGGGGCATCCACCACCTCTCTGGATAATGTGTTCCAGTGTTTTGCAACCTAGTTAATGAAAAATTTCTTCCTTGTATCTAATCTGAATCACCTCTCTTTTAATAAAAAAACATAATCCCCTGTGATATAGCAACAGGCCCTGCTAAAAAGTCTGTCCCCATCATTCTTATAGCACCCTTTAAATATTGAAACACTTCAATAATGTCTCCCTTTTGATGTATTTGCATAACAGACATTCAAATTTTTCAGTAAAATTGGTTAAGCTATTTTACTTTCCCTGTGCTGGGTACATCTTTCATATGACTTTGTCATTAGGGTGAGTAGATGTGATGCTATCCAGCTTTTCCACTTCAGCTATCTCAAGGTTTCACCATGAAGTAAACAATGAGAATATCTAAGTGGAAAAGCTGGATAGTTTATCTATTCACTCACCAGGAAGAGTCTGGTGCACTGTGGACATAACCCGTATCAACTCAGCCAATGGAAATTTCATTACCAACACTTGTAAGAAGCTCATGAGAACACACTCCTTTATTCACAAAACTTAGCTCGGGTATTTGTAAATCATGGAGGAGCTCTTAGACCATGGGTGGGACCTATCTCACTCATGTCTCAAAAAACTAGTTTCCAAACTCTCTGCTATTTACACTGCTTCCCATTATAGGCAGCTGGAAGAAGCAGGCACATCCAGGGAGAAATTCGTCTCATGTGGAGGTAGTTCGTTAAAGTAGGTCAGAGAGATTGCATGTGTGGGTTGCTCTCCAATGAATGTAGTGGAAGCCTAGAGCAATCAGTAGAGAATTAGACAAGTAAACCTTAAATATCTCTACTAAGATGGTAATAAATGTGCCCAATATTTTTCTGTCAACCATAAACAGCTACTACAAAAGAGAGTTGTGCTCTTGGTCATAGTTTCATGACTTAGCTTGTAAAACATGCCCTGCTCCAGGGTCTCCAATCTCCCCAGAGGCTCCTCAGAGTGTTATGGTCTGTAAGTATGTCAGCACTCCTGTTAACGTTATACCACTCCAGTGATAAACCTTTTGTTTCTGTGAAAACAATGCCTAAGTGTTACTTTTCTAACATCTGTTTGGCCATGATAGCACGGGTATGGCTTGCTGTATAACATTTGTCCTATTTAAGTAGATCCATTAATTTATTCCCTGTACAGGAAACCTTTGTACAGATTCACTGCTGGAAGAAAATAGTAGTTGTGTAGAGGACAAATGCCTCTGAAAGGGCAGCTTGTTTTAATTCACATGCTGTTCACAATACCTGTGTTTCTTTTCTCTTTTTAAAGCGTTATAGGAAGTACATCTAAACTGTGAGGATTGATGAGACTTCTCAGTGTTGTTTGTATAATATTTTCCCAAATGAGAACTTTGATTTTATGTTTGGTAAATCAAATTAAGTAGAAAGGTGAGATAGAAACAATTTGGAGTCTTGAAAAATCAAAAAATAATTTCACACCACTTTTTCTACCTAACTGCTCCATATATTTAGATACAGAAATCCTAATTATGGCTTTGTCTTTATGTACCATCCCTATTTGAAGACAGTAGTAAATGACAATATTGTAGCCATGTATGAGAACTTAGTAAAATGATGGAGTTCTACTCAACAGATACAAAGCAAGAATGTATAGCTTATCCTCTAAAAGCTTGATATTATAATTATTAAACTTCTGTCTTATTTTCACTTTACAGTAGATCAGGTCAGTAATATTTTCTTCTTTGCAAAATAAATTCTGAGAACAGGTACATTTTTTGAATACAGCTTGAAACTTCTTTCAAATGTCTCAGTCAGAGTTAGAAAAGCCAATCCTTTATGGAAATATCTGTGAAATAGTTCAAGTAATTTTGAAAAGTTACGTTTTCAAGAAGAATGTTTTTCCTGAGTTTAACGTCAAGGGAGCACAGCTTGCTGCCTCCAGTTCAACAGGACCAGCTGGCCATTTTCTCTCCTATTAAGTGAGTTGTGGGCATATTGCAGGCACAAAGACTGCATGCAGTAGTTATCACCAGTTCCTCGCTGTGTGTCAGCATACATTTCTGGATTTCACTCCATCAACAACATTCTTCCCTCAGGTTGTTTTTTTTTAAGCTCAGATTTGAAAAGCCTGTGTTGATCTAGCAAAATTTGTCAGCATTAGCTAACTTGGAAATTTGAGCATCTTTAATGGTAACTTTGAAGTTAAATAGCACTTTATTTTTTTTAAAGTACATTATATTCAAGTTCTTAATTTAAAAATACAATGGTAATGTTTTTTCTTATTATGAGAGGGCCAATAAAATAGATTTTAAAATGTATTTTAAGAAATTCTCTAATGTTATCTGAGAATACAGTTAACAGTCCAAACCAAGAAACCACATTTTCTAGCATGTTGGAGACCTGCTAAGTAGCACATTCCAAGACTGGATAATATTTTAATTACAGTGATACCTTTATTACCAAGGACATTTTACAGCAATACAGATATGAAGGAGACCAGCTTTTCACCTGATCTTATCTGGTCCAACCCATGTCCAAGCAGTTTCTTATGGCATTTCCCTGTGACTCTGGGAAGCTGTGACTCTCCTCCCCTCTCCATGTGCTGAGATAGGCCATGGTTTTAATTCCACATCACCAAAGGCATCTTTCCAGGAGGTCTTTGGTTGAATACTTCACTTAACAGCACTTGTAGCCATTGAGCTTTTACATGAACACCAAAGCTAACACTAATACATGGTTTTCTTGACAAAAAAAAAGTACTCAAATCCGTCAAAAGGTACCTCCAAAGATCTCCACACATAAACCCGGGCACACTAGCATTTGCAGTATCTGCCTTATAGATAATCCCTAATTCCAATAAAGATTTATTATTATTGGCTAATTAAAATATTTCTCCAAAGCAGAAAGTTTTTCAGATCTCTTCTGCACGTGTCTCTAAATCATCCAGACCTTTCTCCACCTTCCCAGTCTGATCTTAAGTTCAAAATGATTTATGGTGTTATTCTGATGACAAATACCTCAGCAATGAACCAGGGCATGGATATTTTTCAAGTTGAAAACCAGGAAAGAATCATTAGGTATATGATAAATCAATTATTGAAAAAAAATCACAATCATGAGTGAAAATAAAGAAACAGAAGACAGTCAATCAATTCTAGTGACTGACAGAAGAAGTAGGATATAGGTACAAACTATTTTTTCCTATTTTTTTTTCTTATGAGAATGCAATATGCTTAAAAAATGTGTCAGTATATTTCAGTGATTTACTGTAGCAAACTGTCATGCAGAAGAGGAACTCATCAGCAAACAGGAGATTGGAAGCAGCAACTATTCTCAGTATTTCAGACTGAATACGATAGAAACTCGTGTGAGTAACAGAACTGGCCTAATATGGTATTTGTTCATATTTGAAGCAGCTGTTGTTCAGTTTTGACCAGCATTCTTACTTACAACCATTCACAAAAGCTAATGTCTGTCCGAACAGATACTTGGAGTATGGTTGGTCTTCATACAAATATTCTTCCTCACTCATGAACAGTAATGTTTATTTGTTACGCAGCACCTGCACTTCTGTTGAGACTGCTCTGACTCTCTGATTGGAGGGCAAAAGCAAGTTCTGGATGATACAGTGATCAGAGATGATGGTGAGGACACAGGGATTGTGTCATCTCCTTTAAGGAAATTGGCACAAGAAATATTTCCTGCACGTGGAAATAGAATCATATTTTTCTATCAGTCATAAAACCTGTGATATAAAATTATGTGAATAAAATGAAGGACAGAAGTTGAAGGATAAATCAGTAACTCACACACATCACTCACTCACACACTGCTGTCTGTATAACACCAAGAGAGGGTTATATTGAATTTTCAAGGGCAACTGATCCTGCTTTCTGCAGCCAAGGCTAGTGTTCCCTCTGGCAGGGCTTTAGGCCAGGATTGGATACTGAGCTCTCAGTCCCATAAAAGACACCTCTATCACTAACTTCTTCACTTATCAGTGATGGTGCCAGCAGGCACACTAAAGGCTCTGTCAGAAATTCAGTGCTGACACTGCACCCAGCTGTTCTCCCCTTCCTCCCCACCTTCCTGCTCCACTGCAATGGGGGGACAGGACAGACATCTTTAATTCAGTTACCAGAGCTCACAGCCTGGCAGTGTAGAATGGATCACTGCTTTAGATGTTTCAGCTGAGGAATCAGACAAAGCAAGACACCTGAGGCTCCGAGTGCATGTACCCTTCTACCCCTGCATGAAGGGGATAACCTACTGTAACAGCTGATTTCCATCATGGCTTACTTTTGCAGGGAACACGTGATGTCCTCTGCTCTTATCTCACTTCTTGCTCCTTTTGATTCCCCAGTGAGCCCCCAGGGGTCATGGAATTAGGTGGAATAATCAACATTGCTTCAAGTTAAATGAAAGTACAAAAGGTGAGAGGATGTAACAGTTGAGCAAAGGCTGGCTGAAAGCTCCCAGTTTGGTACAGTCAGCCTCACAATACATCTGCACTATGGAACAGATATATTGGTGCATCAAGCACAACATGAAATATTAATGCACGTGAAAAGAACAAGCAATGACTGACAGGGAACGCAGCAAACAGCACTGGTAATTTCTGTGCCAGAAAGAGAATCTCAACCTGTAAAAGGCACATAGCTACTGCAGGGTAAGGAATTGTGGAAACTCTTCATCGGAGAAGACCTAAAACTCCTTGCCTTGCTAACACTAGAAGAATGAAGGCTGAGAGAGCAGACATCCGCTGCGTATAAACACCTGGTTGTAAACATCAAGGAGGCAGGAGGGCTGCCTAGGTGAAAGAACAAGTACAATCTGCTCCCAAAGAAATGCAGCCTGAAAAGTAAAATACTGTTGTAAACTGCAAGCACTTTAGACATCAGCAGTGTACTCAGCCTCCACACCTGATCCATCAGATGGCATGTTGTCACTTGTGCTTCAGGTATCCATGTGCGCTGGGAACTGGAGGGAGTTCTACAGTCCAGAATAAACATGGTCTTCAGGATTCTGGAAAGACTTCAAAGCTTATAATAGTTATTAGCAATGCCATTTGACTGGGAGATGTCTGTGCTTGTAAGGTCCTTTAAAGCCTCTTTTACAGCCCTGCTTTGTAGCATATGCTGTGTGTCAAACTTACAGTAACCCAGAAGCCGCCTCATAACATTTTCCAGTGCACTGAGAAGTTTAAGACTACGGTTAAGAAGTGTCCTAGGTTACAATGTAACATATTCCAGAAGGTCTGTATTCTATCTTCNCAGGCATCTGCCTTCTACTGGATTCCCAGAGGAGTAGCCTTCTCTCCCACTGGATTCCCAGAAGAAAGACCAGACCCTTCAACATCACCACTAAGCCATTAGAGGAAAACTCTGCCCTTCTACAGGATCTCTGCCTCACCAGAACCATCTATCACTCCAGAAAGACTACTAGAGCCACCATTCAAACCGGACTGCTACCAACACCCTGACTGACAGGGTGTCAGGTTGTATTCTAACTGTCAGGGTTTGTCTTTTTGTTTAATACTGCATCTTGTTCTAATTTTCCTGTTAGGTTGAAGTTTGTTGGTTTTTGTTTTACTTTATTTTGTTTATACATATTAAAGAACTGTTATTCCTATCCTAATATCTTTGCCTAAGAGCCCCTTTTAATAATTTGGAGGGAGGGGGTTTGCATTTTTTTTTTTTTTCCTGTTCTAAAAGAAGCTCCTGCCCTGCTTGGCAGGCACCTGTCTTTCAAAACCAAGACAAGAACTAAGCAGTGGGGTGGCAAATTCACCTCTGATATTATTGTGGAATTAGGATCCCCCAACAGATATCAGTGTAATCACCCCAGATTGCCATCAATGGAAAAGGAACAAAATTCTGTGGGTGTACAGCTGCAATCACTTCACTCTCAGGCAAGAAACACAGGCAAGTGTCAAGTAACAAAGACATCATGTGCCAAATTATGTTCTCTGTAGCATTTTGGTGACTTCAGTGGACAAGAGCAGGGTACAACAAAATCATGCTTATTCCTGATTTGCATCTTGACTAAGAAGTTATTTATAGCTGTTAAAGTGAAAATGAAAATCCCCTCAGTCTGAGAAATTCCTCACCAACAGCATTTTGGAAAAGCCTTCTTGTCTTTCAGTCATTTCTTTATGGAGGATTTAATTCCAGATTTTCAATTATCCCATGTATCTATAGGTGGGAGTCACTTAGAATTTGTGCTCTGCAGCATTCACCTGTCATTTTAATGGCCTACTTTTCCAGTGCAAAACTGAAAATTGAAAAGAGCTGAATTTTCTGGTAATGGGCTTAGTTTTCCCAAATGGTACTATGATAGATAGACTTTTTATGGCATTAACAATACCTTATTGAGCACGGACATTGAAATTTACATTTCTATTTAGAGAAAGATTTACCAAAGATCCCTAATTTAAGGAGGGAGCTTGCTGTACTGAACTTTTAAGTAACTAAGATACAGCAAGCCAATGAGATCATGCTCCAGAATAGCCCAAACTGACTACTGAATCTAGTATACTGATAAAACACTGTAGTAATACATTGGGATGATACATTACTCTAATCCACAGCATAAGAAAAATAGTCTGCTAAATTCTGTACAATTTTCTGGTGTGTTTAAAGCGGCTCTTTGGAAAAGTAAAACATGGCAGAAATACACCACATATTTGAAAAAATTGTATTTTGCAATATTGTTCTCCAAGAAAATTCTGTTTTGTTAGTTTTGAACTGGTCTCAGAGGCAGAAGGCCCAAGTTGTGCTCCTAACTCCACAACTGTCCTTGATGAGAAAACTCATTTTGCTTCTCATGAATACTCTTTGTAAGCAGTCACCTTTCCTCCATCTTCAGAGAAAGGCTGCCACTCTTATTCAATGAGTATAGTCATCTTGATCTCTGCATGCATAATTGTTGGGTATTCAGAGACATTAGAAAGAAACAAGCAAATTGCTGCAGAATGGTTAAATTATTTAAAGAGAAATAGCAGATCCATAAAACCAGGGTTAACCCATAGTTGGTTACTTTTGATATTGCTGTTATCTAGCAAAAACCTTGTTCAATAAGCCTCCTACCTAAACACTAACTGGCAGGGCTGTCGAGTAAGAAAGGCAGTAAAAACTATTTGAAAATCTTGTTTAGGCACTGAATCTTTTAAAACAGCCTTTCTGGGAAGCTTGGTAATACTGACAAGTTGCATTGTTCTTTTGCTTTAAAAGGAAAGTAGGAAGTCAGAAGTAATCCCAGGACTGCAGGTGACTTTTTCAGCTGGCACCTGCACCTGCACTAAATTCTTTCAAAATCTCTTACCAGATGTGTTAAGGTAAGCAGCATCTCAGGAGAGAACACTTCTCCTGGCAAAAAAAAAAAANAAAAATAAAAAAATTGTGGAATACATTCTACCATTCTTTTAAGATGCATTTTCATGTCTCTTGTAGAAGCCTGTGGGTTCAGTATTACCGTGTAAGGTACTGCAAGTCTCTGCACAATGAGTGCCAGTGAAATTAAAATGAGGTTCTGCTGTATCTGGCTTGAAAGTGAATATGATATGCATTTTTCCACCATTTAAAATTATTTCCTAGTTATATTTTCCAGCAGATTTGCCATCATATTTCCTTTTTTTGATCACAAGGGAACCCTTTGCTCCTCAGGGCCAGACCCTCAGCTGAGCTAGTCACTCAGCAGTAAATATTGGCAAGTGCTGACATTTGAAGTGCCTCTGCTGGAACATTATTTGACCAACAGAGATGAAACCTAACACCTTGTACTTAGTGCTATAGTTCAGGAACCTTTCAATTATTTGAATCCCTCTTTGTCAGGGCTTCTCTGGAAGCAGATCCTTGTGTTTTGATCTCATCAGCACACCTGCTATTTCCATCCTTAAATATATTCTGCAGCCCACCCCTGTCTCCAATATCCTTCAGGCTTTTCTTCTTTGCTTGTCTCAGCAAAAGGCTTGTCCCCCTCTTCTCCCATCACTCATTTCAGCAGACCTCACCAGGCCCCTATTCCTCAGGCTATTCCCCTCTCCCTCAAAAGCAGAGGATATTGAAACAACAGTGATGCCATGTGTGACCTTAAGATCTCTGCTCTCTGGGTTTCCCCCTCTGAAAAAGGATTCTCTCCTATTCTTTGAAGGTTAATTAATATTTGCACAATTCTTTGTCCTTAACTAGCACACTGTAAGTGCCAAGTAGTGTTAAATAGTGAGGATTCCGGCCCTGGTGATGCACAAAGCAAACATCTGTTAGATCTTTTCCAGATATGAAACATGAAGTGTCTCTTGTCTAGTGAAGTGAAGGACCCTCTTAAAACTCCTGTTTCTCCTAGGAGAAAACCAGCTAGCAATTAAAACCCCCTTTATCCTCCCCCTCACAGGAAGCTGGTAGTTGAAGTGGAGCAAGTGCTTCTCAAACACATCCTCATGCTGAGTGGTGTTACAATGGACTCAACGTCCAAGGAGCTGGGCTTGAAAGTCCTGTCTGGAGCAAGGGCTGTGTGTGAAGCTCACTGAGGACTGAGCTGAGGCCTGCCTGGGCTGTACCCCACAGCACAAGCAGGTGCCCTAAGGAGTCCTGCCAAACTGCACTCCCCTGCAATCCTTACACTCACCCCCACAGCAGAGAAATCTCTCTTCCTCATGTTAGAGCCAAGTCACACTACTTTAGTTTACCTGATGCCTGTTTCTGCAGGTAACTTCAGCTCCCTGCTCAGCAGCCATGTAATCCTGTAGGCATCTGACATCTGCAAATGCAATATTGATGTTTACCTGTTTCCCCAAGCACTTCTGGAGTTGATACCAGAATTACTTCTGACTGCTTGTCTCTGGCGAAGAGAGGAGAAGCCCCTCACTAGCTCCATTCCTTGTCACTGGTGTCAGCATCCAAATCCATGGGTTTTTGAAAGACTGTATCTCTACAGAGCTTGCTGCAGTACTGCAGCCTGCTGTAAGGGAATTACACCCCAAAAAGGAATATGACTTCAGACTTGCCTCCTCCTTACACATTTCCTACCTTTTGTCTTTGGCTCTCTGCTCTGAGTAGGCTGGCCTCTCTCCAACCCAGTATGAGCAGTCTTGTTCTCCCACTGAATTTCATCAAAACCCTAGACACCTGCATAGTGATAAAATGAAATGACACTGTGTTTCTTTGAGACATGCTTGTGACTGAGCTAGAACATTTGCTGCTTCTGTTCTGGCACTTACACAGCTAGCCTGTGTCACACCCACAGCCCAGTTGGATAGGTCGCCTCTGGAGCCACACAATGCCTCAGAGGTGAGCAGGCTTAGAAGAGCTCATGGTGGGGACCTCAGTGTGCAGCTGTGCAGCTTTGTTCAGCCTGGCAGTACCTTGTAAGCAGCAGGAGGAAACTGCAGACACGTGTAAGTGGCTGGCTGACTCCACAGCCACTGAGCATCAAAGGATTTTTTCCAAAGGAAGGCAGCACTGATGGTAGCAGTTGTGTTTGCTCAAATGCTTGGAGAAAGCTGGCACTAATTTTGAACAGAAGCCCAGAGAGAATCTTTTTAATGAGTTGCAACTTGCAATATGTCTGATCTCTGGATGAAAGCACATCCTTTACAAGGAGTAATTGTTAACAATTTTTTTCCAAGAGAGGTGTTTGTTACAGTAGAGTCTGCCAAAAAACAGGACCTTCTAACCTCTGAGGCTTTGAGTCTCATTATCAAGGGGAAATTTGCTCAAGTGCCTCCTCAAGAACTGAGGGAGACCAGCCTATGATTCCCCCAAGAATTATATTCAATCATCTCTGCATTTCTTTCTGTTATAAACTTGGCTGTTTTCCTGGAGTATTTCTCCTGCCTTCTCCCTCTCAAATTTTCTCAATCCTCAATCCAAACACGTTTAAGCAAACTTTATGCTTTGAAGGAAAGCAACTGGCAGCAAATCAACTTGGAGGTCACTGTGCGGCCAGCTCTCTGCCAAGATGTCTGTCTGACACAGTGGAAGGGCTGTACATGATCCATTTTACTCTGTGAAACCTATCAGGTGGCTTTGGGGCTTGCCAAGGTTGCTGCTTTGTACAAATTTGTGGCACTGATATTCACAGCTGGAGGTCACCAGCTCAGAGCTTTAATAGGAATGCAGTGTCATAGCCTGGTCTTGGATGTGATCTTGTAGCAGGGATAGTCCCACGGGATCTGGTCTCATGGTCAGAGCGAACCATCCTGTTCTTGCCCTGGACCCACCTCTCTGCCTTGGAAGTCTGATGGGAAGTCTCTCAAACCATCAAAAGTACAGCCATGCTGGTACAGTCATGCATAGTTTCTTTTGTGGATGAAATTATATAATTGCATTATTTCCTCTAATTTTCAAGATTGTTGGATATAAATATCTGTTGAAGAGCATAGTGCGCAAGCTGCTCCTCCTTTACTGTTCTTTCCCAGTATGGTCTGCAAAAAGTCCTTTCTGTGTACAGTTTTTGGCAATTTTTACACAGCCTCAGTCAGCCTTACTACACATCTGTCTTGTGTTTTATTCCTCCACCTTCACCTGTGCCCCCAGGAGAACTGTATGCATTTGACAGCCAAACAGGAGATCAGCACACAACAAAGCAGCATACACAGCATAGAGACCACCACAGAAAAAAAGAGAATAGATTAACTTTCTCCTGTACTTTTGAGCAAGAATTTGCCTGCAGTAAATGGCTGCTCATTTAGTTGCACTGCTGAGAATATGTGCAACAGCTGCAAGGCTTCCAGTCTTCCCCTGTTTTAGTAAGTGGGAACATCCATTTCTGATTATAGTGACAATGATCCTAGCCCTTGACTAGGTTTATCCTGAGTCATTTGCTAGTTTCTATTATTTGTATACAAATAGTGAAAAGAACTTGAATCAAAGATCACAGACAGTTCTCTTCAAAACAAAATTTTGTGTATGTCTTGTCCTCTACAGCAGCTTTTCCTTGGATTTACCCATTTCCCCTCAATCAGACATCTGCACTGCACATTTTTGAGCTCTTAGTAGTTACCCACATTCTAGTGTAACTAATCCAGAGACTTTTCTAATGGCAAACAATTATTTTCTCATCCTACACATATACACACACACACACACAAGACTATATATTGAAAAGAGTGACGGTCCTGGTAGATTTGCAAATTGCATGGAAAAACAACATATAGGGAAGAAAAAAAAAAAAAAACAAAACCAGAGACCTTGGTCTATAATATACATTCATTTGTAAATGTTGAAGTCATTGACTGCTTTCCAACAATTCTGTTTGATAGGAAATTATCTGCCAAGAGTCTTTCTCTCAGCTACAACAGTGTCTGACCCTGTTCATTTATTAAAATTGAGAACTAATGCTTTGCCTGTTTTATGGTGCTCTAGATAAATCATTTTGGCCATTGAATAAAAAACATTCATTTTGTGCACATGGGTTCATACTTGACTTTGCATGCAGAAAACTGAACCTGGTGGAGCTTTTCATAAGCAAAACAATTCACAGTCTTTCATGGACCAGAATAAGTCTGCATGTACACAGACTCAGGCAGCTCCCATTTAAAAAATAAATAATAAATTAAAAGGGTACTTTTTAGGGTACTTTATTCTCATTTGTTAAAACTTTGTGAGAGTGGAAATGGACACAGTCACCTGGAAATCAACTTGCTGGCAATCTCTACTGTAAAGATGGAAACCAGCATGATTTTCATTATGGCTGGTTCTCTGTTGAACAGCAAGACCTGTTCTGTGGACTTTGCTGCAGAAACTGATGGACACGTAATGCAGCACTGACCTCAATTTATATACTTTCCACCTCTACTTTTTCTTCAGTGAAGCATGACCCATGTTTAACTGTGCTAATCATACAGTGCCTTATTTGGAACTTTTTCCTACATGTTACCATGTGCTGTAATCCATAGATGGGTCTGTGCAAGAGTAATCACCGGTGATGATACAAAGATTTTGTGACAGAGTGGTTTCTTTTGAATCAGTTGAGACATTTCTGATAATGAATTTTAGTACTGATATCCCAACCTCCCGTTTCCTAGGGTTGTAGTTTATGACACTTTGGCATTCTTAGGGAATTGTTAAATGCCACAAGGTAGTTTCTTTCAGTCTCATACAAGAAATGGCCACTACCTTTTCTATTGTCATGGGAGTGGAAATTTCATTTGTTCTGTCTGGATTTATGCTCTATCCCCTTACACTAATCTCTCTGAAAATCCCCGACTTTAACATCCATATAACAATGTCAATGTGGGGTCCACAAAATCAGAAAAAAAGCTCCTAGTCTCCATTGGAAGAAAAAAATGTTAACTTCAGCAGCAAGGCATTCATCTGGGTGAACGGAGCAGGCAGCAGGACCCCCCATCCAGGGAGCTAGCAGCATCATCTATCTCTTAATGTCCTCCCAGACCACAAAACAACCTCCTTGGTCCAGTTCAGCCAAAAGAAAGCAAACAGACGGGTTTCTTCCCTCTTGTGGTCCTGTGTCAAAGGCTCCTCTCAGTGTGTGGTGGCTTTGCATCCTCATTACTCCTGTGATGGGATGGAGTGAAGAGCTGTCATGGCTGAGCAAAGCCTGCTGGGTGTCAGCCTGGCAGGTAATCCTGGGTTGTGATTTCACGAGTGCAGTCACTGTCCATGCACTCCCCACTGCTCCCTGAGTACCTACAGCTGCAACAGGGTCTGGGTAATGTCAGGGTAGACCCAATGGCCACACTCTCACCTGAAATCCCTGATCAATTTGTTTTCTAAAGAATCAATATTATTTATAAATGTAAAAAATGTTGGGTTTGTGGTCATGGAGGAAAAGGGTGGGACAGCCAGAATTCTCCCTGAGTTGCCTTATTTTTAAGGAGTTTTTCCGACTCTGATTCTATCAAGTTTCTTTCTTGGTTGTAACTTAAGCTTATGTGATGAAGACTGGGTGAATTTGGTTTCCAGAACACCCAGCATCCCTACCACCAAATCCTTTCCCACTGATAGAAAATCAGGCAATACCCACTGAAAATACAAACATTTCATGATGGAAATGTAGGTAGTACACTATACAGCGTATTTAAAAGTTTGTTTCTCTAAAAATATCTAAATAAAACAGTGTTGTGAAAATATGCATAAGCACATCTCCTACTTTCAGGTTGTAGGTAATTATTCAGGATTGAATATATATCACACAAGTGCACACAAAGGAAAACCGAGAAGAAATTTTTCAAATACATTAAAAATTTTACTTTGCTGAGATACTGACACTGATATAATGAGACAGAAATTGTTAACATCTTGTCTTTTAAAATTAAGGAACTTGATATTTATAGGCTTTAAACTTAAAAATAAAGTCACATCTTCAAACTTTCAGTTAAAAAAATGCTTATGCTGACAAGTTAGTTAACACTGCAAAGCTTTGCCAGATCAACACAAGCTTCTCAAATCTACTTCACCCTCCAACCAAAAGGGAAGCTGTCAGAGAGATTGTGAGCAGAGAGAAAAGTTTAGGAGGGAAAAATGAATTTCCAGTACTAGAATCTCCTCAGGTTGATAGGGAGATTATTTTTAAGTATTTTAATGCTGGGAATTGCTGAAAGATAACTTTTCTGAAGGCTTTTTCTAGAAAAAAATCAGACAGAGAATAATCTTTGGCAAGGTCTTAAACAAAATGGGGTTATCATACACAAGCGTTCAGTAAACATCTCCTTTAAAATGTCTTTTGAAGGAAAAAAACTGCTTTATTTTTTCTTCCTGCAGCACCTCAGCTCTAATAATGCGCAGAGCTGCTTTATATCAGGGAGGGAGGGGTTATGAATGATTATGTGGAATACTTGGAATTTTCCAGAAGAAAAAGAGTTTTATCAGATTTATTAGAGATTCCACAACTAGTACAATCATTTCTGTTACCATCCTACAGACTAAATTCCCAGGCTAAAATCATAAAGAATTATAGTTACAATTAAAATCAGAGGTTAATCTGTCCCAGGCTTTTTATCATTTCAGAATGACATTGTTCCTCATTGGAAGGATTAGTTCTTTCTGTTTTGTTTTGTTTGGGGGTTTTTTTGTTGGTTTTTGTTTTGTTCGGGTTTTTGTTTGTTTGTTTTTTTAAATAAAAAATCTATGACAGAAACAAGATGTATCCTGCAATGTCTCTTATCTCTGTAGAACTGACCTGGATGGTTCTGCTCTACAAACGAGCACAATCAAGTACCTCTTTTGCCGGATCAAAAAACTCCTGGCAGATAGTGAAGATCCTTGTATCCTTTGTGATAGTAATGCCACACTATGGTCAGCCCCTGAGGTCCATAGAAAAATTATAGTTTCTCCTTGTTCTTTCTTTGACTTTTGGCCTCTGCTTTGTTTTTTTGTTTCACTTTGCATTTTTGCTCATTATCACAAGAAACCCCACTGACTGAAAAATTGTGTCAACAGGGTGTAGACTATTGCAATGTCTGTTAACAAGCCAGGTTGTATATACAATAAATGTGTTTATGCTCATAGGTGGTGTATGTTGTAAAAAAAATTTAATGTTTAACTTCTCAACTGTATAATCTAATGCAAGAGTTATTTTCACATGAAGGAATTGAAAGCCGAATTCTGTTTTTCTTTGTTATTTATAGAAAACAAAAAGCTTTGCAGTGTAATTAAGTTGGTGAAACAGAGCACAACTGATTGAAATGATTCAATCTATAAATATATTTCCATAAATTTCTTTAAACTTTGTCTAAATATTTAGACCATATATTTACCCCACTGAATCTAGTTGCAGTCTCCAGGAGGGCTGACATTTCCATATGGATCTAGCCCTGAGGTCCTAATTTCTTCCTCCCTTTCTGGTGTCCTCCCACACCTTTCACCATTGAGTCATATCAAGGAAAATCTATAACTTACTTTCTTTTCCTCTTCTATGAGCACATTTTTCCCTACATATAGTCACCGCAGATTATCAAGTGGTACTGAGTGATAACTTAAGAGATCCTCACCTTGAAAAACTTTCTTTTTCTGCTGAGAAGAAATCACTCCTCTCCATCACAGCATCCAAGGATATGGAATGTGTCCTTTGAACAATTTCTGAAAAAGTGCCTTAGGTACCAATAGCAAAGAGACAGGTAAGCTGCAAAAATCATGGCAGCACTTCCAAATCTTTTTTATGAAATAATTCATGTCCATCTAAAGCTGACTTGTCACCATCTGTCTCTCTGATAGCGCTTTTCTACTTTTTATATGTGATATAAATGCTTGAATCAATAAAAAGGCTCACCTGCTGAGGTAGTTTAAAACTGGTTTCTCCCTTCACGTCTCTTGACACAGCACTGGCACACAGCAATGAGAAAAGCACAACATCTATCCCGTGTGACACAAATGACAACTTTGCTGTCACAGAAGCTTCTGCTTGGCGTACATTACACATCCGCTCATTTAGGCTCAGCCCTGAGTTTGTGTGCAAGTCTAGAGTCACTGCTTGCTCTCACAGCCTCCACTCTGGCTTGGGTTGCAGCCCTCCCCTACAGGCTGGACAGACACACGGGCTGGAGCTGGCTCTGCCCCAGCCCTCAGCAAGCCTCACAAGCTCTTCCATGCCTTCATGCCTCAGACCACTGAATTCCCACTGGCATCCCCCTGCCCTCTTCCTTGGGTATCCACTCTGCAAAGCTGCTCTCCAATTTCTAGCACTGCATCATGTATTTTGAGGATCTTCTGCCTACAACCCCTAGACGAGTGAAGGACTAATCAACAACTGATGTGATTTTGCAAAGGGAAAAAAAAATAATCCAGATGTCAGACAGCAGAGCTGAAACCTGGCTGAGAAACCTATTTAGCAGGGTAGCTGAATAGTGAAAGAAAATAAAAGAAAGAGGGAAAGGAAAGGAAAGGAAAGGAAAGGAAAGGAAAGGAAAGGAAAGGAAAGGAAAGGAAAGGAAAGGAAAAGATCTTTCAGCATGAGAAAGAAAACCCAGAGAACTGTGNCCATCCTGAAGAACTCTTGCAAAGCCAGTAATTAGGCGTCATTTGGGGCTTGAGGAGACATATGTGTGAATGTGCTTCTACTCACTCTCCAGGGTAGCAAGGATTGGTCATGTCCCGTATAAAAAGGACCAGACCCCAAGAGAGCCACAGTCAGCCTGACCCAAACCAACCTTTCTGCTCACCTCCCTCTGGGCTCTTCAAGCCCTCTGCCCCCTGCTGTTTGCTCACAGCCCAGCAGACAGAGATGCAAGATGCCTCATTTAAGTGATTTCTTTATTGAATTTCAGCCAAGAGTAACTCCAGGTGATCCCAGACCAACCTGACTGGTGCCTGAGTGGTTAAAAGTGTTACATTAACGTCGTGGTGGCCTTTCTTCTGGATCTCTTCTATGGCATCATAGCACATGAAATGGGTCTTTAGCAAATGTGGCCAGAGAAGTCATACTCAGACATCCGCTCTAGTTTCCAGAGCGGAAACTGAACAAGCAGGAGCTTCTTGAATCTCACATCACTTTTTAAAGACTAGAAATAAGTACAGCAGGGACATACCAATAACAGCTCCTCTCATGCAGCAGAGTCTGATCAGTATCTCCCCCTGCCTCTATCTCTTGTTTGATGCTACTGTCTCCCAGCTGAGACTTCAGCAGCTTCACTAACAGCCAGGATAAGGACCAAATGGCCAGGCTGGGTGATTAGGGGCTCCGTGACAGAAGATGTCTTTCTGTGAGCCTGGAGTATTCACACAGGGAGATGAGAGCTGGTGAAACACCTGCAAGGTGTTTCTTCACCAGTATCAAACCCTGGAAGAGGCTTCTTCCACTCAGTCTTTCCATTTTAGCAGTTAGTAAATTATGCAGTGTGCCTTAGTGGAGATACACCCTGGTACCCTCTGCATGCCCTGGAGCAGTACTCTGAGGAGTGCTGTGCTGAACCCTACAAGACTGCCTGGCCTTTATGAGTGGCCAGGCTGGCAGCAGCACAGTGCCACACTGCACGTCAGCTCACCTGAGAGTAGCTTTATTCCTAGGCAGGATGTAAAGATAAGACAGTATATTCATATAAGGACACAGGACAGCACAATAGTGATGCAAGACAACAACAACAACAAAAATATTAAAAGGGAGACATTTTGCCAAAATTTGAGATGTATAAAAAAGTAACAGCATTCCTCAGTCCTTTCAGTACTTTAGCTGTGGTGCGAGGCTCACTAACTGTTTTTTATGGCTCACCCCAGGCAAACACCTCTCAGAGATGCTTTTAGAGCAACAACATCTTTTTTCTCATGGTAAGATGAATAGCAGAGACAGAACAGGTGCTCTGGGCAAGTTGCCTCTTCCTCGTGTACAGGGAAATATCCCTCCCTATTTTTGCCTTCCTGCAGGCGTGCCAGTCAGGGAGGATTGTGACAGTGCTCTGCAGCATTATGCGGTGCTAAGGCTGGGCATGTCACACTTAAATTATTTTAATATACATTTTGTTGTGTATTTGAATGAACCAATTTCTGAGTTAAGTTCTTTTAAACCAAGTTAACTACAAATTTCATTAATTTAATGCATCTATTTGTAATATAACATCTGAAATTAGACATCTCTTAACATGTAGTAGTTTAAACACAGTAGTTATGAGTGATAAAACTGAGATCCAGAGTGTTTGAATTGGCATGTTGCTGTTAACTCTGGAGAAAACCACAGCTTGATTGTTTATAGCTGAAGAAACCATATGGACACCCAGGATACTTTATAAGTGGGTTGCATGTAGTGGGCAGGAGCAGAAAGGTGATGCAGGGTGGTCATCAGAACAGGTCCTTGTACTCTCCCATAGACACCACCTCATCACTGATGGCGGTGCATGAGCTGCAGGTGCAGCAATTTTTTGTCTGTGCTGTGCTGACAGCAGCCATTCCATCACAGGAGGAGCAGGGAGATCCATGGAGACTGAGACTGCTGCTTTCTCCTGCTGCAAACCAGCAACCAGGCCCCAGGCACTAAAGCCCTGCTTCTTCCATTGGGATACAGCCAGAGAAGCCCACAGCAGCAAAGGAGCTGTTTGACATGGCACAGCTGCTCAAAGGGCTCATTCTCTCTAGCCACCCCATTAGCAGCTCGGGAATCAAAGGATTTTGATTTCCCCAGCAGCTGAGCAGGCAAGGTTTACACACAGCTTTCCCTTACCGCTGTGTTTTAATCTCTGCTGCAGCAAAGTCCCCAAACAGGTGCTCAGTAGCTGCTGTGCCTTATTCCCAGGGCTGTTCATTCCTGCCATCACTCACTTTGATGGTCCCAGCACAGAGAAATAGAAATTACTAGAAACCTCTGTATCAAATCCAGCGCCATCAGGAGCTTTCGATGCATTTTAGAAAAACCCAGGTTGGTATAGAAAATTCCCTGTTGCAGGAGACAAACAGGAGGGCCTGAGTGAGGGCAGTACCTCTCCTGGCCATGCACCCATTTTGTGATGCCCTCAGACAGGTGAGCTAGAAGTCCACAGAGGCTGACGACCCACTTGTTTTGTTTTTCTGGTTACTGCGAGGAGCAGCGACAGTGTCAACTTTTCCTGCCACACGGGACTGCAGACCTACTTCCAAGTTTTACAAGGGTGATTCAGGGATCCAAAAGGGAAGAGGGGAGCAGAGGCAACAGTAGAAATGAAGCCTACTTCTATTTCTGCTTTTAAACTACAAGACCAAGGAGCAAAGCAGGGTCTGAATGACTGGTACTTACATGGGAACATGGTGAGATCTTGAAATCCATCATGAAAGGTTTTTACAGTGGTATTTGACAGTGATTTGTCAACAAGCAAGACCTTGCATATAGTGAAGGTGGCTGACATCTGCAGTGGAGGAGGTAAGAATGAAAAAGGTTCAGAACACAATTATTCCTGTAATGAGATCACCAAGAAATGGCAGAGAGGAAGATCAAGCTCGTCAGCAGAAACTGGAACAACTATGTGCTCCTGAGCATGGAGCACAAACTGGGAACCTGGCTGCAGCAAGTCAGGTGTCAAGGAGAGGGTGATACTTTTAGCACTTGACTTTTTTACTCGTGCTTTAAAAGTATATGTGAAACCAAAACAAAAAAATATTAAAAACTCCTCTGTAGATTTGCTTCACTAGCTCCCATATGGTGGGACAACTATTCAAGGAGATCTTCCAGCTCTCTCCCATGATTATTCCATAATATAAAATATTAATATTGTGTGGAGGAGGTTAGAGATCTTCTTATTTTTTCTATGTTTAAAACTCTTTTTGTTTCCTGATAGTTGTTCTTTTATCTTAAAAAGAAAAAAAATGCTTACTGATATATGCCAGGTGGCTAATTAAAAGCTATTCTAGAGAAAATACAGATCCTTGCTAGCATATAGAACTTTTAAGACAATAACTTTTAAAGAAAAACTTTTAAAACTTTTTTTAACAAGGAAGCCATAAACAGGCTTTTGTGTGCAAAATTAATGAACTTAGGTAGAGCTACCTAATTCCACAGGGACTCTGAGCTACCACTGGAAGGAGAAAAATTTGGCCTAGGATACTGCTACCCCCTCCCTTCCTTTGTTATATTTCTGAGTTTTCATGCATTAAGGCTATTTTGAGTTCTATAACCAAACAGAAGGAACAAATCAAAACCAATATCCCTAATAAAAATCTTCCCTCTACAGTGACAACAGGAGTTATGTAAGATACTTAAATAATATAACTCTTAAATGGGAGAATTGAAAATGTCAGGCTGTAACCATAAGGAGAAGAAATAAGCAGTGTGAATTTAAAGATTTTTTTTTTCTGGAAGTGTCAGCAAATCACAAAATGAAAACCCCTCAGCTCATTCTCACAAAGCTTCAAAACTGTCCCAGCACCAGTTCTCAGTCTGCAGGCAAGTGGTGACCACAGCTACTCTTTAGCCATCAGTCATGAACTCCAGAAAAAAAATGTTATGTACTAATATCTCCTATTTCTTGGATTTGGGAACAAAGTCCAGAAATATCTTCATACTACTGTTCAGAAATCACAGTGCAGATTCCTTTCCATTTTTCCAAGACAGGTTCCTCTGGCATACTGTGGACTTGCAGCAGAGTCCAGATCCTGCCTCCCACCCTATTTTTACCTTTTTACAGGTATTTCCCTGATACAGTAGGACTTCCTGTGCCCTACAAGCCAAGTGAATTTCTTAGCCAGACCCTGTAGAGGGAAATCAGGCAGAAATTTCAGGTATGCAGGGCAACCAATGCAATTTACATTTTCTGATCACCCTTATATAAAAAGAGGGTTCTGAGTAGTATTTCAAGCTGGGTTAAATAATTTCACCTCTGTAGCTATGTGTGCTGTTGCTATGGCATTTTAGTCCCATTTTCTGGATTGGTTTGGTTGTGTTCAAGTGAAAACAATAGTTCTCAAGTGAAAGGACTATGTCATTGGTGGAAACAATGTAGAATAACAGTTGGAAACAGCAATAGCAAAAGGAAGACCAAAGCACTGCATTTTGGCTCAGGCATTGGATCAAGGAAGGTAAATTCACTGTAGGGTTTGTGTTGCTCTTTTTAGCCGAATCCATCTCCAAACAACAGCTGCTGCCCAGCAAGTTATTGGTATTGAATCACTTTTTCATCTCATGGTCATTAATAATTTTTCTAAAAAGGAAACAGGCCCCTTAGTGCCCCTGGTTGCTCCTTGCAGGTGCTGCAGCCAGCACAGCACTGATGTCTTCCACCCACCTCTGCCTTCCAGCGTCATCTGTGCTGCGACCTGGGGGTCCTCACACCTGCTTATGTGGCTTCTTCTCTGCCAACACTTTAAAAAATGGTGAAAGCAACATGATTTAAAATGCCAGCCCAAATCCATTGGCATCTGCTGGGCTTTCATGTGGGAAGAGGAAAAAGCTTTGAGGTATTCCTCATTACCACCTTTCTGCAGTGCCCTGTATGTCCTCTCTGGGGGATTGTGAAACTGGGGAGGGTTTCACTGGGTTCAGGATTTTTGGGGGAGGTTGTGAAGTTCAAAGTCTAACACAAGTCCACATAGGTCAAACAATTTAATAAAACTTGGGAAAAAGTATTGCATGGAAAATGAAACACACAGCATAACAAAAACATCCCCTCATCCTGCGACCCTGGAGGGTGGGTACCCTTCTCTGACATCCACTGGCAGTCTGTCATTGCCACCAGAGACCAGCAGCAGGCATGAGCAGACAGTGCTCGCTGCCTGGTGCTGATAGCTGTTCATTCTGTGAAACAGAGAGAAGGTGTCATTATTCCTGCTAACACAGAGTGAAGTGTTCCAGCAATAACTCTGAAATAGAGATGCTGGCAAGGAGTGACTAGTATGCCTAAATATACCCCTCTAATGACATTTCATCAGGGTACCTGAGCCTTCCTTACAGGGCTGTCAGGTGTGACACTGGACCTCTGGGAAAGCAATTGCCCTTCTGGATCAGCCACTGGAAGTCAGACAGAAAAGCAAGGGCATCGCATGTTCAGGAACCTCAGTCATTCCCAGAGGATCCAAAGGCATGCCCTTCATTTGCTGTATTGTTTGAGCAATGTTCTCTGTAGCAAAAATAGACACAAAGGACATGTAAAACAAAAGCTAAAAGCTATTTAACTGCGAAGAACAATTTTCACCTGAGCACTACGTGGTTTCTGGAGTAGGAAAAAAAGCACCTACTTTTCTCTCATTGTTAATGTTCCTTTCTATTAGTGTTAGTCTTTCCAGCTCTACAGGCTCTTTCTCTGGATCTTGAGGCACTATCAGGGTAGTTAATCCTGTCCTTTTGCAGAACACGTAGCTATAATCTTAGTTGGCAGGTGGGTTGCCAGCACCATTAAATGCAGTGCCATTATGCTACTTGGTAAAAGTACCCCCAGCTGCCTGCAACCTCCTTTCAGGGAGCTGTAGGGAGCATAAGGTCTCCCCTGGGTCTCCTTTTCTCCAGGCTAAACAACCACAGCTCCCATCAGCCATTCCTCATGAGACTTGTGCTCCAGACCCTTCACCAGCTGTGTCGCCCTTCTGTGGACTTGTTCCAGCATCTCAAACCCCTCCTTGCAGTGAGGGCCCCAAAACTGAACACAGGATTCATAGTGTGGCCTCACCAAGCCCAACACTGTACTTTAATTTAATTTCTCCATAGTTTCCTAAGAGTCTGTTTTGAACACAATATTCTTTTTATGGAGAGTGAATGTTCCATCTAGATTTCCCACCTCAAAACTTGTTCAGTCCTTTAGTGAGATGTGTGGATATATCTGCATGATCTACAGGTGCAAAACCCTGGAAAACTCCAGTCACCCAGGCTTAAGTTGTATTCCTGGAGATTTCATGTGATAGACTCAATGTTTTCACACTTCACTCACTTCTTGTATTTCTGCAGTAAATATCCTCATTCCTCAGTTATTTTCTACCAAATACAGTATCTACGAATCTGGGGGTTCAGAGGTTGGCAACTTTTGTGGTTTTGACTTTGGCTTATGAAAGACAGTGGTAGGTCCCAGTAGATTCATCTTTCCTTCTACTTTTTAAAATGTAAATAATTAATTGAACAGGGTAAAAACCTTCAGGCATTTGTGGATGGAAAAAGAAACGTCTGGTTCCCAAAACATGTGTTCAACAGATGGTGGTAAAAATGCATTACTTTTTTGTGTTTGAAATTTTTTTTTATTTTCTCATTTTTCAAGAAATCAAACAAGGAACAAATTTTCTACTGCTGTAAAAATTGTACTATTAAAAGTAATTGTTCCAAAGTAGACTCTAATTAAGTTACCAATCCTCCAGTGTTTTCAACACTCATAACCTTTTGGAACTTCTTCTCAAAGAGAAAAAATTCAAGTGATTATGAGTGATCACTGGAGCGATCACTTGGAAAGTGGTCCAAATGGTTATCCAGTGTTAGCTGTAGAGGCTCTTTGCAGAGAACTGTTAGATCTTCTGTTTTTTTCACCTGGTTTTTGGACACTATGCATACATACATGTCTATGGTCATACATAAGATTTTATGAAATACTTAGACACAAAACTAGTTCACAGTTCTTCTGTTTCTTGTGTTAGCCTTCACAATAAACATTGCTCAGAAGCTGATCCAAGTAAAACCCACCTGCAACTTGGAGAGCAATCCCAGTTCCTGCACTGAAAGCCTCATCACTGCCATTCTCTGTGTCCTACTTACTGGCATAGAAGGTGCTCAAATAGTGATGGTCAGAGAGACAGAAAAGCAGCAAGCACTCCCTGGAGCTCCCACTGCCCTCACGTAAAACCCTTCCTTTCTTTATTGCCATTAAAGCTGATCTGCAGCATTCAGACATCCTCTTTGGAGAGGAGGTATTTCTCATCATTTATTTACTGAAAAAGAGAGAAGCCCCGTTCTCAGTGGGACTGTATGCTGATCTACTACCATCCTGCTGATCAGATATATTCACACTAAATTCTCCCCAATGCAGTGCCCACTATGCTCTCTCATAAAGCCTAAAGTTATTTCTAATTTCAGAGCAAGCACCTCTCCTGCTTTACTTGCCCAGCTTACCCAAGGCATCTTAGTAAAGGTGATCTTCTACCTGGCTGAGATAATTAAGTTGTTACAGACTGGGTAATACGAGAAGGCTGTGCAGCAAGTCTGCCACTGACAGGGGCAATTTTCTCACTAAAATTAGGCAGACCTTCTGAAAAGGGAAGAGGTGGATGTGCTTGCAGCAAAAAGAGAACATGACACAGTACGACAGCTTTATGCTGAACCACAGACAAGGGGATGTAAAGCACAGCTCCTGGGCTCCGTGGCATGTGCTTTAACACAGCTGTACGAAGGCAGCTGCGTGCAAGCATAAAAAATCCTTGTAAATGTATGCAAGCGCATAAAAGAGACTGGACACAAACAGAGCTTATCTCTAGCATGCAAAAGTTTTCTCTTGAAGCTGCCACTTATTCTCCACAAGCTCAAGTCTCTCCTCCCACCACTGCAAGAAAAGGTTCCTTGTCTCCCTTCTCCTCTCTTCACTTCATGCTTTCCATTATATTAAAGCAGATCAGTTTTCAGGTTGAGTATCACCAGAAATCCCTCCCTAATAGAAACACAGGAGACAAGCAGTTGTCATGGGGAAATGCTGGTTCCCTGCTGATAACTTTGTGGTGGCTCAGGCAATTCTCTCCTTATATTTCCACTGAGATGGAATGATAAAACACCTTTGTGCCAAAAGGATTATGAACATGTGCAGTGATTACAGTACTTGCTTCACTTCCCTCAAGTTGTGCTATCAGTAGCACTTTTGGAGCAGGTTTGTCCCACCCTTCCGTGTACTTCAGTTGCCAGCAATGGGAAGGCCAGACAGTGCTGAAGACAGGAGGAGCAGAGAGGAGGGAATAGAGGCTGCCCCTCAAGAAAGCACCCAGGGGATCACATCTGAGTAAGGAATAGCCAGCCAGAAATCACAGGGTTTCTGGAAGTGCCCTCTCCATTCTGACACTGTCCTTTGAAAGACTGTGAATATAAGGGAGAGAAAGCACCTTGTTCCACCTTTGTTTAATGCAAAACTGCAGACTGAATTCATTGTGTGTGTCTGATGAGAAAATGATGAAAGAAACCTCAAGTCCTTTCTATTGGAAGCTTCTGCAATGCAGTGCACAAGTTATCCACACCTTTTACTGAACTGGTCCCTTAGAGAAAAGGCTGAATACTCATGAATGGTAAAAGAGAAAAGGAACTGCTTTTAATTACAATATTCAGATATCAACTATTCAGTATACTGAATACTTTCAGTATCAACTATTCCTCTTAAGATCCTGAATGGATTAACTGTTTTTTACTGCAGCACTCTCAGCCATGGACATTTTCCTAGGTAGCATGGCTGGGGGAATACTTAAACACAGCTAAGAGAAGGTTGAAGCTGGAAATTTCCAAGTGAATGCTTTTTTTTCCTCCCCCCCTTTCTGTCTTGTCTGCCTGCATCGCAAGCAGCCTACTTTCCTGTTTGCCTAATGCGTCAGGGTGATGTCCTGTGAGGGTTTTAGCTATTTCATCACTTTTTACTCGTAGTTCAACAGTAACATTCCAAAGTCCTCAGGAGGCACTTTTCACTCAACATTATACATCCCCTCGATTGCCTATACATGGAAAGAGATTCATAACTAATGTAGGTGGTGTCACAAGATTCCACAGGCACAGCAGTCAATACGGAATGCGGCACTAATTGCAAACAGCACCTATCTGCTCAAATTACTGTCGGAATGCTAACCTTGGGAAAAGATATTTTTATGCATAAGCTTTTCTGCTAAAGAAATATTACTGGAAGTGAAACAGCCAGGCTTTCAGTTATGAGAATGAGCTCTGCTTTTGCCCTTGTTACTGCTGCTTTCACAGAGGAAGAAAATACGTCTTCAGATCTATTTACCACTGAGGTTAATAAAAAGAACCCCAAAAAATGAGTGACCATGGCAATTCTGAAAGGAAAAAAAAAAATCTAGATCCTGTTGTATTTTAGACTATGTTGTTTGTTTTAGAAAACAGACATTTCTCAGATGACTTAAACATACAAAACATAATGTGGAAAATATTCTCATTTGCAGTACAGCATTTTTAATGGGGTGCCTGTATTTTATGTGGCATGGCACACAGATAACTTTTTAGGATAATAGAGAAGTATTTTCCAAACACACGTCAAAGGGATTGATTTTAGGATAGTTCTGTGCCACGTGCTTCTACCAAAATCTATATGGATTTTGCAAGAGGGTCTGGATTTCAGGTCTAAGGATCCCTTGGCCACCCTGGGCAGCAGTTTGGGCTCAGGATGAGGAGGTTTTATCACTTGCCAGAATGAAGATCACCACAAAACAATTCCCCAGGAACAAAACAACAGTGGAGAAGAGAACCCGTTTCAGGGATTTGGAAAGAGAGAACAGAGGAAGGATGCCAGTTCCATCCACTGGCAAACTAATTAGTACAAACTAATGATCTTAATGACCACAATGTGATCCCAGACCCAAGGAAAATATTCCTTTCCCAGAGTAATCAATCCCTTGCAACCTGAAGATTTCGGAGGGAGAAAAACTAGAAAGAAAAAAAAAAAAGCAAAAGAAAAAAAGGATTAAATCAAAGAATTTTTAAGATTGGGAATAATTTTCATGGTTTAATTCCATCTTTCCATAATAGACTCTTTGTTTTAGAGTCTATTTCAGCACCATTTATTTCAGCAAACTGTTGATTAGGATTTATTTCTTCTCTCACAAAAACCTCCCACCTGGAGTGGAGGAAGTGTTTTCAAATCATACTGCTGGCCAGAATAACTCCTTATTTCTCAGCATGCCATTTCTATCATAGGTACATGTTTTCCCACTGCACTTGAGAACTACTCAGCATCAAAATCCATCATGAATTATACACTGAGATCTCACATACAAAATGTTCTCATGTTTACTCACCCTACTGTTAACTTCTCCAAAAGCCAGTTAAATTACCTTTCATGTGGACACACTCTTCAAAGCAATATGGTTCCTGTGCTCATTTTCCAAAAACAAGAAATCAGCTGAATCTGGGAAGGTTGTTCTCATGACTCTTGAATTCCGTGAACTGCAGTTTTAGGTTCATCTTTTGCTACAAGGATCAGGAGCAAGGTAAGTAAGGTGATGCTCTGTGATGCCTAAGGCACATATTCATCTTGCTCCAGATTCATCCTAAAACCTGCTCCCTATTGTCCTGGCTTAAAATAGGTATCTGGACAAAGGCACTGGGAAGTGAAAAGTTGCCAAATAAAATGTACGTTTTTATACGTATGCTCTAAAAATGATGGTTGTCCAAAAAGCATGAAAAGTCTACCAGTATCTTTAAGACAAAAATATACTAAAAAAAAAAAATTGAAAAAACTGGAAGCTGAAAGAAATCCCCTTTTCAAGCCACACAATAGTTAAGATTAGAAAGGATCACTGGAAGTCATCTAGCCCGACCTCCCTGCTCAAGCAGGATCCCCTAGACCATGCTACCCATGATTCTATCCAAGAAGCTTTAGAATACCTCTGGGGAAGGAGATACTCACAATGCATGTAAATGAAATAATGAGATATTTTAATATCACTTCTATTAATTCGCATGCTATTCATTACCTGAGCAATCCAGGCTAAAAATGAAAATTTTGCGTTCACACTCCTACAAGCAAAAAGCTGAGGCAGCAAAACTGAAGTTCAGTTAGCAGTTCCCTGGCAGCTCAATTAGCAATTCCCTTCAACAGCTCCACCTGGGCTGTTATAGCCCACTGGCTCTGGGATAGCTCAACAGCAGCTACCTAGGTCATTTGGTTCTGTACTGTTATCATGAGAAATTGAAACAGAGCTAAAGTAATTATTCTTCAGGACACAAGAAAAATTAATGTTTTGACTAATGAAACATAGTAAGCAATGAAGCCTCCATTAATATTATCAAATTTTTTTAATGTGTTGGATGATGAAGCATTAAGGTTTCTATAGCATTTGCTGATTTCAGCTCTTAGGAACACTGACCTTTTAAATCTCATTGTTCAAGTGACTGTATCCTAAATTGCTATTCTTGAGAGTTTTTCATGGGTTTAAATACAACATTAGGGAAACAAATTCTTCAAACTTGACCCTCTGAAGAGCTGAACGACAACTGTAATCCTGTAACTACTTCTATTACCATTTCCTGGTTTGCTGACTGGATTTCTTTTTCTTTCTTTCTTTCTTTCTTTCTTTCTTTCTTTCTTTCTTTCTTTCTTTCTTTCTTTCTTTCTTTCTTTCTTTCTTTCTTCCTTTCTTCCTTTCTTCCTTTCTTCCTTTCTTCCTTTCTTCCTTTCTTCCTTTCTTCCTTTCTTCCTTTCTTCCTTTCTTCCTTTCTTTCTTTTCTTTCTTTCCTTTCTTTTCTTTCCTTTCTTTCCTTTCTTTCCTTTTTTGCATTTTTTTTAACCAGGGAATAAGGGTTACATATGGGACAAATATTAATTTGTTCAAAGCAGCATCCAGTCAGAGCAGAGGTATGAGCAAAGAAAGTATTATGTCCAAAGGAAGTATTATCAAAGCAGCTGGTCCACAGATTATCTGTAACTTTGAAAGCAGCTCTATTTGAGCTGTTTCTTATCTCCATCTTGTTCCCTCATTGTCAGAAAAGCAACTGCATATAAATAAATCTTCAATGAATGATGCAGGAGGTTTTTTTCTTTTGACAGATCAATATTCAGTCAGATTTTTTTCATTTTTACAAATGATTCTGCATTTAACAGACAGATAATGCTGAAGAAACTGTTTAAATCACCTCATGCAGAAGCCTTCACCAAAGCCCAAGGTGATTTTGGCTGACTTAAGCCTATAAATCTTCAGGTTACCTCTCTCATTTCATGATTTTTCAGGACAGGAAATTAGCAGATTGAAAACATGTGGAGAATGACCTTCCTCTTTTCCTCTTCATGAAAGAAAACATTGAAAATATTCTTCAGTCCTGAATCCAAAATGCTTAGCAAAATTAATTTTTCCTCTTTCAAAGTACAGCAAAGTCAGTCAACAGAGTCAAAACAAAATTTGTTTTGCCTAATTTTCCTTTCTGCCATCTCACTCTCTCTATTCCTTATCTCTGTCCTCAAGGATGGAGGCAAAATACAAGGACAAAAGCTATGGAGCATCCTCTGACCTTACCTGAAGCTGTTTCCCAAGTCATACAAGCACAATGGAGGATGCTGACCACTGTCCGGTCAGGCTGGTGTGAATTTCTTTTCCATGCTTGGACTGGCACTGACCACTCAAGCCAACAATTAGAGAGCACATAACCTGAGAGACCATTCAGAGCCTGACTGGGAAAATTTGCACTGGGAGCATTTTCATTCTTCATGGAATACCGTGGAAAAGCCCACATAGCAGCCAGGACACAACGCCATGCACAGCCAGAGGACCCCTCCACTGCCTTCCCTGGGTGACAGAAATGGCACAGCTCTGCCAGAGCAGTGCTCTCAGCTAAAATACATGTAGTATAAAATATATAGGGACAGAGAGTGTCCCTCCCCACAAAACTCTCAGGTTGACCCATGTCTAACATCAGTCCATGGTGACAGCTGAGAGTAGCTGACACGAGAGGGAGTGAAAACTGCTAGGATTAAAAATGTAATAACAGTAACCATAGAGATATTTTCCACCTGTGTTTCTCTGAGAAAAGGTATTACAAGAATTTCTTACATAATACAACAGCGTGTGGTACCGTCTCCCAGGTGACAGAACCTGAGGAAGTGGTCTCAAATTTCACCAGAGGAGGTTTAGACTGGATGTCAGGGAAAAAAAACATTTCATGGAAAGTGTTGTAAAGCATTGGAACAGATTGCCCAGGGTAGTGGTGGGGTCACTGTGCCTGGAAAAGTTAAAAAAATGTGTGGACATGTCTTAATGATGAACATAATAACGCTGCTGTGTTGACAGTTGGGCTTGATAAACCCAGAGGTCTCTTCCACCAGTAACAGTTCTATGATTCCATAGTAGCAGTGTCGTGTTAGATTGGGTAAGGTTGGGTGAATAAGTACCTGTCCTTACAGAAAGGCTGTGCAATTAGCAGGGATGTTTTTATAAGCTCCAATTTGTTCAGAACCTCTTTTGATGGTATGAAAGCCCAAATGTTTGTCCCAAAGTTTGCTGCAACAACAGCAGACCACGGCCACCTTTTCCAAAACACTGGATTACCCTTCCTCCCCAGTCTGTTGTATAATACTGTCAATACCAGATTGCTGTGCACAGCTGCTTCAGCTTCATGTTTGAGTTTCTTCCTTCACTAAATATTTCACTGTTTCTCAGTGCAGCAATACATACTAGGTTTTTTTGGCATGGATTTTTCCTTCTGGGATATGTCTCTCTGGCCTCTCCATGACCTAGCCACAGCTGGCACCCCAGAAGCTTTTTTCCAGCATAGGCTTCCCAATGTCTGCTGCTCCAGAATCTCCTTCTAATCCATTCTCTTCAACAAGCTGGACTTCATCTTTGCTCAGCTGCATAGCTTCACTTGACATTGAGTTTGGCCCTTTTTTAGCTCAATTTACGTGGATAGATAGCATTACACTGTCGCAGTCGTCAGAGATGACGCGTGGTGGAGAAGAGTCCAAATGGTCAGTGGCTTGGATCCAAAATCCTTGGAGCTTCATCTCACCTGTACTGTATTTAATTGATTCCATCTAATTTCTCTAGTATCTAATTTTACAGCATTAACAGTCTCAAGGTACTCACTATGTCAGCGGCTCTAGTAAACTAAACAGGAGTTCATGTTCTTTATTCTTTAATATCTGCACTTTCGGCTAAAGCAAGGAGACCACAATTAAATTACAGACCACAAGTGGCTGCACACCAGGGATATTTTTCTGTTCCAAAAGCTCACCATTACCCAAGCAGCTACTAAAAATTTGATCCATGGTTTCACACAGTAGTACTTGACACATTGCATAGGCCTACTATGGATTTACTTGTAAAACATTTCTAAAAAAAACAAAACTATTTTGTGTCTGTTGTACCCCCAAGCTGCATATGATAGCAGCCAGGATCTCCTTCCACATAAATGTAGAGAGCTAGATTTTCCAGGGATTTTTGGGGGTGAGGAATTGACCATTATATTCTGATCTGATCTAGTTCTGTTTTAGCACCCATGTGCAGGAGTAGGTGGGAGAGGGTGGGAGAGTTAAACGGTGACCGGGGGTTGCCCGCCTTGCCCGGGTGGCCTGCCTGGGTGGCAGTCAGACCCCCGGTACCGCTTTAGATTGCCCGGACAGCGAGGTCCCGGTCTCGGTCCCAGGAGCGGCTACGTCCTGCTCCGGCATACGCCCTAGCCGCGAACTATCCTGGCAATCAGCCTGAGGCTATCAGGCGGTTCAGCTCTTTTAGTGATTTCAGCTCTCAGTGATAATCAGCTCGCAGCTTGCCAGGTAGTCGCTTTGCTAGCTCAGGGGTGAAGAGACGAGAAGAGCCGAACGGCGATTTCCACAGATTCTTTATTGGGGGTTCCGTGAAGGGGTCCAGGAACGGCGTCTTCTCCCGAAGTGGGCAGAAGTAGGGGTTTTTATAGGATTAGGTAGGATTGGGATAACTAGCCAATAGTCTGAGGTCTTGGTGATTTGACCTATAGTCTTAGGACATCTGGAATGTAGCCAATAGTGTTACAGGGAGATAACAGAGGGTCTTAGGAAGTAGGGTTTAGTACATGACTATGCATTTTCTCTCCACGGAGGCCTTGCTATATGCTCAAGGATAGCAACAGGAGAGGGTGTGGGTGTGAAAGGCATTAAAATATTTGCATTTATATGTAGTGTACATTTTTAAGTCTCTTATTCTTCAAGGCAAAATTCAGTATAATGTCAAATGCTATAGGACTTTCCTCTTTCCCAAGACAGTATAGTTGCAAAGAGCTTAATCTCTTGCTATGGCAGGACTGCTTCACAATTTAGAGTGCACATGGAGCCAACAGCAGTGTCATGCTAGTGTAATTCTCAGCTGTCATATATCCTGCTCAGAACTGGGTTTCCGTCCTGCCTTTTTAACTGGTCGTTCCTCAGATTATTGGGTTATTGCATGGTAAGCAAGCACCAGCAGCATAGCTGTCTGGAGAAATCCTGGACTGTATGGTAAGAGATGGTATAAGCAGGACACCAGGATGGTGGCAGAGAGGTGTAAGTGTGAGCATGAAACACCTGTGAACATTGACACGGTACTGTCAAAACACAGTCACACTTAAGAAAGCACAGTCTGAAACCTGAGGTTCAGCCACTTGCAATTTTTAACGTTAAATGGAGGAGATATCTGATACTTATATGAAACAGGAATGGCCACCACTGGCTGAGGTGCAGCAGGTAGACCTATGCTTGGAAAAGTGTTTTGCTGATATTACCTGAGGTGCAAATACCATTAGAAAGCAGTGAGTGAGGCCACCGTGGTGCTAAGTGGATACAATTTTGTATCTTCTGTAACCACATAGATTTGTTCGATGTCTGTTTGCGCACTCCTTTCCCCATCACCTCCTCCAACTGACCCCAGAAATACCTTTGCAATGAGCAAGGTCTGTCCTTTCAGTCACCAGCCTGCTTGAATGTTATTGGTAACCATGAAGATACCATCCCCAGAGGTTGTCTTTGTTTATTTTTAATGGACAAATAATATATTCCATTTGTTCTATAAATTAGAAAAGTAACTCCCTCCTTCTACTATGGTAGGATGTATGCAGCATGGTATGACACTGTCCTTTTCAGCCACACAGAAAGATATCTGCTATTATTTCAAACTCTTTTTCATATTAATAACTCACCATGTACTAAATAATCTCAACTTCACCCCTTTTGCAATACAATAATCATAATCTTTGATTTTACACATGGAAGAACTTGAGATAACTATTCCCTGTTCCCACTTTTTCCATACCATATTATCTTTGTCACTTTCTTCCTCACACAAATCACACAGAGAAAGATTAAAGTGAACACAACCAAAGCAATTATAAAGCCCCCTGAAGCCTCTCTTGCCTTTTGTGGGGACACATTTTGCAGAGCCACTCATCTCAGCCTTTTCCACACAGAGCAGTGATGGTATTTCAGGACAATCTTTCCATCTACCCCATCAGCCCCTCTGAAATGCATCAAAGATCACCTTGGTATGCAGGCTGCTCCTTGGCCAGTGAAAAGAGAAATCTGATGCATGTTCTTTCATGCCTCACAGAAATTACATTTGACAGACATCTTAATGAACAGTAAATTCAGACAGAGTAAACTGTAATTTTTTTCTCACCTTAATTTTCTATCAAAGTGCATGACCATGCAGCTCCTAAAAGCCATTTGAAAAGAGTAGTAAAGAAATAAACTTGGTTACTAATTTTAGAGGGATCATCATGATTTTAGTAGTCTGTCTCACCCACCCTGTCACTTATTTCCCACTTGGCATTCTGATGCTGATGTCTTGGTTTATGAGAATATTTGCAATTGTGAAGAACCTGGGCATTTTTCCACTCCAGGAGTGGATGTTGGGTGCCATTTTCTGAGGCTGGCAGACTAACCAAACCGCAGCCTAACACTGCAGCTGCTGACCTTAGGGCCAGTTGCAGTGTTTCTCAGCTCCAAACCACTGCCCTCCAAGTCTGCTTGGATTTACAAGCATGCATGGCTTTTCTAGGACAGGCAGTTATTCCTACTCACCTGCAACCCTAACTCCTTCTGTCCTACAAACTGAGAGCACTGCAGACTAACTTTGGATTTTGCCAGCAAATTGGTTCCTTCACAAGGTGAGAAGGTAGAAGTGACATGTCAGCTACGAGGGAGTGAATTTCTCAAAAAGGAGACACGCTGATTATTTGTGGAGCAGTGGGGTCCTTGGTGGCTGTGAAAGTGACTCGTTCACATTTAAATGGCATTCCACATTCAGAAAATATCTTTTCCTTAACTGTGAAGAGTGATCATTCTGTGACGGTGTTGAAATTGATCAGCAGTCTATTAATAGTCTCTCCTGTGACCCATGCCACAGCTTTTAAAGGATTAAAATATTTCAGTGTTTGGCACACTCAGATTATACTCTCAAACATTTATTTAATCTCTCACTCTCCATATTCTCATTGTATGAATGGAAAGATAAATTGAAAGAACATTGAAATAATGATGTTTTGAGAACATGGATCTGGAATTATGCCCTGTGTCACATCAACTATTGTGCCTCTAGATCACACATAAACTCTTCAGCTGCTCAATATATCATATCTAGCCTTAAAGTCTGGACTCGCTCTCCCCACCTCTAATAGACCCTGTGAGAAATACAAGCACAGCTTTACACTCTGTCTCAGTTGTTTCCAATGTGCAAGAAACTGTTGCAATAAAGAGAGAAAAAATGAGTTTAAAAAGAGAAAATAAATTGAATCTTTCAAACCAAATAGCAAGTGGGGTAGCTGGTTAGTTAAATATTTTTTATTGGCTTTTTCCAACTAATCTGCCTGCAGGATTTATTAGTCTTCTACTATATCCTCAAATAAAGCATCTGACTTTAGTTCCAGTTTATGCTTTAGCCATTAATAATTTTATACATCCTAGAGAGCATTTATATTATTTATTAATTTTATCTAACCATAATTACAGTCATTGTGGCTGTTTAATGAAAAGTTACTCCAGGCCAAATTTCTAGGATTCAAATTGCATTTCATCATTTTTACAGAGAGGGCTTTTGGACTGTTTGGTTCCTTACCCATGGGCTTCCCCTTGGCCAGAAAACGTTATGAAGAAGGGATGACTAGAATGGGTTGTGCCCTGGCCCCATGCAAAAGAGGAACACTGCCATGCCTTTTTGTTCTATTAGCATGACTGTCAGAGTCACTCCAACTTGCGCTGTTCAGGTTTGCACCAATGTCCACACACACTTCTCATCGTGGCAGAACCAGGGCACACAGGGAGAGAGGAGGCAGGAGGACCCTTCACATCTCTCACCTCTCTGGTTTCTGCAGTAATGCTGAGATCAAAGCTTGTTTTCGAGGCTGGAGATGCACTTGCAGCTCCACGGTCTATGGTAATGAGCCAACAAGTACATCCTTGCGCAGCCCACTTCTGGGTTGCTCCATGGCTGTGAAAAGGAAAAGTTTGAGTTACATAATAAAAGATGTCTTCTTTACTTTTCTCATAGTTTTCCTATGTGGATCTTGTCAGTTTGCTAAAGAGCAGACACTATGTGGCTCTCAGTCTTCAAAGTCATTCCTTCATGCTGTAGTTTTGTCTTTTCAAAGTTTTGAGCAGCTGTCAGCCTCCAGCCATTCAGGAGATGGCACTGACTGAAACCTCTTCTGTTGTTCAGGAATCCTGCACCTCATGGCTTTGAAGTGGGCAGGAGAAAGTTTCCTTCCTTCATGTATGCCACAGGAAAGGTTTCAGTGAGCCAACCCTTTGCAGTATAGAAATGGCACTGCTGTAGGCTACAGAGAAGGGACAAATCCTTGTGGTACTTTGGCTGCTTCTCCTTTTTTCTTTATCAAAACTTACAAAGTTGGACAGGCTGTTAGGAAAGAAATCTGACCCAGCTTATCTAAATGCAGAGAATCTTCTTCAAAGAAGATCTCAAGGCATTTATATGTGGTAGGTTCAATGTTTCATGAATACATCTGAGAGAAAATTTTCCATTAATAAAAGTAATATTAATCTATATATGGTAACCAGATAGCATTCAGACAAAATTATCTTATTCTATGTAGGTTAAATTAATGTATTCATTTGCTGCTGGTGAACAAGCTGGCTTCAGGACCTTTGTCCATGTGAGGCCATAATGATTTCTTATTTTGCAGTCAGCTGAGTTTCACTTTTTCCAGCTTTTTTAGCTTTAACAAGTCCAGCATTAGCCTAAAGTCTTTCTACTCCTTCAGCTGTAAGTTGTTCTCTATATTGTGGCCCCAAGATAATTCTAATTACTCAGACATTTTCATGCATAAAGTCTTACAGAATGGATTAAGATTTAATTTTAATTTTAAATTTAGATCCTGAATTTCAAATTCAGGTCTACATCCCTGCAAGTCCAAACCAAGGGCCTGTTCACATCATTCATCTGGTCTTCCCACCCACAAGAACTCCGGGGTGTGGAGAAGTGTTTGCTCAGCAGGGACGTGAAAACACTGCCTGCTAACAGATCTGCTCTGGGAGCCCAGTGTTTCCACACAGCACTTCTCAAGGATCATGATGTTTCACCACAGCACTAGATTTCATCACCTGAGGGCTTCTGAGATACATAGAGAAGGCAGTCAGGCATTTAGCAGAGCCAAAGAAGTTTTTGAACCTCATGGAGTGTAGTGTGCAGATTTAGACTTTTGGAGAGAGACTGAGGGAAGTAACGAACAAGGCCAGGGAAAGATAATAAGGAAATAAACACACATTAAAAGAGAGCAAACCACAATGCCTGATGTGGATGCTTGCAAACAGATGCACGATTTGTTGTTTGCTCAGACTCGTAAGTAAGGTCCATGGTGTGGGTACAAGGCCCTGGGGGAGGGCTTAGCAATCCTGACACTGCTCCTGGAGCTGGCAGTGACACCAACTCTCTCCCAGTGCCGGCTGTGCCACAGCCCAAATGTGCAGGACAGAGCTGAGGTGGCAAGTGGAGGTGCAAATACTGAAGAGATTCCACACAGGCAGTGGCAGGCAGGGAGCAGCGAGCAGAGCCTTCCCATGCCAAATGCAGTTCTCTCTACAGGATGCTGCAGTCTGACACTTTCTACCCAAGATAAACCCAAAAAGAGCTGATTCCAGAGCAGGAGAGCCCTCATGGAAGGTGTATGTGTCAATCCCTGTTATATATCCCACAGCATCAACACAAGCCCTGGAAACTTTTGTGTCTTAAGTTCACCTTGTGCTCAGATAGCCACCACCACAGGGTTGATGGCCATCCACAGCTTCAGAGGGTTTGTGCACCCATCCATCAGAGCAAGCTCTGCTGGGCCAGACACAACCACAGGCCTGGGAAATCACAGGGAAGAGCAACACAGGTATAATGGGAAAATAAATTATTTGAAAGAAGGTATGTGTTATGACAGGCTTTTTTCCTACTGTTTTCTTTTTTTCTTTAAAGCAAATAATAAAAAAGGAAATTATTAAGGATGACAATATTAAAACTGGAGAAAGGAGATACTCTCATAAGAAAAATAAAGCATATATTAAAAACCATGATAAAACTATAATAAATGTGTGCAAATTCTGTAACATTTTTCAAGTTACAATGACATTAATAAACACAGTGCTAATAACTTGAATAAAATATAATTATCTTGTTCTTTTGACCACTTAGTTATCAATCTCATCTGTTTTAAAATCTCAGTTTCAGAAATATCTCAGTCATCCCAATTAAATCAACAGGACTAAGGGCTGAATCCTTTCTGCAAAATACTGATTTTTTTCACATTACCACTTTGCATGGCATTCGAGATATTTAAAAAGAAATATTGACTGTACAAGTGAATATATATATTGACAAAAATTATAAGGTAAAAATATAAATTCCATAACTGCTGCTTTTCGCTGAACTATTTTGTTAAATGTAGGAAAAAAGCTATCACTGTATATTTAAAAATAAACAGCAGCTTGCAAACTAGCCATGATCTGAAGACAGCCACAAAGTGCTGTTAAAGCCTTTAGACTCCATGCTTCTTTACTCCACAGGGGAGAGAATGCTGGAGGAACAGGAGAGAATCCCAGGACATCTGATAGCCAGCAAGATACAGAGAGAAAGAGGGAGCACAGGGTGGCTCTTATCTAGAAAAAGAAATAGCAGCTGACGCAGCTGTGAACAGGCTTATATTATTTTATTTCCAATGTACAACTGACATGCTTAGCAAACATTTCTTGAGATTTGAGGGCTCTATCTCCCAAGCATTGCAAGTAGGATGAGCATGGGTACCCACTGCCTCCCCCTGCACCTCAAGGTTATTAAAAAAATGAAGATGTAGGCGTGGATTTAATGCCACTGGAACCTGTTCAATTCCCTGGATTGAGTTGTACCTAGTCACAATGGGACCTGTAAATTTTTTGTTCAGGGACAGCCATTAAACTTCATTAGCTTGCAGTACCTACTAAGTTCCACTGAAGTCAGAGCTGTGACCTGTCCCCAGAGACACCCAAATCCTGATGCACACAAGAGCAGTTACTGCAGCACAGCTTGGTCTGAGCTTCTGGCTGGGCCAGGGCTGCAGTACCAGAGATCCACATCAGGAGGGAACAACCTGTCGCTATAGGACACGAAAGAACGCAGACACACACCGCAGCTCAGGTGATCAGAAGAAAGAAGAGGATTTATTTTTTCCGACTCCAGTATTTACAGTTTTCCAAAAGTGACAGTGGATTGGACGGTGGCAGTGCCACCTCTCCAAAGACGCTGGTCAGACAAACAGTCCATCAATTTTTCCCCTCCTCTATGGAGGAATGCAAAACACTGAGGTGTTTACAGAAAGTGAGAAAGTTCTTCACAAATATGTAAATATCAGAAGGCTTAGAAAGTCTTGCAAAAATCAGGGCGACAACAACCCAGACTGAATCCATCACTAGAATTTTCCCCTCTAAAATTGTTTCTAGAAAAGCTCTGGGAATACTGAAGTTGTGGGGACACAGGAAGCCCATCAGCAGGTGCTGCAGCAGGGAAACACTGTTACCTTATGCCATACCATCCCATTTACTATCTTTTGCATGACTGCTGCCTCAACTGAAAAAGTTGAAATTCCTCCAAGAGGGAGACATAATGCCATGCCTGGGGCTGGCATGGCAGGGAAAGGCCAGGAGGCCCTCACTGCTCCCCACAGAAGCACATCATCCACCACTTGCTGGTGCCCCTGCCTCTCATGGCATGGCAGGTTTTAATGTATGAAATTAATGACAGAAATGTAGCCTCCCATGGAGAAGGTCAGCTTTGGAGTTTAGATTTGTCTGACAGCCACAAGCACAGCTGAAGAGCAAAGAAAAAGAAGGACCATAGTTAATCTCTTGCATGCAGCTAGGGCTCTAACTTTTTCAAAAAGCAGCCACGGTAATACTTGACTGATGGGAAAAGGACAAGAAGCGTGTTTTTATTTTTACGAAGTGTAAGCTTTTTTTCTATTTGTCATCCAGCTACAAATTATTGCTTGGTTTTCTTTTTTTTGCAGGAGAGACCAGATACACATCATAAAGTCTGCAATGCGAAGAGGGCAATTTAGGCCATGTAGATACCTGTAGATACATGACTTCCATTATAACTTTGTCTTAAATCTGGCTGCTGCTCTACGTGTCCTCATCTTCCCTTCTCTTCTCACAGACTGCTATCAAATTTTCCATTGCTCAGCCTTTCCCACTGCAGGTTTTCATGCCCTCCTTTCCACAGTGATTTCCCCAGCCCTTAGCTTTTCTGCTGTCTCTTTTCCCTTTCCTTATAGTTATAGATATATTCTACACATCTTTTTGAGCTACAAGATTTCCCTCTTCTCTTCTGACAATACTCTCATTCAGAGCCCCCTTTCACTGCTTCCTCATCAATTTTGTCCCTATTACCCAGTTTGAATGCTCCCATCTCACACTGCACTGTTACCCTACTGCACTGCACCCCATTTAAATTGAAGCTGGGCACATCCTTGTACTATTTAAATCTACATGCACAGTGCTGTTAAAACATTTCAAAGAATCCATAGCAGCATCTTTACCACAAACACCTACAAACATCCCACCCTTCCCTCCTTCTTGCTGAAATCACATGCTTTATTCTTCATCTGACCTCTTTACTGTTTCTTTTATATCCTCCCTGATGATTTAATTTTTTTTTTGTTTGTGTCCTGTTCTCATATATTTTGTATTCTGCCTCTCTTCCCGAAGAAAATGATTCTTGGGGAAAAAACATGATCTTGGAACACATATTTCACATTTTACTGCATTTCTTCCCCGGATCATGAAACTCATTAAACCTTCAGTTGTTACTCTAGTCTGCAACTATTATTTCCAGCTTTGGCCTGGATCTCTTCCAAACCGCTTTTTATTTTCACCAGTCTTGACAAACCACTTGGAATTTCCAGCCTCATCTTGGCTTTATTCCAGGGCCTGAGCAGCCTCTTGATCTTCCTTTTGTTCTTGCATAGTCACATATGGCTCCTCCACCTTGTGCTGCCTCCCTCCACCTGGCTGCCCACCACACAGTGTTTCATGGTGTTATAGATCTCCTCCCTCCTCCCATTGACTCTAGTGATGATATTGGACAGTATTCTGGGTATTCTCCTTCCCTCTCCAGCTTTCTGGGTGATCTAAGCCATACTTGAGGTTTCTGCTTCCACGTGTGTGTCCAGGATATTGCATTTCAATTGGATGTCCTTTTGTCCAGTCTAGGATCTGACTGTCTCTGAAGCTCTCTGTTTATCTGTAACTATTGACAAGAAGAGGGGTACTTAGGGGACATTAATGTCATACAAAGCAGGCAGCGAATGCATGTAAAAACTTCTTTCTGTTCTGTCTGAGCTTCTTCATCTCATGATGCGGATTGGTGTTTTTAAGCCTTGCTGAGACAGCAATGGGCACTTCCTGTGATTGAATAACAGCTTCTGACACAAGCAGGGAGAAAACCTGGGGTGAAGAGTTATGGACATTATTGCACCCTGTCACTTCTGATGAGAAAAAATAGCTGTAATCTGAAGTGCTGTTGGGAAAGCAGGATACACAGAGTGAAAATGCGTGTCATGTCTTATTTTCCTGTAGATGTGATCCAGCACCAGAATGGGAGAGAAAACAGTTGATGTGGGATACAAGTGAAAGCAACAGCATTCCCTGGACCATGATGATATGCCATGCCAGTTTATTGGTGACAGGGAAGGAGCAGTTTATGGGAGGGAGCAATACAAGTCATGCTGTGCTAGGAAACCTCCTCTGTTGTGCTCAAAGGGAGTAACTGACATTTGCCCCTGGCACATCTGCCTGACAGGCACCAGGATGTTCCTCAGGCCTGGCTCACAGCAGAACTGACAAAGTGGAGACTAATATTCTTCTTTATGTTATGAAGTGTATCCTTTTACTGGCGGGACTTTGGCAAGAGACCTCTGCAAAGGCCAAAAAGGCTAAGGAGAGACAAAGCAGCAGCCCTATAGGAGGGGTCCATAGGGAATGTTCAAATATAAGGGAAAAATGTCATGACAGCTCTGCTCTTTTTTGACTCAAATACAGAAAATCTGACCAACAGGATAGACAATTCTTTAAAAAGAAAAAAGAGGAAAACCTTTTCCAGGAACGCCTGTATCATATGCTCTTTCCACTCTTCTGGGAAAGAAGAAACACCCCAGGGAAAATAAAGATTATTCTACTTAAGTATGTTGGAGACACAGTTTCTAAGAAGCTAGGAGGTAGTGGACACTGTCCGGAGTTTAGATAATAGCTATTAATATTCCAGATAAAAGGTCTAGAAGGAAAGCAAGTCTGCAGTCAAATATTCAGTTTCTTCACTGAGTAACATTGATTCCTTCTATTAAGCACACACTTTTCAATGACTGCAGCTTTACCCACCACAGCTTTTTCCCTGCCTATTTTAGTGCGCAGGATGCCCCGTAAACTTGGATTTTTTAACCTTTCAACCATATTTTTGAATTGATTGTAACCTTGTGGACTCCTCCCAGGGCCAGCACTCATCTTGGATCAACCTTGGCACCATTTGGATGTTCTTTGCTTCCAGAATCAAAGCTGCTCAAGCTTCCGACACTCTTCTGCAAACCCATGCTCAAAATGAGCCTTCTTTCAGGAAGTCAGAAATTCCTATGGAGTCTCCCATTTGCCTTTGCCTGGGCAGAGATGACCAAGCACAGATTTCCAGGGGCAGTTGAAGAAGCTGTATCCTGGCTGTTCAGCTTGTGCAGCATCTGCTCCCTTACCACAGGAGAGGAGCACAGAGGCTGCTCCTGCAGACACATTTTGTGCACTAGAGTCTGTGGTGATTCAGCCACTTGCCTTCATAAATAAGCTTAGTGAATTAGTTACCTTTATTTCAAATGAAGCATGCCAAGTGAATCCACCAGTTTCAGTAACTCTTACTAATAATAGTACTTTTACTTTATTCCCCTGGCTTATTATTAGTAAAAAAATGACACAATTTGCAGAAAGTGTTCAGCTTAAAGTCCACAGATATGATGTGCGGAGTTTCAGCCTGTATGAAAATTTTCTAAAGCTACTAGCACATGAAAACTTGGTTTTATGATGGAACTAGAATCTTAAGCAACATAACTAAGGCACTGTTACAGTTATGCACTCTGGAGACAACCATTCTCACCAAGTGCAGTGGTTTAGTTGTATGTTGCTCGGCCATGGATAATCACATCTGTGGCTCAAAACGAGAAGACCCATGATCAGTCTCCTAGGCCCTGTAGCATCCTTGGGCAGATAAACCAAAGAGAAAGGAAGGTAAAGAACATTTTCTTCTCTCATACTACATACTGATCATCACTGTGGAACTGATTCTCCGAGATGAAGATATCCTAGAGAATGTTCAGGGAAGCCCATGGGAGGAGCAGGGCTTCGTTTGACACAGGAAACAGCAGCCACAATTTCCTAAATTGGTTTGAGTTACTGCTGTGACGCTCGAGCAGCTCCATTCCCTGAGGTGCAGGTGATATTTGTGTGGATGCAGATTTTAACCTTTTTAATCTTTACTTTGTTTCCATTTTCAAAAGGCCACAAGATTATTTGCATGATTAGTCAATTTGAGTAGAACAAAGAGCAGGCACACACCAAAAGAAAGGAAAAACAAGGAGTTATCCCAGGGCCACTTCTGCCATCCTGTAACACTGTGTGACAGCAGAATATGGAGAAGGGAGGTGTGGGGAAACCTTTCTGATAACTACATTCTGCAACACTGGATTTTCCTTTGCAGAGGAAAGGAAAACACTAGTAAAGATATATACTTTCTTCCTCTCTGTCTCCTTGGTGAGAATTTCAAGGAAGCAAACTGCTGTGTGGTTGCTTTCTGACACAGGCTAAACAGAACCATGATCGCATCAGCACTGTTACAATGGCAGGTCTGCAAAGGGGAGGGACCTTCCTCTAAGGCTTCAAGACTTTAGGCATGTCTCCCACTTTAACTGAGTTCCTTGCAGGGTGTGTGTTGAAATTCCCCTGCAAGATCTCTCAGGCTTTTTGACAGCATTTTACTTTTTTTTTCAGTCTTTTTCTTGAGTAAGAACTCTCTCTCCATCAGTAGTAGGTAACCCAAGCAACATCTCCTACGTAGCAGTTTCGCCTCAATTCCATTACTCACTTCCTTTCCTTTTCCCACTGATGCATTTGCAACTCAGATACCTGTCAAGGAATGGGTTTGCCACTCTCTGCCCTGAACAATGAAGTGACGGCTGTGTGCAGGGCTTCTTGTCCTGGCCAGCCATTATTAGAAGGGCTTTGAAATCAGTAGGAACAGAACATACACATTCAGTGGGCAGGCTGGAAAACACTGGATTGACGTACATGCCAAAAGTTCTGCCTCGGAAATAGAGGGAGCAGGAGCTCATTGGTGGGTGCATTGTGAGAAAACCACACAGATTTGATGGCAGGGGGCAAAGAAAACAGTCCAAGGAATATTAGTGTTTCCACTGATCTTTAAGACTCAGAAATAATACTGCCTTTCATGAGTCAAGCATTTAAGGAGCTGCAACCCTGCTCTGCCTTGTTTTTGGTCACCCTCAAGATACTGCAACCAGTGTTGCATCTGAGATCTGCCACTCAGACTGGCTGTAGTGACCAAAATGGCCACAGGAGAGTGGCTACCAACACATCAGGTTTTGTACAACCAGGAAGTGTGAGAGCATTCCCACTACTCCTCAGTGCCAATGAGTAAGTAAATGTGACTGCACTAAACCCAAATGCAGAGGACCACAACATCATTCACACAGGAAACATCAGTGCCGTTTATTCATATGCTCACAACTCTTTCAAAACTTGTTTCTTTTCAAAGATCAGTAGTTTTCAACTCTAAATTGACTGGCATTTAAAAACTAATATACCTTAAAACAAAAAGATGTTTGAATCTGAGACATTCAGGACAGTGGTAAATTTCTGACACAGAAAATCATTAGGCTAGTCCAAATGAAGATCTTTTAAGAAACTTTTACTGGAGCCATGTTTTTGGTTTTTTTCTTCTTTACGAATCAAGTAACTCCCACTGAAGTTTTACAAATGAAAACACGAAACCACTGGCTGTCAAAACAAGAGATTAGGAATGCATAGCCCTAAATCAGCTCTGTTTGGTTGATAAGTGGAACAGCAGGATTCTTACCCTTCCATTTTTTTCAACACAACTCATATCTGTGCACAGTAATTTAAATGCAGACCTCTGCCAGGATGTAGAGTGACAAAGATGGATAACAGAACGATAGAGTGTTGATTCACTGGAAGTTTTTACAATCCTGAAAACCCAGCAAAATGGTCCTATTGAGTAATGGCGCCAAACATTCCCCAATCCATATTCATTTAATTGTAAAGTTGACAGCTCTGTTTGCATGCACTGTAGTGCAAAGCCAGAATATACACTAGAAGCCAAAAAATGCTGGTCTTTGGCATAAAGTAGAATGGAAAAATGAAGTTCAATATTCCTGTTGTTCTTATATCTTGTTTACAAAGGTGAATTAGTTTGAGCATTGGCTCAAAAATATTGGACCCACAGACACTGTTTTTTCAGCTTTCTATTAACAGTTATAAACTTGACAAACACATCCCATGCAACAGCTTCACATTCTTAACATTAAAAAGTAACAATAGCCAAAGGGCTTTTTTTCTTCATCATCTCTTACTGAACTCAAAATGTCAAGTTAGAAACAGAACTGGTAGCAAATAACAGTCGTTGTCATGTACAGTGAAGTATATGTGACACACAGCATAGAAATGATGCTTCCACTCAGTAATCCTGCATGTATATCCAGCAAACAGTGCTGCTTCAGCCCATCACGATGGGAACACACAAACTTCAGCTGAATACATGCTGACAGTTCCTGAAATTTAATTTCTGTGGCTGTGGATCAGATTTCTGATGAGTATTAAGATTCTCTCATTAATGTGGACTATAGGAACAGCTTTATTTAATCAGAAAAAGCCCACCAGGTTCATTGTCTTCTATCTAAGAAGTGGGTAAAAGCAAATATCTGGACTACGAGTATAGAAAAAAAAGGAACATGTAAGATGTTGACTCAGCCATGCCCAGCCTCCAAATGATTGAAGCTCCAGGTGTTCTAGATCAGATTTATCTGGTGTATTTCTTCTGTGATGTTGTCTCACTTTGAGTATAAATTCCTTCTATTTCTTCTGCTTCTTGATTAACAGAGAACCAACTCATTGTAATGTCCTGTTCTTATCTCCTACTAGCTTCATTTTATGCCTTCTCATTCCTTACAGGGACAGAAAATAAGCACTCCATCCCTACCCATCCATCCTCCACCAATTTCTTGTGTTTTTACAGTCCTCTGTCATCATTACCTTTCAGCTGTCTGTGTCCCAGGTTGAGAAGTCTGGCTCACTCACCTGCTCTTCACACTGGAACTGTGTAGATCACCCTTCTCTGCATCCCTTCCAGTTCCCACTTCACCTCTCCTGAGCCAGAGAGATCTGAACAGCACAGAACACTAAAGACATACGTGAATCATGAGCTTATGCTAAAGGCACAGTGCTGTTCTCCTAACAGAATTCTCCTCGAGCCAGGTGTTATGAGCTCTCGGAAGGTCTATCACTGTTTGGGTTTTTGTCCTGGAAATTCCAATGGCATAAAATAAGCAGGATGGGCACCTCGGGTGGTGTTAGAAACAAAATGGTTTATTAACTGTGAAAATAACAAACTCTCTACAGAGAAAAAGCCATGCCAGAGACAAGGAGATCCTTGTCTCTGCTAAAACACCCCCAAAATGCCATCGAGGTTCCTTAGTCCAGTGCTTTTAGTATTGATGGTCCAGGCAGGGCTTTGGCACTGGTCCAACCAGGTAACCCCAGAAGTGAAGTGAAGTCCAGGGGGTCCTATGAGGTGTCCTGGTTCAGAACACTCCAAATTGGGAAGGAAAGTTCTGGCTTTTTCACCTTTTATGGGGAACAAAGAGAACACCAAGTCCCTTCTCAATTTGGGCACCCTGTCCTGGGGGTGCACTGCTACATTCTCCCTTCCTTGCCTTCTCTCTAACCTTGCTGGGATTTAGGATATTTTGAAGTCCTCTGTGCTGTGATTCTCCCCCAGTTTTTCCTTATCACAGCACAAAAAGCACTGTACATTTCTATTTGAAGCTTCAGTGCTTCTTTCTCCAGCACAAACGCTGTCAGCCCTTAGTAATGTGGCTGGCACAAGGACTCAGTCTCAGGGCAGCACACTTTGAGGCTCAGTTCATGCTACTGCCCTAGAAAAATTATTTCCCCACCTCAGCAGCCTAGGACAAATAGAGTCCATGAGGCATCCAATTCACCACTCCACAAAGCCATTCCTTCATCCCCTGATCAGAATGCATCATTGATAAAAAGATTTTACAGCTGTTTTCTGGAAACTTGTCATGGTGTCAATGTTCAAAGCTTGATAGAGCAGTTCAGTCCCACTGCTCAGGGCTGCCTGAAGCAGTTTTGCTATTCAGGGCCACAGAGAAATTAAGTGTCTCTCTCTGGTGATGCAAAGCTACCTCTCTCTACTCTGGGGTCTGGGAGTCTGAGCTGCCCATTCCTCTCATCTATAAGCTGGGCTCCCTAATCCGCACCTGGCCCCTGGAAAGCAAAGGGGCTCCCTCCACCAAGACCATTGTAGTTCTCCAGTCACAGTGGGAGTGGGATCAAGCTGATCCCTGAGCTCTTGTAAGCAGCAGTGCCTGGTTGTCAACCTGCCATAAACAGCCTGTAAAGCATTTTAAATAAAAAATGAATGATTGCGTTAGTGCTGTGCGTGAGCAATTCTGTGGACTCAGCGCTCCAATAAATCACCCATGTAGAGAGTGAGAGCAATGCTCAGGAACTGGAGGGAGGTTTGCAGGTTGCAGAGAGACGGAGCACAAAATCCCTTTCTGGGAAGGAGGGGGGTTTAAGGGGGAGGGAAAAACAGGAAGAATAATTACAGGTCCTGCATCTCTTTGATGAAGGAGGAGATTTTCAATATTTCAACCTACTTGCGTAAATTAGAAACCTATTGGTAGAGGAGAATTGGAGCAGGTTTGTAACTCACCAGTCAATGTAGTCATCATAGCATGAAATCATACTACAAGGCCAAAAATATGTTTTGCTAACCATCCATTAAATCTTAATCTCAAGTTTTGCAAGCCATTAAAATTGCAGAGAAACTTTCCACTTCATCCAAGTAAATCAGGAGCAGTGCAACTTCTGTGCTTGCAGAAACGACCCTTGGCGAGGCAATCAGCTCAGAAATGAGCATAAGCATCTCCTCACTTTTCAAGTCCCGTATTTGTAATTTTATTTTTAAATTAATGTAAGTCTCAGAAAAAGTGTTGAACTGGAAGAGGCTGGAACAAAACTCAGAAGCAATTAAATGCTGGCTTCAGCTTTGCAGGATCTATTTATCGACTCTTCTCAACATGCCTTTGATCTGACTTGAAGTAACAATGCCTCAGACAGAAGTAACTCAATTTTCCAGCTTTCCTAAATGTTGCTCTCTCTTCTAAGATTACTGGTGCTACCTTAGTGCAGATGGACCGGACAGCTGGCGAAAAAGGTAATGTTGGTTCTCACTAGCTCTTGACCCAAAGCAAAGCATTCTGGTCTTTGGATAAAAATTCAGCCACTGAGCTACCAAGCAATCTCTGCCTTTGCTTTTGTGGAGAATCAGCGGAACTGGGCACCACCACTTGGATTGTACCTAAAAGTGGTACTAGATCAATTGGTCTTGGAGAACAAGATTATTTATTTTTTAAAGGTCCCTCATGCCTACATTGGGATGTGAATTAAGGACTGAATCTTTCAAATTTCTGAACATCCAGCACCTTCCACAGAGCTGAGGGGGTCTAACTTTTTAGACACCCATTTTCTGAAAGCTTTTTCCAAGAATCACTTTCACTCCCACCTCCATCGCCTTCAGTTGGCAAAGTGTGAGAACCTGACATGTAAATGACAATGGGGCTGAGCTACGGCTGAAGTCGTTCCTTTAATTCACTGACATTTCTGGGACAGTGAAACTAAAAATGTCTGAACATTCAGAAGAAGAACTTTTGGTTTGTACACTAATAGTCCCCCTTGTTCTGCTTATGCAATTGTCATCGTTTATTCTGATTCGCAACCCAGCAGTTTGGAATGTCAAGTGGATACCAGGGATGGTGAGACCCACAAACATTGCCTTTTTCCGTGTGCTTAAAATAAAAAGAAACATATGCACTGGCTTCAGCCCCTCCAGTGCTTGTCTCCCCTAATCAGGCACTCATTCCTGTAGATGTTGTGCTGACAAGACCATCAAGTTTTTCTAGTGAGCCTGCCACAGCAGAGAGAGGAGCTGTAAAACAGGATGCCTGAGCAGGTCCTCTCTTGCTAGCAGCCTCTCCCCCTTTTTGCTTGCAGCCCTCACAGATCTTGCTGTAGTCATTCATCTGCATCCATCGATGGACATGGAGATAAGCTGACCTCTCTCAGGTCCAAGTTCTGTGATCCTACAAAGTTAACTGAAGAAAAGAAATCCCCAAGTCCAAACCACAGCTGGGAACTGCTCGCCCAAAATCCAGTTGTATAGCCTGGCATATAAGCACAAAAACGTTTAAAGATGTCCATGCAAAATGGAAATATTGTAGAAAATGCTTCTAGAATTTTAGAAGAACAGGTAAAAAAGAATCCAAAGATGTAATTTATGCTATATTTTGAATTTTATTTAAGTTACAAGCACTGTGAAAGAGGTGGGCAAGTTTTAATGAGAGATACTGTCTTGTTTGGACAAGGGAGGGATTATAATATTTACCTTTTCCCTCACAGAAATCATGTAGCCACAGGTTTTGTACAGAACTTTTTTCTGGTGATGCTAAATAGGGAGGCCATTGGTCCCTTTTTAAATGCCAGAGTCATTTTTTACTGATGCTTTCCCACTTACAGACTTGGACTTCTGACTTTGCAGAGCCTTTTGGCTCCTCACAGTCCTTGCAATTTTTATTGATAACACTATCTGCTTTACCCTGGACTGTAGGAGAATGGACTGTAAACAACCCTGCCCCTGATGTGTCACAGCTGTGCTAATTATCAAAGAGTGGAAACAGCCTTGCCCATCCACATAGGATGGGTGTTATAAAAGAGTGGGTCAGCTGGTCAAGGGCAGCCTGCTGGGAATGGAGCTGGAGTCTGCTGACTGTGCTGTGAGTAGGAAGCTGGCAATACTGGACTAGTATATTTTATTCAGACCCGATCCTCACCCTGTATCCAAATTCTCTCCCTCCCTTGCTGAAATAGATGGCCCACCACCTGGTTCCAATGTTCTCAGAGCATGTCCAGTAACATGACTGGAGTGCAGAGAGCTGTGCTGGGCACCCACAGCATTGCAGCTGCCCAGCCTCAGCACAGAGTGCAACATTTGCGTGGGACCCTGGTGAAGAGTAGGACAGGGTGCCCACAGTGAGCCTCTCATGCCACAGCCCCCTGGTTGGTATCCCCACCCCAGCCAAGCACTCTAATGCTAGCATATTATCATCTTCATCACCAACAGTCACAACATTTTGCCCTTCATCCCACAGTCAGAGGATAGATGTGGAGCCAAACTCAAGAAACTGGAGCAAAACAGGATCTTGTAGTGAAGATCCTCTACTGCAGCTTTAATTTGCAAAACATAGTTTAAAATAAGAGGGAGTTCAACATTTCTCTCTTTGTCACCACCACTTGAACAGGAGCAATGAAGAAACTAAGAATATTCCCAGATGTGCTTCGAGCCTAGATTAAAACCAGAGTCAGGCTGATGCATGGGGTACTCCTGGATGCATCTTTTAGTTAGGTCTTGTGACTACTTTCAGTAATTTAGCACATGCCTCTGCTCCCACTGACAAATAGTCTCAGAGATTTATTAGCAACTTTGGATCCTTTTTAAAAGGGGTCAGAGGCGCTTAGCTCCACAGGTGAGAAAAAGATTGAGTAAATGTAAATTATATGAAATTCTAAGGGAGGTGTGGCTGTCATGCCAGAAGCTTTGATTAGTAAAGTTGACTTCAAACTGAGGAATTTATTCTATATGGCTTTGTGTACCAAGCCACATTTGCCTGTGCATGACCAGCAACTCAGAAGATCTGCAGAAGATTTATAAAAGCAAGTCCCCAGCGGCATCTAGGAGGCTGAGGTGGGGAATTAGGGGCATAGGATCACTGCAGCAGAGGAAGCAGGATATGGGATCTGGGTTAGGAGTCTAGAGGGATAACGTGTTAGAGGGGGTAGCTTGCAGACAGCCTCCAGGGAATGCACAAGAGAATAAGAGGGGGAGTGTGTATATTTAGAAAGTGACCTGGAAAACATAATTCATGGCTTCTGTTGTGCTGAGAGTGAGCTGAACCAATGTAAATGTTTGCCCTCTCTTCCTTACTGTGGATCAAGTGAATGCCTGGCTCACAGTGATGGTTTTTCACATCTGTATAACTGCACAGTTCTAATTAAAAGCTCCAAATTTATTACTCACTTGTGCAAACCCCCTAAAAAGCCTTGAGACATGAGTCCTGTAACTGTTATGTGAAATTTCACACCCATTACTCTTTTTGCCAAAGCAGTACTAGTTAAAGCCCTCTAACTGGCTTCCAGAACCCCCCTTTGACAACGAGTGTCAAAGATGTGCTCTGCTCCAGAGAACAGCTGCATCCTGCACCAAAGACTGCTCCAGGAGTTCCCCAGTCGGCACTGACTGATCAGTGGACTTTTGAGAAATCTGCTTTTCATGTTAAACACACAACACTTTATTTGAAAATTATTATTAAAGATGAAAAATGATGAGCTTATTCTGCTGTGGGGAAAAAGGTAGACGCTAAGTGGAATGTTAGAAACAATTACTAGAGAAAAACAAGAACATGGAGAAAAAGGGAGGAGAAAATAAAAGAACCCTGTAGGGTATTAAATTACAAACTGTCCACTTCAAGCTTTATCTCCTGTCTTTCCCTTGCCAAAGGTGTCTGCTCTTTTTCAAGAGTAAAGGAAGGCAGCTCCAGATGTAGACCCAAAGTCTCTAATTCCCTTTCCTCTCCCTCCCCAGGTTGGAATATCCTGTACTAGTGATCAATTTCTTATGAGTCCCTACCATCTTAGATCCTCTGACCTAGTACAGCAGCATTATATACTGAAGCAAGAGCATGTTCCCATCCTGTGGAAATTAACCTTTCATTTGGTTTTCCTACTTGGCATGTCTTTACTATTTGCCTTTTTTTTTTTTTTTTTTTTTCCCCACTCCTGCAGCTTTGGAAAACCATTGTGCAAAACCTCCAAAATCACGATACGTGAAAAGCAAGCAATTCATCACCATTTTTTCAGGCTCAAAATATTCTAGCCAAAATAATAGTGTCTGGTGCATACATGCATGCAAAGTGCTGATTTTTCCATTCTGAAAACTTTTTTATTTATTCACTAGGTTAAAAGCCATAGAAACTCAGGAGTTATGATCAAGATCTGCATTGCAAGTTTAATATACAGATAGTTATTTTGAAGATAATGTAATCTGCAATAAAAGATTGAGTGAGTGTATAAGGAGTAAATCACACCAGAAATCTGACTGTTGTGCTTGATGAAATTATGAAAATAAATGGGAAATAGGAATAAGGTTGATGGGTTATTTTGATTTTGCAAAGCATGTGAAAAAGTGATATGAAATCTACAAAACGATTACATCAGGATTGGCTAGAAGATGAACAAATAGTTTCAAAGAGATTATAAAACTGTAACAAGGGATAACAAATTTTCATGATAAAATGTCACTAGCTGTGTGATGAGACACAGAAAAAATACTGTACATTTTGACAGTATTTCAAGACAGCGTTAGTCCTTTAAAAATCTAGATTTTCATCTTCTTTATGGAGGAAAAGCAAAGAAAATCCCAGGAAACACTTTTGAACCTATGGGCATAATAATCACATTTTAAATCCAATAGAAGAGAGTGGCTTTGAGAAAGAAAATGCAGGAGTTTGAAACAAATCAGAAGTCAGTTTAATTTCCTACTCACTCAGACACCTCTGTAAATATTACCAATGCCTGTAAACAATTTTTGCTGATGATCCAGAAAACACATTTCGTGTATAGGCAGTGCTGAGATGGAGAGATTTGGCAAAACCATTCAGCTCTGAAATGATAATATAATGAGGATCAGAAAGAGCATAAATATTAAGCAAATGAAATACATCCTAGGGAAAAAATAGGTTGCTGTAAACAAGCAAGATAAAAAATTATAAACAATACAGAGAGCTAAAATAGCGGCGAGGTAAAGCAGGGGGTGACTGGTGCAAGCTGGAGTAGTGCACACTAGTACACACAGCTTGGGGGTGGGCTGGGAATCTGCACACAATCTCTACAGGTCTGAAATTCAGTGCTTGAATTGTGTTTGCAAGCACAATGAAGCCCTGGAAAAAGCAACAGAGTCTAAAACTTGTTAAAGATTCCATGAAAACCTGAGGCAGTGTCCACTGAATAGCAGATGGATTTCTGCTATCCACCAGTCTAAAACCCAGTTTATATATTCAAGGAACAAGCTCCCTTTTCCCATTTTTAAAATATTTTTATGTCCAGCCTACAAATATTTCCCTTATATCACCTGAAGAGTGTTTTAATGCTTTTACTTGCATTTCTTACCTGTTATGAAGGCATGCAGAAAAAAATAAACGGTGAAATGGATGAAAAAAGTTGACTGAATCTTCCTAAAACTCAAGACAGGCTTCAAATGAAAAGAAGGCAAGGTTTTCACTCTATTTTTATTTCAGTTCTAAACAGCTGCTCACCCTTAATTGTGATTCTGATGAAAACAGACAAGCTTGACCTGCTGAACACTATTGGCCCTATAGTATTCTCCAGGTTCTGCAATTAGTAATATGTCAAACAATGGGATGTTTGTGCATGAAGAGAAGCAAAAAATATTTCCCTTCAGTAGGTGACTGCCTACAGGCTGATCTGATTTACTGAATTAAGAGAATGGCACTCTTCTAAACTTGTTCACAGTTAGAATAACTCCTACCCAGATCATCAAAAAAATGTCCTGCTCCACACAAGAATGCCCCCTAGGCACATGTATAAAAATAATGGATATTATCTACTAGCAAGCTGTCTTGGAATTTGGAGTTAGGTCAGGGCCATACCATCACTATGAAGGAGTATGGTGTTTTCAGAGAGGCAACAGGGTGTTCTACATTCCTAACTGCATGGATGTGGGAAGACTGGAGACTTTCAGAGGGAGAAGAAGAGGAGACTGAGTAAGTGCAAGACTGCCTGAAAGGTCAAAAGGTCAGATCATCTGCACAGGGTACCTGGTAAGCACAGCACTCAGGGGGATCTTACCAATTCAAAGCCATCTGAAAGGACAACAGCTCTTCCTTTTTAATCAGTTCTGTTCATGTTGTTACCTGTCTAGTCACCATTTTCACACAGAAAGAGTGGCCACAATTAGTGCATTAAGTACCCTATATTAACTCTGCAAAGATGCTGATGAGCATTTCTGGACACTAAAATACAGGCTGGAAGAATGGCATACCAGGTTTTTATCTCCCACATACCAATACTCAGAAATGCTCAGACCATCTTCAAGTCCCACTTCAGCCCCTAGGTGCAAAAATCTTCCATCACATATGATGATACCAGAGCAGGGGGACTTTGGCCCACCCAGTGACCACTGTCCCTCTGATGTTGTATCTCAAGAGTGTTACCAACAGCCACAGCAGACCACAGACACCATTTTCCCTTCTGAGTGTCATGAAATAACTTCAGAGACAAGATGATGTCTCATCAGGCCTTTGTTTTCATTACACTGACAAAACAGGGCATTCCAGAAGTGGCTGATTGCTTTCCATTGGAAAAAAATGGATGACTTCAACTAAAGAAGAATGTGACACCTGGATGAGCAAAGGGGACATTGCCCTGAATCAGAGATATTAAATATCTCAGTGTTAAAAGGACAATGTGTGTCATAATTGCTCATCAAATTTTCTTGAAGAGAGCTAGGTGAGCCATGCAGTAACTTTAAGGTCTGAGATTTCCATTAGAAATGGAAACATAGTGAAGTGTTTGCCACTTGTTTTTCAAGAAAAGAAAGATATCGTATACATTTGGAAAATTTTCAAAATAAGACTATTAATGAAAATAATCACTATGAAATAGATTTGGAAAGTAATGACATATTTTTGGTACCAAAAGCAACATGCCGTTTTCCAGATCTTGATGCCCTCTGGCATAGTGCAGCCTATATCTGTTGTCACCTCTGACCCAAGCATGTTGATCTAAACTTCCTTTTGGGAATGACCATTGAACCATTCAATGTGACACTATATGTTGTATGTAAGAGAAAAATATAATCAAAGAATCATTTGTATCAAAATACCTTTTTTATATTTTAAATAGACTAAATATAATTATTGCCAAGAAAGTTAAACTAAATTAATTCCTCAGTGACAAAGGGCATATTTTGAGTCTAAAAAGCTACCCAATTCCTTTATTTATTCTCCCCATAGGTTTTCATCATCATAAATCTCTTTTAAGCCAAACTGCTCCTTAGGTTTCATACTAATAAATACAAGTTCAGTAATTACATTCTCTATGGGATGATTCATATAAATCAAACAGACATGGATCCTACTTTTAATGTCCATATATAAAAAAAGACCTTACGTATTTTACAGAGACATGGAAGTGTAGATGGATGCATAGATATGATGGCAGAATTCACTATAAGGCAGAGAACATAAGAATAATATTTCAGAGATCCAAGGGACCCATTAAATAATCTTGGCTCATATCTCAAACAGCTGTTGATAAGAAGTACTTAACTTCTTAATTAAAAATTTGCCCCTGATTACAGCTGCAGTTTCCTACTCAGAGAGACTGAAAGGGCAACTGATAATTATTTGAGTGTGAACACAACTGCCATGGTCATTTAGGAACACAGAAGGGTGCAATGTCACTGCTGCTGACAGCCTTGGTGAAAGAGGTGAATGATTCTGAACTTCTTGGCAAATTTCCCATCCCCTGCACCTGCCCAGACAACTCAGGAAGCTATTTCAAATATGCAACAGCACTATCCTCTTTTCTAAAAAAAGAAGCACAGCCCAAGATCATGTTATTTTCTTGTTCAGTTTTTAAGAAATTACATATGAGCAAATCTTCTACTAGTTTACTGGCTATTGGAGCAAAGGAGTGCTCTTCAGACTCTGTCTCAGTGATATGATTAGGAGAGGCCGCTGGAAAAATGAATAATGATGACTGATGAATAAGTACTAGGGAGTAATCAACACATCATATGAATTTCATGTAAAATCACATTCTCATCCATGAAATCTGCCATATGCTGAGGTAGCTTTCTAATAAGAAAAAAAACCCTAACCAAATGAGAAAAGACTTAAAGTCCCTAACTGTCATTTTAGATGTTATCAAAGACGGACAGAAGGTTCCTTTGGGGATAAAGGGAAACAGCTGAGATGCAGCTCATCTGTTATTTGTGTCATTTCTGAGAGGCTCTGTTTCTTTGAAGACAGAGCAAGACAAAATACACCAAAAAAACAACAACAAAAAAAAAAACAAACAAAAAAAACAAAAACCCAAGAAACAAAAAACAGAAAAGTCAACAATAAAGAGAAAATTCATTTAATTTGTCCCTATGTCAGACAGTTTTTCTCATCAGAGGAAGACTTGCTCCTGGAGGAAGACAAGCCCAGGACTCAATCCCTCATCCCTCAAGTCCAGGCAGGCTCATGTCAGCTCCAGATCACTTAAGAATGTTTTTAGTGCCTGCCCACAGTGCAGCGTTGCAAGATACCAACCTGGCCAAATACATCTTTTGAAACAGAAACTAAAAGCTGAGGAGGTTTGGAGTTTGGAACACCAAAGGAATATGATAAACTGTCTTGAAGCTTTCATCCCCAGCTGACACCTAGAACTACACCTTGCTCAGAGACATCTCTTAAACAGGCTTTCAAGAGGGAGGTCTCCCACAGAGTCACAAGCCCTACCATGTGAGCTCCTCCCTCCATGGGGCCACAGGTCCTGCCAGGAGCCTGCTCCAGCGCAGGCTTCCCACAGGGTCACAGTCTCCTTCAGGCATCCACCTGCTCTGGTGTGGGTTCCTCCAGGGGCTGCAGGTGGATCTCTGCTCCAGCATGGTCATCCACGGGCTGTAGGGACACAGCTGCCTCACCCTGGTCTGCACCACAGGCTGCAGGGGAATCTCAGCTCTGGCACCTGGAGCATCTCCTCCCCTCCTTCTTCACTGCCTTTGGTGTTCCTCTCGCACATCCTCATTCCTCTCTCCAGCTGCAGGCTGCTGGGCAGTTTCCTCTCCCTCCACTTCTTAAATATGTCACCCCAGAGGGATCACCACTGTCCCTGGTAGGCTCTGCTTCGAACAGTCTTGGAGCCAGCTGGCATTGTCTCTGTCAGGTATGGGGGAAGCCTCTAGCAGCTCCTCACAGAAACCACCCCTGTAGCCACCTTGCTACCAAACCCCTGCACACCCTGATATGGCACTGCATTTATTAATTTCTGGCTTCACATTCCTGTTTACCAGTCACAACTTTAGCAGAGTTTCCAAATATGGTTTTCTTCTTTGAATTCATTCATTCTTATTTACTTAACTTTTACTGAAATGTATAAACAATTTTATAACACAAGCAGAGTGGCTTTTAACAAGTTACATAAGTGCAGGTCTCCATCCAGACAATGACCCAAACAGAATTTTTACAAAGAAGCAAATGTTACCAAGAAACCTGTCTGCGGTCTGGATGATTGCTTCTTACCAAAGAAACACAAGCCAAAATCTCACTTTTTCAGTTTGTTCCAGGATCAATGGCTTTTGTTTGTTCCTTATATGTGCCCCTTTCCTTTCCTTTCCTTTCCTTTCCTTTCCTTTCCTTTCCTTTCCTTTCCTTTCCTTTCCTTTCCTTTCCTTTCCTTTCCTTTCCTTTCCTTTCCTTTCCTTTCCTTTCCTTTCCTTTCCTTTCCTTTCCTTTCCTTTCCTTTCCTTTCCTTTCCTTTCCTTTCCTTTCCTTTCCTTTCCTTTCCTTTCCTTTCCTTTCCTTTCCTTTCCTTTCCTTTCCTTTCCTTTCCTTTCCTTTCCTTTCCTTTCCTTTCCTTTCCTTTCCTTTCCTTTCCTTTCCTTTCCTTTCCTTTCCTTTCCTTTCCTTTCCTTTCCTTTCCTTTCCTTTCCTTTCCTTTCCTTTCCTTTCCTTTCCTTTCCTTTCCTTTCCTTTCCTTTCCTTTCCTTTCCTTTCCTTTCCTTTCCTTTCCTTTCCTTTCCTTTCCTTTCCTTTCCTTTCCTTTCCTTTCCTTTCCTTTCCTTTCCTTTCCTTTCCTTTCCTTTCCTTTCCTTTCCTTTCCTTTCCTTTCCTTTCCTTTCCTTTCCTTTCCTTTCCTTTCCTTTCCTTTCCTTTCCTTTCCTTTCCTTTCCTTTCCTTTCCTTTCCTTTCCTTTCCTTTCCTTTCCTTTCCTTTCCTTTCCTTTCCTTTCCTTTCCTTTCCTTTCCTTTCCTTTCCTTTCCTTTCCTTTCCCTTCCCTTCCCTTTCTTTCCCTTTCCCTTTCCCTTTCCCTTTCCCTTTCCCTTTCCTTTCCTCAGGCACCTGACAAAGTACTTTTGAAAATTCCTTGGGAGAAAGGAAGCTTCCTGGGTAAAAGGAATGCTACAAAAACTCAGCTGCTTTAAGAATCTTACTTTGCAGATAGGCTCACTAGACTTCAGTAAGGAGAATAAATCATTATAGAGTAATTATAAGGCACCTCACATATTCTGAAATGGTACATGTGAGGTATATTAAGTTATACAACAGCATAATCAGCCACACGGGAACCTCTATGAAAGTCCAGCTTTCAAGAGGCAAGTAAAGGCACAGTCATAAGATGGACATGCATACAAAGAGGGTACTGTATGGTCCCAAAAAATTGTCTTTTGAGAAATGCCATTTTACCACTGAATGGCTATTTTGCCTGATACCATTCATTTTTATAGGTTGAAGCTATTACTGTAGTTATGGGAATTTTTATCTTTAAAAAGTGGTGATGAGTCACCTGGTCAATTTAGCACAAACGAGAATTCACTGGAGGCTTTCTGAATGGTAATGCCTTCCTAAACTCAGAGCTCAATTAAGCAACTAAAGACTGATCTCCTTTAGGAGAGCTTAGGTGGAAGTAAGAAACACGGTTTGGGTAGGAAATTCCAGCCCAGAAATGATATTGTAGATCTGGAGTTTAACAGGCAGTTTTAATCAGTTGGAAATAATGTTTTCATACAACAAAAATGGAAGAGTTCAGTGTATGCTTCAGAGGCAATGCCCACCCAGCAGAGCACATGTGTGGGCACCCACACTACCCACAGGTCTGGGCATGCAGGGAGCTGCAGGAAGGTGTTCAGGGCTGTCTAAAAGTCTCACCAGGAAAGCTCCTGCTCACTCCCTGGTTATGTTGTTGTGAAGGGAGTCAGGAGTTCAGACACTCATCCTGCCTTAGGTTGGCCCATTTCCCCAAACCAGCCCATTGCCTCCCCTCTTGGACGTGTCCAGGAACACACAGGAAGTTGTGCCAGGTTCCCCACTGTGCATGCCCACAGCTCTGCTGTGCCTCCAGCCATAGGACAGGCATCTTCCTACATGAGGCCAGAAAAAAGCTCTGACGGTTCTCCTGGGATTCCCTTCCCTCTTTTCAATCCTCTGACGTTTCACCAGCAGCCAGCAAAAGAGCAAAGCCAGTGTCATGCTGCATTAACACCCCTTGCACTAGCAGTCACAGCCTCCCAGTGCTGCAGCATGGGTTTGCCAGCTCTCCTGGGAGCAGCCTTCTCAGAGCCCTCAATCCAGTCACTGATGCCTTTGGACAACTCAGAGCAAGGGAGATCACTCAAGAAGTTTCATGTCTTCCATGCTAAGAAATGCAGAGGCATGGTTTTGGTAATTGTTCTCTTCAATAAAGCAAAATTTTCCTTTAAAGATGTTTTGAATGATGGGATTTTGTCTTTTAAGTGGGCTGTGTTAAGGCTGTGGATGCCCATCTGAAATATTTTCATCACATTTTGAAAGAGATGTTTATGCAATATTTTCTTACTAGTTTTTGGAAACTTTCTCAAACCTACTAGCTTTGACAATTCCCATGCAAAATTCATTTTCTTTTCCTAATTTTCTTTATTTATGTTAGTTGGATGGAACCATACCATTTGTAAAATGTACTGACTGCTGCTGTTTCCAAGCAGGGCATAGACAACTTAAGGAAAAAATTGTTGTGGAGGTGCAAGTAGAGAATTAACAGTTGGTTTACCAGATTAGCAGAAAGGTACCTTTCAGCTGAGAGGCCAACTTTTAAAAGCTGTCCCTGTTTTCCTAAAAAAGTAGGCTGGACATTACAAAAGAGAAAAATAACAAGACTGGAAAAGCAATTAATACTTGACAGATACCTTCCAGGAATAGCATATTTCCTGATGTCACTACCTTTGCATTTGGATTGGTTTCTACAAGCATTCAGTATTGTTATCATACATTACCACTCTTGGAAAATGCTAAAACATGGTCTCACAGAACTCGTGCCTGGTTCCATTTTGAAGAAGAGACCCTGGACAGCCACACTATGAATCCTAGCCTGAGGGACAGCTTTATGCCACTAACCTCAGGGAGAAGGAACTGCACTCCCACAGCATTCATTAGGTGTAATGGAAGTGGAAACATAGGTTAGAAAGAATGAAGAGATTAAAATAGCATATGAGAATAGGGGGGTTATTTTTACACTCCAATGCACGTGGAGTGCCCATTAATTTTAATGGGAGCGTTGCACTGCAATTATTAATAGGAGAACGTGCCCCGTTGTATTCTTTTATGGCACTCTGGCCATGTTCAGTGACATTGCAAAGGAAGGCTGAAGTACTGTCGACATAGGGGGAATGGAGAAAAGAAATGAAGCAGCTGTAGGAGAGAGGTTCCTATAATATAAACCAAAATGCACTTAAGAAATAGGACTAGGGTTGAGATCTCTGACAAGACACTGAGCCTAAGAAGAGGTCAGGAAATGGGATTGTACTGCTGCAAGTTACTGTGGAGAGCCCCAATTACTTTTCTAGAAACAGCAGAAATACATCTGAAGAGATCATCCAACTATTAAAACACCTAATGTTTCAAGCTGTCACCAACCTGAAAACCTGGCTGTGTTCATTTGGGCTTAAGTCTGCCAGAAATATTTCAAAGCTTCCAAGTGGAGAATTAATGGGTGCACCATTATCATGACGGTTGCTGACTGATACAAACCAGGTCTCTGTACAGGTCTGTTGGGATGGTCAGCAGAGTATGAGGGAAAATTCTGCCCTCTTCTTCCACAGCTAGGAAACGGTCTCAGCTGACACACTGGGAATCTGTGTCACTCTGCCTTGTCACATGTCCTCTATATTACTATTACAGCTAATATTTCTGGACTACCACAATGGCATCACCAGGGACAGTGAGCTTATAGAGCTCACACACACACAAAAACGAATCCCAAAAAGCCAAAAGTATTCACAGACTCATAGAATGGTTTGGGCTGGAAGGGACCTTAAAGACCTTTCACTAGACCAGGTTCCTCAGAGCCCCATCCATCCTGGCCTTGAACACCTCCAGGGATGGGGCATTCTCTGGGCAACCTGTTCCAACGCCTCACCACTTTCACAGTAAAGAGTACAATAATGTATGAGTCTAATATGGGTTTTGCATGTAGCTCTATAAATTCATAAATAAGTTTAGAAAAGATGAGGTGAAGTATGACAGTGAGGCAACACGTCTGGCTGCAGTCATACCACACTGTTACCTTCATTGTTATCAGTTGCCTTTCCTATGTGTTATGAAATGTCAACACTTACATAATGTTAGAATCATGTTTTTACTTTGTGGACCTATTTTTCATTAAATTAAATGCTTACAAGCATCAGTTTAATTTCCCTTCATTACAGACATTTTCCTTAGTATAACAAAGAGCTAAAGGAACATAAAAAGTAAATTATTTCTAAAATCCTGGTGCTTTTATGCCCATTAACATTGGCTTTTCTGATTCGGAGTAGAAGTTAAGATTTATTGAGTGACATCTGGTTAATTAAACGTCTATTTCCTATGGCATGCTACAGGAATCATAATGCAGAAAGTCAACATTGAGAGAGTAATTAAAGTGCACTTAAAGAGCAGAACTAACCTTGTAGTTCACTGTAATTAGAAACAAAATGGGAACAATATGTTTAGAGAATTACCTCCTTTATTAGGTTGCCATCAACAGAAACCTGTTTATATATTTGAATTCTCATTTTGCAAGCTTCCATTTTACTTGTTCCCATCAGTGTAACTTAATACCTCAGCGTGGATGACAGTATCAGAAAGTAAGCAGAGCTCAGTTCTCTTTTCAAGGCATGCTGTCTCAGGGGCACTGAAGTTACCTTGGTGTGCAGCATCTCTTTCTAGATTTTCACTCCATTTTCTTTGACTGCATCAGCAGCAAAAAAAGTTAGAAAGTTACCAATAGTATTGCAGTCATTGGTAAATACCTGTTTGAAAGTGTAAATCTACCATATCACCAAAATATACAGTGACCTTTTCCTGTGTTTCTATCAGGCCGTGCTTTCAAAGCCTCAGCTGCTTTTTGTGAGCAGCAGATTTCCAAGTGAATCTGGCTGTGAGAGGAGGGAAGGGAGCCTGGGGTAGTAAGGAATAAATGTCAAGCTGGTCAAGAAATTTTCTGTGTTGTGATGAAGTAATGGTACCTGTCTAGACACAGGTGATCTGTGAGGCACACTGTGCCTTGGCACTATTCAGTTTGCAGAGGTGGAGGTGGCAATCCAGTCCTTCCTGTCAGGTCTCACCGCCCACATGAGCCCTTCACTCCGAGCAGGGTCCCCACCCACCTCCTCCCTCAGCTGACACCTTCCTGCCAGCACAGGGCGCCAAGTCATCTGCCAGCTGGGGAAATCTGGACCCTCATTTCCTTTATAACTGACAGGAAGGAATACATTAAAATCTTCGACTGAGATCCACCAAAGTATAAGAAATTACCTCCTTATGTTGGTCCAAGCATTCTGAGTTATAAAGGGCTTGTAATGTGCAGGAGATGGTAAGAGAACAAATCCTGTTTCAAATATTTTGTGTTCAGAATACTACTCTAAGTCAAATTCAAAGTAAAAGGAAAAATTAAGACATTAAAAAAAAATCACCTAAACCTAAAATCCGTTAAGTAGTCTCAAGGATTTTTGTTTTCATCAATGAAGATAAATTTATTTGTGCCTTCTGCCTAGGCTACCTAATGTTATAAATCTCTTCAGCTTGTCAGGGTGGTTACAAAAAGAAGAATTACAATGTCTAATATTATGGCTTAAAGGAATGCAGAGCAGGATTTAGTAAACATTTATATAAGCAAACTGCATTTTTATTCCAATGAATGAGAAAATTTCTCTTTTATTTATAAAGAACACGAATGTAAGAGTCAAGGCAGTACAAGCAGAGCCTTATGTGTGAACATGGTATACAGCAACCCGGAAAAGTGCGCTGGATCAGGGTTCTGGCATGGGATTGCTGGCAAGAGCTTCCTTCTTGTGTAACTGTCACAGGCACAAGGATGACTGTAGGGCTGAAATCCCATCAGTTTAAGAGCTGTGAGATGCATCTGGAAGATTAGAAATTAAGCAAATGAAAACTTCTCAACAGCCCAACTCACCTAACTTTGGTACCTTCCTGAACAAAGAAAAAACCCTCAAGGTGAAGACTGAGAAAGTGGAGGCATTTTACCTACCCTAGCTACTGCCACCATGGCATATGTTTGTTTACAAGAGCTCTAAGGATTCACACACCATGTTTTGCTCCATCAGAGCATCTAGGCCTTTATTTTAACTCTATCTAAAAATCCTGGTGACAATTCCTCCACTGCTCTCCCACTGGGTCTTCTGGGTTAGCTTGTCTGGACACCTCTGAACCAAAGGCTTTATTATGTGAACTAACACCATATGATTGATTTTATGTTATTAGCCTCAGCTCAGTTTTACGTAATGATTCTCACTTTGATATGTACCAGCTCCAGGTTTTCCATGGTCTGTCTAGTTTTGCTATTAGTGAAATATTCCTTATTTTTAAGAACTGTTATTTTAGTTTTAGAAACAAAAAAACAAAATCATCAATACAAAACCAAAAACAAAACCTCAACACAAACCACACAGTATTTTGCCCTAGAACAGAAGGAATACCATGAGTTTGCTTACAGCTGACATCAGACTTTGGCCAGGCAGGTGTTATCTTCCTCTATTCCCCATTTTAACCTTGCAAAGCTCCTCTTTGGAGGCAATTGTCCTGGCTGTTCATCCTAAATCAAGCTCCCCATCAGCCAACAGCACAAGCTTCACAGAGCTCTTTTAAATAAATTAGTGTCACAATAACTTTCTTTGCAACTCGTTAGCATTCCCATTTCAGGTAGAAGATAATATATGCAACACATTAACACTCTTTACAGAACCTTTATGTTTCTTTTTAGCAGACAAGCCGTGAAAATACATCTAGTTTCTCCCTGACTCTTGCAATCTAATAACTTACTTAGCACACTATTACCAAATTGTACATTACTTTTATATTACCTTTTCTTGCAATTTTGTTTTCAGAATTACCATTTTGTCCTTTTCTCATTTCTCAGAAATGCTTTTCACTCTACTAGGAATTTATTCAAATAAACATCAAGACTGATCCAAGCACCTGGATTTTTTTTCTTTTCTCTTCTCTCTCTTTAGCAAATATAGGGAAAAGTGCATGAAACCAATAAGGTTTATTCCCAGTGTTCCACATATTTCCAGTGATGGCAGATTTTCTCACCACCTCACAGTCCATCACAAAACAAACAGCTATTAAATTTCCTTGTCCTAATCTCCATCCTTTCTTAATGGTCCACTATTACTGCTTGTTTACCTCCCAAATTTTACATCTTCCATGGAGTTGTTTTGATTATATACACAGGATATGGAAGATCTCATGAGGTTTATAGCAGATCCTTCATATCTAATCTCACTCAAAATATCAGCAGCAGCACTATGTCTCCATTCTTCTCCATATCAGTCCACCATGAAGAAACCATGGAGGGAACAATTCATCTATATACAAGTCTAAAAATGAGCTGTTGCACTGAATATCATCTGGGCAATCATATACAGTGAGCATTTGGGAAAGAACTCAAAGCCAAAGAAATAAAATTAAGTTCTTATAAACTGCAATTTTACTCATTATTGACCAAAACATCTGTTCCATCTCAAACCTGCCGTTTTGTGATTACATGACACAGTGAATTCAATCTGGAGCTCTTGCCTGATGCCTGCCACACACAGAGTATTTCTCTCCACAGAGTATAGTTCCAATTTAAAAACTAGGAGTGGGACAAAATCCATTCCATACCCAAGGGCATTTCACAATTTAGCTGAATTTCTGCATCTTGTTTCTAGTCCCTGGAGTTCTCTATGTGTTGTTTCTACCTATTCAGTGGCTTTGTTCAGAATCTTAAAGTTGTTTATTTTTTTCCATGAGAAGTCTTTCCAGGTAATGAGGAGCCAAGTTGCACTGTGCTGGGTGACTTCCAGCTTGCAGTCACTCTTGCCTCCTCTGTTGTGGCTCTTCTTGGACAGACAGCAGCACTTTGCCACGTGGGTACTGCTCACTTTTTCTCTGCAGACAGCCAAGTGCAGCTTTATTAGACTTTGGAGCGAGTCCTTTGCCAGGAGATTAGTTCATTCTGGTTTCTCAATCCATGCTGGGCAGGCAGACTCATTGCCACAGCTGTAGTGTCAAATTTAAAGGGAAAAAAAAAAAAAAAAAGAAAATACTCATCTTAAAGTCAGATGTGCTTTGTCTGAGACTCCAGAACTATTTCCTGGCTTTTAACTACAGTCTAATGTAAATGTATATATATTTAAGCTGTAGCTGTGTGCCTGCCTTAACCAAAGGCTACGTTATGATTACACACATCTGCTCTCCTAACCTGCCCCTCAACTACTGCATTTCCGGAGGTGTGATGCTGTAAATACCAGCAGAATGTGGAAAGGTGCCTCTCTCAGGATACACAGGGAGCATCTGGATAAAGACAGGATCAGTCCTCCCTAGAGGATGAGTGCTTCAGCTGCTTAGGTCTTTTGCAAAGTGCGGAAAGGATCTTGCCATAATCACGTGAACTCTAAACAAACTACTAAACATGTGACTTCTAAATAAACTCCCAAATCAGAGGTAATTTAGGTGCCTTTAGCTTCATTTTGATATTCAGAAAGTGTTTTCATTAATACTATTTAAAACTAAACAAATATTTCCAATTTGTTTAAATCCACAGTTTTATTTTCTTTCAAGAGTAGATGTTGAAAACCCAAGATGAAGTTGAGGGTGATGTGTTTTCATTCTTTCACTTTTCTCTCTCTATCACCAAATGCCTGTCATTTTCTAATTTAATTCTTTTTTTTTTTCTGAGTTTCTCTGAACTTCTGAAAACTTTCTCAGGCTTGAGTATAAGTTTCAAGGGTGTTAAAATAGCAATTAATCACATCTTAAATTCTTCTTCTTCCTCTGAGACATTTTGGAAGTGGAAGAAATCTTGAAAAGTTAAGAAGTCAAAAAGAGTGTAAGGGAAAAAAAAGTCCTTCTGAATCTAATTCATTTTATTACACTCAGTAAAAAAAAATGTGCATGTAAATGGAAACTGTGTAGGCTGAGATGGAGAGAAGTTAAAATAATATTGATTTTAAAAGATCTGGTGAAAAGTATCACCTGAAAACAACTTAATAAAAAGTAATCTGCTATTATATGAAAAGTTGCTTTCCTCTTCCAATAACTTTCCACTGCTGTAGAGGAGTTATATCCCAGGAGAAACTATAAGTAGAAAAAACAATAAATATTCTGAAGTCATCCTTGAATTGTTCATTTTAATTACGGTTTTCTAAAAAGAAGTTCCAAAGGGAAAAAAAGAGTCACAAAGCATCCATTCATGGAAAAAAAACAAAAAAAGTGTCTGTGTACAGTCACCAAACCTCCATACTGGAGCTGTTATATTTCATGTATCTCAAGGTTTGCTTGACTTCACACTCCACTTAAATTGTTAGATTTTAAAAGAGATTCTACTTCTAAATGAACAATCTCGTATTCCAACCACCTGCTAAAGTATATATCAAAGCAGTTTCCAGTTTACCAAAACACTCCAAATGAAAACTGTAGGTGTCTACAAATAGTGAAGTGAGACTACTTCTATATTTGCATGTAGCAGAACAAGAAAAAGCCCAAGTACAAATCTAGGGCATGACGAAAAGTAGCTGAAGCAGACTGGCTTTTGTATTAGAAGGGAGGTACGTTTTGCACAGGGTGGAAGTCCAGTAACCCCTGTGCCAAGACAGGAAACAACATTATATAAACAACATTATAGACCCTGCTGCAATATTAGAATATTAGTTTAGTACAACTGACAGAGGTACAACAAAGAAATTAATTGAATTGTGTTGATTTAAATCAATTTAGAGGAAAGAAACCATTACAATCTCATAAGTAAAGGTTATTCCAATTACAAATGCCAGGGTTTCATCTTTTTAGGAAGGGATTACATAAATCAAGGAGTATTAAAGGAAAAAAATACAATGGTGGGAGCATAATGAGTTAAACTGAAATCTCATTAATGAGGATGATAAGCAGACTGCATGATAAGATGTTACTCCAATATAAGAGAAAATGAGGAAGAAGCAAAGCAAATAAAACCAGGAGGAGCTTGGTGTGTATTATATTTTAAATATTTACAAGCTAAGAACACACCTTGTATGCTTTAAAAGTATTTTGTAGCCTGTGAAACACACTCATCCGTACAATTTATCTGAAGGAGATCTATTCATGTATTCATTGCTCTTTGCCACAGTCACAGAGCTAGACGAAAGCCTCTCTTTTTGGCACCCTTTATATATAGATGGCATATGGTGGAAGCATCTTGCATTACTTATTTGTGATTCCGGGTACACAGAATTACACAGTCTAAATTCATGCCAGCAAAACTTCTACTGAATACTGTTGTGTTCATGAAAGCCTTCTATGACTGCTCACCAGAACAGGAGAGCCCTCCAGGCTCAGTGAAACTCTTTCAGTTAACTTCAGTGGATGACAAAGCCCAGCAAAAATGATGTCATATTCACACCACTATCAGTCAAGTGCAAAAGGAACCAGCATAGTCCCAGCTTATAAATTAGTGATTCTCACTTGACCATAAACTTCTCTCTCCTTCCCTTCCACTCTTTGCATATAGAAATATCTCCATAATTTATCTAAATCAAATTAAGTAAACCAGTAAATTAATTGATTTATGTATTTTAAGAGCAGCAGGAACTTCCAGGATCATGTGTTCTGGTCTTCATAATGAGGATGTGGAATGTAATCCAGTTACTGCTGGGTCATCATTATCAATGTCATGAAGTGATGTCAGCATGAGTCTTCCAGAGGGACACACAGGCTTGACCACAGACTTGATCACAGGCCATGGCACTCCAGAGCAGCTAAGGACACCATGCACCTCTGCTTGCCTACCAAAAAGAGCATCTTATTTCCATTTGGGGTTTGCGATGATTAGGCTCAAGGCACTTGTGAGGTCTTGCACTGGCAAACTGAAAGAGATACCAAACCCCTTTCTGCCAGTGTTCATCATTTCAGGCTATGATGAGGTGGACTAAATGAAAACAAGCAAAGAGCTGTGTATTTCCTGAAGACAAAAATTAATATCTATCAGCCCTAAATTAGAGAGAGAAATTAGTACAACCATTGTAATAGCGTGCATGAAGCCAAACTAACATTGGCTGCTATGTTTTAAGGGGAAAAAATAATTTCTTCTTCTATTTTGTACACACCACTATTTGTTGAATATTAATATATTTAGATGTTAAATTCCTATTCCCCCCACAAGGCATTATATAGTAATATATATGCAAAATATTAAAGCAGAAATAGATTTGCCTACACATCAGCATTTCAAACGCTCATTAACGCCAGTACAAACAAAACACCATGTTCCTATCCCCTCTACATCATCTGTTATTTGGAAACACTAGATATAATGACGCAGAACTTTAATATTTGTCGGTGAAAAAAAAGTTGTTCTTCATCTTTCATTTCCAACAAACATGATACAATGCCCTAACACAGGTTAGAAACCAGAAAACCCCAGGCCTAGATAAGGGAGACACAGATCCACAACACAGATACCCCCAATAAGGAATTTTTTTCCCATGTACTCACCAGCACATTATGGTGCTTCTGCCACTGCTCTTGGTCCATCTCATTACTGTCTGTTCTTTGTTTGAAACCAAGAGACTAGGGACTCTGTTTTTCATTAAGGGCTAACCTGAATATACTTGTGTGGATGCTCCAATGCCAGAAAAAATGTAATTTATTGCACAAGTCATTTTCAATGCTACACAGTGAATTTATGAATCCACAGTGAGCAGTGCTGAGGCCAGTTGAGATCACCAGTCAGTGGCCGTATTTAGAGTGCAGCTTAGTGACATATGATGTTATTAGTGTTATTAGATGTACCTGGGGAGCACACAACAGAGGAAACAAGATGTGTTTCAAGGAGTAGAATGCTCCTCAGCAGCATGGACATTTTGTTTTCACACCTGTTCAGGCAGCTTCTACTGTGATTGTGTAATGACAGGTGGGAAAAATCTAAAAAGCGATAACACGATGTATGCTGACATTATTTTAGGTTACTGTTTGTGAGGAAGTTTCTGATGGGACAAGATGGAATTGGATGATAAAATATTCCGGAAACCCTGATTCTAACCTAAACTATATATTTCATGACGCCAGGCATGTTGCCAAATCATCAATTCACTACTGTCCCCGTTTTTTTCCAAAGTAATTCTCAGAAGAGTTCTGTTATGACAAAGTACCCTGTTGGAAAGGTGTGACATTTTCCATTTATTTTGTGTTAGAATAAACTACATACAAGAAAAGAGTATAAAACATCACCAAAAAAATGAGGCATTGTTTTTCTTAACAAAAAAAATGAACTATGATAGAACAGAAGTTTCCAACTGCAACAGCAATATACTAAAGAGAACTGTTTGCATGATGATATTGCAAATCATGGCAAATTAGTTTTAAAATATTTAATTAAATCACCTTTTCTTTCTTTTCAGAGGTATTTAGATTATTTTATGTGAGGGGCTTTTTTAAAAATTGCTTTCTTGTGTTGTAAGAGTGACATTTTTAACACTACCCCTTGATATCAGAAAAAAAATCAGAACAGAATAGCTAGCCTTATAAAAATTTAAGGTCTGTAATAAATGCATTGAACAGTTTTATATTCTTTCTTGTCTTTCTCCACCAAGGTCTTGAGCAACTTTCAAATCTTTTTGTACTTTCCCCATTTTTCCTCTTCTTATCTATTTGAGAGATGGAATATGCTCTGAAGTTTGAACAGCACCAGAAAGCTTTAGCAATGTATTACCAATTTTCTAAATATATGTGTGCCAGTGAGACATTTCAGCACACAAGATGCCAGACAGATGTGTATAAAACTGAAAATCGAGGGTAGCTATTGCTCTGATTTGTAACCTCTTTTCCATTCTTCAGTCCTGTAAATCTGCTAAACAAGATAGGTATACCTGTTACAGAAGGTATAAGTCACCAGAAAAAAATCTCCTCCTTCTTCTCAGATGTTTGCCATTCTACATGAGCCATCAACAGATGCCATTTAACTCAAGAGAGAATAATTTTTAGCTTGCAGGAATGGCAATATAATAATGTAGGCATAAAAACAACCTCATAAGCACCATACAAACTGACAGTCCTTTATTGACTAGTGTGCAGCTCCAGCAGGAGCCAAGGATGGCTCTCCTATGCATCAGAAAAGTGCCATGAGTGTAAGGGACAGCTGTGAAAATGGACCGTAAAAATGAATCCCCTGGACTCCCCATGCAGCCATCTCATCAGTGGTGAGACTCTAGGAGAGCTCCAGTCTCCAAAGCTGCTTTGCAGCTCAAATCCAGCTTAGCAGCACTCACTGAAACAACTCTTGCTGATTTCCCCCCAAAATGAACCTGCTGAATTCCATACTGCCATCAGCTTCCACAGGATTTTATTCCTCATATATCAGTGGCATCAGTGTTCCTTTCAATCCCGTGAAAAATCAAGGTGAGCCTCAAAGCGATGTGGGCTCCACTCAGCCAAGGCAGGCAGCCAGTGTCCACCAGGATCACACTTTTAGGGATGGCACTATAGGAAGTTGGTATCATTTGTAGTCGCCAGCAATTAAGGAGGAGAAAATCACAACTTTTAGGCAACATGCCATCAAAAAGCAAATTAAACAACAATCTCTTCCTAATCTAACAACTTTCAAATATTTGTTGACATTAGAAGTCTACTTTTCTCAAGGCATCATCTTTCCTCTGGTATATTTTTTTCTATCTATAAGGAACAGTGAATTTGGTGTGTGGCTGGCACTTCTACTGCCTGCCTTGACCACAGCAGCGATTTATCATCACGTCTCCTGGTGGCCAGAAAGTGCTTAAACCTGACTGATGCTTTAAAAAATGTGGAAACATCCCTATTAGTTCTAACCTTTCCCCAGGAAACCACACAGCAAGGACAGGCCCACGCTCCAGTTGATTTCCACAATGGTCTCCCTGGGTTAGGAATGATTAAGGGAGTCCTCGTCCCCATGAAGTCTATTGCCAGGGAATAAGTGAGGAGGGAGGAAGATGGCTCATTGATATTGCCAATACAACCATGAGCCAAGAAAGTGAGGGTACAGGAGGTCTTTACAGTCACCTGCACAGCTGACTCAGCTCACTCACCAAAGAATATTTATTGGCTAAATAGTTCCCAAATCATTTTCTGTGCCAGATAGGAGCTACAGGCAGAAGGCAAGGCAGTGCCAGCTGGCTGTGTGCATACAGGCCCTGGAGATGTTCTCAGGTGTGAGAGTCATCCCTGTGGCAGTGCTCTTTGGTCAGCTTTCATCAGAAAGGACTCGTTTGTACTCTAAGGACCCTACTCACAGGAGGCACAACAACCAGAAGCAGGCTGCAGGTAGTAATAAAATGCCAACATCTGATCAGCAGAACAAGGCCACTGAAATTTTCACAGTGAATCAGTCCAAATTCTAGATGGCAATAAGGCTACATTGTCAAATAGTAAGGAAAAGCATCCTAGTTAACTTGTTTTTCCTTGACTCTGAAAGAGGCATTGCTATATGTGAAGATTTTTGAATTGTGCTTGTGCAAAAAAAATGGGTCTACCATGACACATCTTATTTCTCTGGAAACTTTAAATATAATATTCCTGCTCTTTTTATCCATATGCTCCTCCACAGACTGATGGGGCCTAATATGAGTAAGAATCAGACCCTTGTTTGCCCTTTTTCTGTTCAGCACTCTCAATATCCCTCTTCAGAATCAGGTAAAACATACCAGTCACCAAAGTCCTGGGGCGCAGCAATTACTCATTCAGTGACTTTAATAATAATGACACAGTTTTAGGTCAGAGACCTGATCTGAAAGCTGAAAACCTCTTTTAATAGAGTAAGGCCCCTTACTCCAGCCATTTAAGGCCACATCCACAAAGACTTACATCCTATAATTAGAATTTGTTCTCTAGGAACTGCAGACATAACAGATGGTCAAACAAAGGGCAAATCTGCGGTCTGCTTGGGATAATGCTGAACATGAACTTGTTTATGTCAGGTTGCAGAATGAATGAAATACAATGTGACAAAACAACTGTGCATTTCTCACTTGCCAAGAACCAGACAATGAAGTTACTGCAGAGCTTGCAGTGGTGGAATTGGCATTATAGTTCATTTTAATGAATTGTATTATGTTAGATATTTAATTTGCTTAGAACAAGTCAGGATTCCTTCAAGAGAGCTAACTCATGTCCTTTTAATGCCCAAGAATAGGCAGTAGAAAGCACTACATACTTACACACATATATACATGCATGCCCATATATACATTTATATTTCATGGATGCAACAGGCAGCAATAGTTGGGAAGCCACCTTTGAGTATAGAAGCTGTCCTTCCACTCCTCCTTCTTGCTAATCATTCCAAGTTTTGTGTCAAATCCTACTTCTATACTGCTTATTTAAGTACGTGAGCGGTGCTTTGTATACAAATATATTTAAATGCCTCAATACCTGGGATTCCATCTTTCTGTCAATTGCTGTTTCCACTGCTAAATACACAGAGAATTATATTGTTCAAGGCTATTGTTCTCTCAGTATCATCAATATGAAATATTCATAGCTTCTGGCTACTAGTACTTCTTAATATGTGACATATCAAATATGTGTAATCAGACTGATACCATGCACTTCACATTCAAATTTAACCCTGTACATGTATTAAATCAGTCATTTGTTGATAGAGACCATGTCACTCATCACACAAACTATTGGGTTTGGAAGAAACCATGAAATGGATGTAACAGGGACTGCCACTGCCACAGGACAACAATAATGCTAAGGTGGTAGAAATCCAGACCTCCCTACTCAGCTGCATGAAACAATGAGAAATCCCCCAGTAAGACAGACACATGGAGAAAAAGGTGTTAGCTCTGAAACAGAGACGTTTTCTTTGGTGTGAGTAGGAGAAAAAATAGGAAATGGAGACTACAATTTTCTGATAACACACATAAACCTTGTCTGAAAAATCAGCTGGTTTTGATACTTTTTCTCCTGGTATCTCATTTAGATATTAGGAGCAGAGACAAATCTTGACAGCAACACTGAAACTACTTGCTTTGATTTCTCAGAGAAGAATTTGTGACACTGAATTTTAGAGGCAATTAAAAAAAAAAAAAAACCCAAAAAAAAAGAGAGAGGAGATACATTAATACAATGCATAAACATGACAGATGAATTTCTGACAGCAGAAGACAATACGTACACATTCATGTAAATAAGTAAAAAAATAAATCCCTCAAAGGGAGAAAAGCCTTGTAAAACATTTCAGTATCAAGAGAGAGGAAGGTATTCTGGGAGATAATTTTGTGACAGCAAACCAAAAAATGCCATTGATGAGACTAAGTGACTTCTCTCAATCATGAAAAATAAAATCTGGTTTAATAAAAAACAGGGCACAGAGGAATCATCTCAGAGATTTGTCTGTTTGTTTGTTTGTTAGGCAATCATTTCTAAATTAGCTTTGAAATTCCTGATCCTCTATTACCTCTTGAAATTGCCTCCTTTCTTTGCTTATTGTTATATATGTGATAACAACAAAGGCTGAAGTATCTGGGGCTTAGCACACTAAGCTTAGACTGAAGATGCAAGATTCCTGCCCAGGGTCCCAGATCTCCCCAGGACCCACTGCCTTGGCCCAGCAGCTGGCTGTGCACAAGACACAGTACAGTAAAAAGCCACCAGGCAAGGGCACGTGAAGGTCTCATCTGAGGGACATCACAGTCAGACCACAAAAAAGCTCTGACCACACACCTGGCCAGCACAGCAGACAGCTCATCGCCTGGGAGGCAAGAGGAGGGAGGCATGCAGGAGGACACTGTGCTCCTCATCAGAGATTTGAGAGGTCATGAGAGCCTGCATCTGCCAAAAGGGCTTGGTAGGGCATCACGGGTGCTGGTGGCTGGTGTGGATCCTCACACCTTGTTGGAAAGCCCTATCATCCCACAGAGCCCCAGATGGATGGCACGGCAGGAGCAGAGCTAATTACTGTTCAGGGAGGAACATGATGGAAATATCTACACAACACAGTGCTTAACTTTCTTAATAGAGGAGCTATTGAAAAAGATGCTTTTTTCCTCAGTAAGAGTTCCAACTCAACATCTGAGTTTCAGCTCAGTTTTCCATTGAATTAGGGCTATTAAAGTGATCTTGACATTTGAGAAGTTAAAATGATTTACAGAATACATAAGCTTGAGCTCAGTAGATAAAAGAAGCTGTTTTTTTCATTGTGAGCCTTATGGATTTGATACTAAAAAAAGGCAGCATGTCCTACTCAAATATTCCCTGTTACAATGCCAGATGGGAATCTGGCACTAGGAGCTGGAGCTGGCAATAGGCAGGAGTCCTGATTTGTGATGGGAAAGGCTAAATAATGCTCAGAAATAACTGTCAATCATTGATAGAGATGGAACCATTTTGGTAAAATGAAGTCTAAGTAGCCCATCTGAATAATTTATTGTTGCAGCATAATCTGCAGATTTCAGCTGTGATTACAATATAAAACTCTATTAAAGACTAAAAAGTACAGAGACTAAAGCTTAGAATAAATCAGAATTGTAATGCAACTGTCTCTTGTCAGCAAGAGCAGAGTAAAGGTTCTCAGCTCTGTGCACTGAGGGCATCATTTGGGGAGTTTCTGAGGATTTGGTGCACAAGTTCACATGACAAGATAAAAATCTAAGTATCATTCTGAGTTTTTTTCCGGAAAGATGCTCAGGTTCTTCTTGAAATTAATGCAAACTGTGAGCATCAACATTTCTAATAATTCAAGAACTTATGAATAGAGATTTCAATTTGGATTCCATAAGATTCAATGTTTGGACACTGCCACAAGAAAACTGGGTATTTTTGAGGAAATTTCCATCTCTGCAGATTATTAGGTTTTTGACAGAGAAACTAACACAGTAAGCTCTACACTTCGGCCTCTAAACTCTATTAGTATTAAATTGTTAGATAGATTAATAAATAAAATACTGAAAACACTTTATAAATGGACCTTAAGTCAGATAGTTGGACTTGACCCCTTTTCCTATAGCAAGAGACTGCTGTATTTTCACCTCAGTGACCATTCCATGGGACGAGCCCTAACTTACCCTGAAATGTTTTTTATTACTTGGACAGCTGTATATGACACATTGTTTTTATTCTTAGGGTTTTGAAGGCATGAGTGCTTCCAAGTCCACCCCCAAAACAGCTTTGGAGACAGCAGCTGTCTCCTTTCTCTCACACAATGGGGCCTTAGTCAATGACAGCAGCTTCTGGGCAGTTTAGGATGAGCGTAAATAAAGAAACCTGAGTTTGCTGCACAGGCTCTGAGAAGCACGGGAATGAAGGAAAAATGAAAAATGCAGTGGTCCAGATTAAAACCTGATGGATAGAAAGGCAGCAGTAATGTTTGCGCAGATGTCTCCCAGTGGAACCTGTCTTCAGTCTCTCCCTGTTAAGGCTGTGATGAATGACGTGGAAGGAACAAAGACTGTGCTTTCAATTCAGCAAGGAGAGGATGTAAACTTACTTTAAAATTAAAGCAAAACCTAAAAATATGCTTTTCTCAGCAAAAAGTGATAACTAGATTAAACCTCCCACTGAGAACAGGTCTAAGCAGAGGGAAGGGAGCTGTAAACAAAAGATTCATGGCAATTATATTTGTGTCTTCTGGCCATTGTTGGATCCCCAAAGACTTCAAAGAAAGGAAAGAGAAAGCAACAGATCCTGATACAGATGAAGGTATTGCAGGCAAATTTGGACATCTAAGTTCAAACTGCCTCACTGGGTTTCTTCACCAGCCATATTCCCTAAGCATACAAAAATATAGCCAAAATTTAAAAAGCAACAACAAAATTTTAAGAAAATAACTCTATGCTGTAGAAACATACATGTAAAAATAGTGCATAGAAGTAAACAGCTGAATTTCAGAGTGATCCCCTACATTACTGGAAGTGGTCTTTTCTACCTTGTGTAATTTCAGACTTTTTAAAAAGGTCAGTCCTAATGCTGCTTGTCCCATTCCCTCCACCCTCCACTCCAGGGGAACATACCAAAGCTTTCTATGCTGGAATCTATGGCAGAAGCAGAAGTTTTGTGTTTTCCAGGTTTTAAGGACAATAATGTGTTGCTGGGTTGGACCAACAGAGAGTCCCACTGAATACTGATCTCAGTGGTGACAGTGAAAGAGGTTATTTATGGCAGCACATGAGCCTCAACACTTTCTCATACTTTACTTTTACTAGATTAACTGCATATTGCTGCCAGTTTCTGTTTATGTACTTGTTGGACATAGATGTGTTTAATTCCTTTTTCAACCTGCTGACTTGTCCTCATTCATGTCCAGTGGTGCCGAATTCCAGAAGCTCACCACCTGTTTTCACAGCAGCCTTTTCTGCATCTGTTTTAAACCATTCTGTTTGATTAAATCAGTGCCCCTTTTCAGGATATTTGATGACTACTGACACCACAGGCAACACACCTGGGATCTCCACAGTTCTGAAAAACCCCACTGAAATTCCCCTTCATACTTCTTCCCTACCAAGGAGGTGACTTCTCAGGAGGTATGGCTGATTTAGAAATATTGCTTTCATTAATCAGACATAATTTGTCAGAACTGGCAATGATTGTATCATAACAAAAGTCCTTGGAAAATGCAGTAGTCAGCAGTGGGAAATGGCATTTACTGACAGTAATTACTGTATTTCTATTCCTGTGCTTAGGTAAAGAAAATAGCTGTGACAATAGTTGGCAAACCAAGTCCTCATGATAAATTCCATTCCACCAGCAACCCTGTGCTTATTTTGGTTAGTTCCCTTGCCCTTCACTGCACAACACAAGTAAAACCTGCTCTGGTGTGTGGCAGTTTGTAAATTATCTATCAAATGTATTTATAGAGCACTGGACCCTGCAGAATTCATGCTCTAGACCCACTGATATGTTACAAGAAAGGGAACAGAGCTTATTAAAAGGGAATTCTTAAGCATTTTTTTAGCAAAAGGCTTGATGAAGCTGTTTTTATAGACCTTTCTTTGAAAAGCTAAAGGTTTTAGGAAAATATTATTACAGGAAATGTTGTGGTCTGAATGCAAAAAATGTGAAGTAAAGGAGATAGCCTAAGCTGTACAAAAACATCTGTTTGAAGAATAAATGTAAATAAAGTTCAGAAATCAAGAATTTTTTTTTCATATAGTGAAAAAATTACTTCATTTATTTCAGGTAGTTCCATTCCTGCCCAAAGCACCAAGATTCTGAGCACCCAGCTGAAATGAAAGGTCATCCTGGTCAATCAGAATCATGTTTTCATCAGCAACACTGATTGTGTGGTGAGGTCTCCTTCCCAGTGAGTCAACCATAGCACAGGAAAAGGTTATGGGGATTGAGGTTATGAGGGACATGAGCTTTTAGGATTTTCCCCTTAGATAGTGCCTTATGCTCATCATCCCAATATTCATCTCCTCTGAAAGAGCTGGAAAAGGCACAAACCTTCCAAACCACACAGGCTGGAAAAACTCTGGTTTTAGGCTTCTCATCTCCAGCCACAAGACAAATGAAGAAACTTGTGTCTCAGTGTCTTACAGTGTGATTTATTCCCTGCTCATCACCACCCTGAGTCCAAACTGACATGGGCAAAAGTGGCTCAATGGGAGCCAAAGTCTCACCCAGACATGAGGTTTATGCTGTACCTCAGCTCCATAAACACTTAGAAATGCTGTGTGCAAGAAAGATGAATGAAGGCTGTTAGCTGGACCATGGGGGTTGGGTTTACACATGGCAGGTTCAAGCACCGTCTGGGCACAGGGTGAAGAGCTGCAGCCTGACAGCCCCACTTTACTCCTCCCAGCACATCGAGCCCACCCAAACATCACAGATGTTGCCAACAGCCTCCTTCCCTCTCCCCTCTGTCTCCAGAGGGCGTTGTCAAGAAGTCTTCCTGGCAGCATTTTAAAAGCAGGTGAGATTAAGCATGTATTTAAGAATAAATATATTTTAAACAACCAAGCCCTTAAAACCCATCTGTTGCTGCAGAACATAAATCCAAATACTACTCATACTCACTTTAACTCAGTGCTCAGGAGAAAGAAAAAAAAGATTAAGCTATTTTCTGATTTCCTTGACAATATTCATGTGACATGCCTCTCCTCGGGACTAAAAAGCTGGCTATTTTTCATGGCTATGCAGCACAAAGTGGTTAATTTTAAGGCAGATCCTCCTACAGACACTGGGCAGGAAAAAGTGAAGAGTTTGAAGACTGGAGGCTGAGGGATATTAGGGGGTGAGACCTAAACACCCTACAACTAACAGTGGGTGGAGAAAAGACAAAACAGTTGGAGTGGGATGGAAAAAAGAAAACTTCCCACAGAGGGAAACTGGAGCTCCTTTAGTGAAAAAAAATCCTTTATATTAGGAGACCCTTTTCCAATGTCCAGGAATAGGACAGTGGATTTGTGTTATCCTTACTCAGCCTTGCTGGAAGAGGCAAGCAGAGTTTTACCTCCCGCAGGTGAGAAATGGGCAGTGAGGTGTGGGCAGCACAGGCTCTACATAAGAAGAACAGGGAGAGGGACACCAACTGCCCCATGGAGCTGGCTGGGAGGCACACAGCTGCTAGTTTGGCAATCCAAATTACTTTGTTTCAGCAAAGGCTTTTAGCTATCATCACTACAGGAGCCCATGGTTCTTTCCTTTGTGAGACAGCAGCTGGCCACCTCACCATGGGTGAGAGAGGGTCTAGGAAACCTCTCATAGCAAATCATGCTGGCTTCTCTCTCTCACAGCCAGACAAGAAGGGAGGGCCTTGGGGGNGGGGGTCCCAGGTTGGATGGGCAGAAATCAAAGCTAGTGGCTTTGCTTTTGCTTGTCCCCCTCATGGCTTTCCCCTCCTGGTGAGGCTGGAGGCAGCAGTGGCACTCTGCTGCTGAAGGACTGTCTGTTATCAACTCGATGTGATGCCAAGGCTTTCCAGCAGAGCACCAGTTAAAGAATGGAACGGAATTTAACAGCCTGTATCTCAGCTAAGTATAAATGAATTTTCATGGGCAGGGGTGGAGAGGAAAAAGCATTATCTACCCTAAGCACTTGTCTTCAGCTGAGAATCTCAAAAGCCTGACACAAGCAATGCTGTTAGACTTTATTATATAAGGCCTCCAAGAATTCTTATAATAGCACATAATACCCTAAATATAGGGTTGCTACTGACTTTCCTAAAAAGAGAAAACTATAACATAAGTGGTACCTGATAAAAAAAAAAATTAAACTGCATTTTCTAAAGAAGTTTCCTCACCCAAGATATTTCTGTTTAGTTCACAGAAAGAAAAATATGAATGCACAGTGTGCTGGGTATTGCTTTTGAGCAAACCGACGGCTTCCTTTTCTTTCTTACATGTGTTTTATAAGGGAAAGAAAAAGTCAAAAAGGACAGGAGTAATCCTAAGACTAAAAAAATATGTTATGAAAACAAGTTAGAAAACTATGTTCATAAGTAGAGTTTTAGTAGAAATGACCAAAATCATAAATGACTCAGATTAAGCTTTAGTGCAGAAGGCTGAATAAGGAGATCACAGTCGGAAGTTAAAGAAAAACAAATTCAAAGTAAACTTTTAAAAAAATCACTTTACATCTGTCATAGCTGTAAGCAGGTTAAATGACCTGCTGCTCAAAGCTGTGAGGTGATGACCTTGGGATTGTTCAGGCAGGGGACTGGACTAGAAAGTGTTGTAAAATAAGGAAACTGCACCAAGTGAAATAGCTGCTACTTCCTGGTTCCCATCTGTTTTGCTTTCATAAATGTTTCTGCTTTAAATATCATCTACTCATGCTGGTAAATCTAACATTCTGCACTGTGATTTTTCAAGCTTGTAAAAGTATTAAGTATTTATTAGACCAAGAAAGTGATAAGTTTCTGTAAGGACTTGAGATTTAAGTAACTTGATATTTAGGATGCAGCATATAACCATCATCCTGATGTTTTAGATACATGAGAAAACAAACACTGCTAATCTCCGTACACATAACAAGTGTAATCATGCTAATGACAGAAATCATTACCAACACAGATGTGAGAAACAGAGCTGTCATGTATATTCTATTACATTTGTGCTAAAAGAGACATTTTCTTCAAGATGAAAACACTGAAATGAACTCTTCTCTACCATCATCATTACATGACAGCTTGGAAAGATCATTGTGAATCAGCATGCCTTTGGTGCCCTGATAACCACCCACAACCTTCATGAAGCAGGACTGCCTCTGCTGAGGTTTCCAGGAGAGTGGTTCTGCATGGCAGCTGTGAGGCACCAAAGGCAAGGCTGTTTTTATTTAGCACTTCCACTTTCTTGCCTGCCATATTCACTTAAGCATGGATTCAGAAAGCTGCTCTGGCTCACGAATTCAACAAGGCATGCAGGAAGGCACGTTTGAAATCCTTCTGGAACGAGGTCTGAGTCATTGCTGTGGAGCCAATAAAATCAATGTCTCCCTCGGATTTTGGATCGAAGCAAAAGCTGGTGTGCTTGGTTGGGGTTTTTCTCTCCACCTGCCACATCTTGATGCTCCCCATGCAGATTAGGCAAGTCACTCTCCCTTTTGAGCCGTGGTACAGAAACTAAAGCAAGCATCCTTTAGCTGTGGGGGCTCACATGCATTAAGGGATTAATGCATGGCAAGGGTTTGATTGCGGGCACCAACATAAACCACTCCTCCAAGCAGAAAGTTAACAAATACTTGTAATTGAAATTTGGCTGTTATAATGCAGTTCCTCAAGTAGAATAATTTTAAATGTGGGCAGTTCATCAGATTTGCTAGATGATATTTTTTTTCCTTTATTGCTAAGGGTACCTTTTTTGTTGTTGTTGGTTGGTTGGGTTTTTTGTGGCTTGGTTTGTTTGTTTGTTTGCGTTCTGTTGCTGTTTTGTTTGGTGGGGTGTTGTTTTGGTTTTTATAGATTTTTTTTGAGGGGATTTATATGTATTCTATAATAGAGATGGTTCAATTAAACCTAGTTTCCTCTATTACACATTATTGTAACAGTAGATACATAGAAGTAGGAGTTTACATAAGTTTTAATTTTCCACTGGTTTCTTTCCCAATGACCTTTAAAAGTTTGAAATGCATTTAATCAAGGTCATCACACTGACTGAGTAGAAAGCAAGATTTTTAGAGCAAGATTTAATTAGCTGTCTCCTAAACACGAGACAGAACTTTACTTAGGTTTGGGGCAATTTTACATACCTTTCTAACTGCACATCCCAAAAAGACATTTTTTTCAACAAACCTCTGTTCACAGCCTTGATTTAATTATGCAGAGAATAAACAGTTGTGAAGCGGTTATTCTGTTCTTCCTTTGATCCACTATTAGAAGTGTCATTATTTACACAACTTTGATCACACATGTGAGAGTAAATTTAGGACAAACAGCATAAAACAAAAAGACAAGTCCAAAGATAGCCCACTGTACGTTCTTGAAAGATTCAAGATACCATCTATTAGATTTTTCTGGTCTATGAACAGTTCTCCAGACCCATTTACTGAAGGTAACTCAGTTTCTGCAGTTAGTATCAAGGAGAGGGTAAGGTACTGGGATCAAGATGCTGGCTCAGCACTTATTCAGACTCCCCAGAGATGCCTTCATCCCTCCCCATGCCAAAATGATGATGAATTTGCACGGCTGGTGCCTGTTCTTCTTCCCTCTGGGAGCAATGTGTAGAGGAAGAGAACCACTGCCCCATGGGTATGGCCTTGCACACAGGAAGGATGGCAGAGCAGCATCACCCTCACAAACTTATTCCATCAATTCTGTGTTTAAAGGGAATTTCACTGTAGAAGTATGCACTGCTCTTTTATGTGGCTCACTTGGTGTGTGGCTCCATCTCAAGTTTTATCAAAGTTCTCCTTCTTTAAGAACTGTCACTCTTCTATTTTATATAGAAAAATATTAGTTTAAATAGTGACATGTGAGCAGTTCATAAAATTACTCATTGTTTCAAGTGTTTTTTCTATAATTTCTTAAGAAATAATTATTGGTGCATAATTGCCAAGGCCATTACTATAGAGATTTTTTTGTTTGGGTTTTCTTTTTGTATGAATAAAGGTTTGGCATTTGCCAGTCCTCTGGGGTGTAATATTAAATTCTGTACCAAATTGATAGGAAAACTTTTAGAGCTCAGATTAGCACAGTTTACAAAATAGACAGAAAGTGGATGTCATGTTCAGTGGCTGGACAAGCACACCTCCTCTTGATAATTTTAACCTCCAACAGTGAGTCAGTTCTCCTTCCCATAAGGAAAAAGACTGGACAAGCCTCTTTTTGGCATCTTCTGGTGAAAATGGAGGAAATGGCCTTGCTCCTGTGCTGTGTTCACATTACCTTTGACTATCCCACTTGTTCTCAGATTCTCCATCTAATTTTATCTTTGATTCTGCTACCAATTTTCAAAAAGTCCTTTCCCCTGAGTTAAAGCGGAGAGACTGTAGCGAGCTCAACACAGCTCTTAACACCTGCATTTTGCAGAACTGGAACAGATCCCTTTGGACATGCTCTTTGTCCCCTCTTGAAGAGCAAGAACACAGATTTGTTTCCTAAACAAGTCTTAGGAAAGGGAAGGAAAACAGTTCTCTTTTATTATTATCTGATTTTATTAAAACTTCTCCGCAAAGAGAGAGGGAGAAGGGCTGTTTGTCTTCGGAGTCATCTGTGCCCTCCGTCCATTCAACATTTGCACTAAAATGGTGAAAAGAGTGAAAAAAGCCTTAGGTCATAATAATATTTTATTCATGCTTTAAATTACAAGTTTAAATGAGAAACATCAAATACAAATCTTGACAGATGCTTAGTAATGTTTTTTTTATTCATCTGTATGAAAATGTAACAAACACTTCAGTCTGATAGCTTATTTCTCTTTTTTCTCCTGAAAAATTAACAGAGCTCTTCCTGTTTGTTCACAGCAATAAAGAAATTGCGTACATATAGATAATTAGCTGCAATTTATATATAGAAACATATGGATACATGGAGGAAAATATTCCCAAATGTGTCTATTTCTGTATTTCAGTGGGTGTTTAGGTTATTCTGATAGAAATTACATTAGAATGAGAGCACATATATAGAATTTTGTTAATTCTAATGCAGTTATTTGACTTGTATAATGGTGCATAATTATGTAATTTGGGTAAATATACTTAGTACTTGCAATATGCAACTGTCAGGGAAAATGCTATCCAGAAATGCCAGCCCATTGTGGTGGCATGTATGGGCTGGTTGAAACAAGGCAATCCTTGTTTCCAAGTTCCTCTCTGTCCCATTTCTCACAGGAATTCCCACTTGCTCACTGCACTGCACAGTCACCCTTGCCTTGCTGCCTTGCTTATGTCCATGTTAACATTTCTTTCATATCCACTGGCATCCTCATATGTGTTTCACTGGAAATTATTTTCCTCTACTGGGAATTAAGACATTGCTGGCACTTCTGATCTTATCTAACTATGCACCGCTTCTTATCTACCACGCACAGCAAGCCTTCCATTTTCCAAGGGTTTCCATTTGTTTTCTGGGCGACCATCCCACATGAGAAAAGAGACCAAAACCAGCAGTGACTTCTGACCTTGGTTTCAATTCAATAAACCACCAAAATTGCCCTTTCACTGCAAAGGCCCCACTCTGGGTGCAGGTATCAAGACACTGGGGGGCTGCAAGATGTAAGAGATGGCCATGGGATACCGTGTGATGGGCACAGACATCTCCAGGCAAAGGGAGGAGCATCAGAGAGGAGCAAACCCTCATTCCCTGCTCCGTTGCACTTCTTGGGGGGTGAAAGGTCAGGAGTGGAGCATTGAAGCTGAGCATGAAAAACAGGGAAGGAAAGATACTGGTTTAATGTTTTTGATTTTGTTTGTCCCTACTCTAATCTATTTAATTGGCAATAAATTAAAAGTAATTTTCTCCTAGTCAAGTCCTATTTTCTGCCCCCATCCCACTGGAGGGGGTGAAGTGAGCAGCTAGCTGGGAGTTTGGCTGTTGGCTAAGCCTCAGCAAAAAGATTTTGTTTGGATGTTTGTGTTCTAAATCACTCAGACCTAAGAGAACTTCCACCAAGCCAAACATTTCAGAAACAAAACTCAAGCTCCACCTGAGCTCTGCTCTCCTCTTATTCCTGTTCCAGCATTTCAACAATCCATTCAGACACAACAACTAAGCAAAGCATTTGTGCAGAATTTAGGCATTAATGATTAGAAAACTTCTTCATTTTCACAGCTGAATTATTGGTTCAGTTCTCTTTCTGCCAGTTCCTGGGAGGCCTCCAGAAGTGTGGCACATTATTCTTACTTACCTTGCTTTCTCAGAGCACTAGTCTGGCCTGTATTTCTAACTAATGCATAGTTTAACAGACTTTCCAAAGAGAGGAGGAAGGTAGGCACTCACACACACAGAAACAGGAGAAATCTACAGTGAGACATAATTAACCATTGAACAGCTGCTAAGGGGACCATTTGTTGTAGATCTAAGACTACTTTTCCTGAGTAGGAAATGTTGCTGCTGCACTTCCAGGGACTGCTGCTGTTCTTGTGGGGAGGGGGTCTGGGCTCCCAGATCTCCAGTTTGGGGCCCTTAGCTCAAAAAAATGTAAGTTTTAGTTTGATACTGTGCTGTGCAATTAATTAGGAATCTCACTAAGGGAAAAAATGGCTTTGCTATGTCATGTCATTTTGAAGGGAATGCACTGTGTGACAGGCAGAGACCTCTTAAAGTGAACACAATCATCCTTGCTCTGAAACTCTTTAACATTGCAGGCATACAGGGAGAGCTAGAATCTGTATTTTCTTATCTGCTTTTTCTGGGGGCAGTTCTGCACCCATAGATATTCACAAGGTATTATATTAATTTGCTTAGTATTCTCCCAACTCAGAAGTCCCAGTGTCCTTTAAGGTCTGCAGATATTCGTGGAAAGGATGTCATTACTCAATACGACAAGTTCATGCTGCAAGGATGCACTGAGTACACTTTAATACAAACATTGTTAATTGAACTCTGTCAAATACCAGTCATCATTAGAAAGAAAGAGACTGCCATTTTAAATCAGCTTCATACTTTAGTTATAGGTTTCTAATATATCTTTAATTACAGTGATTACAAGCCTTTGTAAATTATCAGTTAAGTCTTTGCCTTCATTTCCCTCTGCTTTAATTTATTGTTCCTAAAAAGAGGATAATTATAATTTGTAGCCAGCTGCTCCTTAAACACATTCAAGAAATGGGATTTGTTTCTGAAGCTCTTTCTCAGTTGTTTCTCCCTTTATATTTTTATACACAAACACATTTCATGTGCTTCCTCTTTTTGGCCAACAGACAGACCAGTCTTACAGACTCCCCAACTGGCCGTCACAAGTTTCTGAGTTTAGACGGACTCATAGTGGATGCCAGGAACATGCCCACGAGGACCCAGGTGGTCTCTGTCTGTACAACTGAGTCAAGGTCTGCCAAGGATGGCAGGTGCAGTGTGTCCCTGCCCCAGAACGTGTGACAGCCTTGCACTCATCCAATCAAGCAGAAAGATCCCTGCAACTGCAAGAAGGGAAATATGAGCTAGAATTAAATGAAATGGCAACATGTCAGAGAGAATAAGAAGGAGATGTTTACTTGTCTTTGTTTTGAGGTTATTTTTTTGTCAGTCTTCTGGTCTGTTCTGTTGAAATACAGCAACCAGTAATAGCATACATGTGTGTATATACATGTGTGTGTGTGTGTGTGTCTGTGTGTGTGTGTGTGTGTTTGTGTTTCATAAATTCTTTATTTAATCAAAAAGGAGAGACTTAGGCCCAGGGTCCCAAAAGATGCAAAGCTTAACTGCAGGAAGCTCCTCTCCACAATTTTAGGTGACATGGGAATATTGTGCTCTCGCATGAGCCAAGAGCTGACAGAAACAGGATGAGTGTGGTGACCCACAAATCACAGACATTGGCAGGGGCCTTAACTGGGCCATGGAACAACACCTGATGGGACAGCACAGCTGGAATAATCACAGACGGATAGCAGAATATCAACATGGCCAGAGGGACCAGTGGCCAGAGCTGGCCCACAGCTATAAGGGCCCTCAGGGCTGGTGATAAGGGCAGTCCTGTCACTGGATGTTTGACACTGTGTAGTGTCTGAGCTGGCACCATCATGGGCTGGAGGCAAGCCAGTGCCCAAAGCTCAGTGCTGGGAGCAGCTGGAAGGAGCATCACAAAGTCATGGAGCAGATGACAGGGGCAGGTCTCAGGTAATGGGGGTGCCTGAATATGTGAAAAGCTGTTTCTCTCAGAGCCTGTCTCTTGCTTGCTCTGCTAAATTAGGCTCAGCTTTGCAGCATCACATCACTTGGTGTTCCTTTTCCTCCCATTAGCATTAGGTAAATCATGTCATAATGTACTGCAAACTTGGAATATTCATTAGAAAAAGACCCAGGAATGTTTTATCTTAGTCCTAGTAACAACCCTATCAGAAAAAGCTACTGGAAAATTTTGAACTTCTATCAGCACGAAGGAACCAAGAGAGAGCTGAAGTAGCTGTAGATAAAATCTTATTTAGAAAAGCAGGGCCGTGGTGCAAGGAATAGAGCCATCAGTCCCCTCCAGGGTAACAGGCAATGCTTCTCATGAAGTTTTGTTGAAACAAACAGGACTGATGTGAGTGAACTAAGGAGAGTGGTAATGAATCAAGCTTAATGTAGCATTCTAAGTTTCAGTGCTCTGTAAGAATTAGAGGTAGGTAACAGACAGCAGGACTGTAACACGTGTCTCTTAGAGACACTTCGGTAGAGGACAGATAAAATAGCACGGTAAAATACTGCACTTTCAACAATGGATTAAAATCCGTGGTTGCTTTTCAGCAGAACAGAGTTGCTGCCTTTGGCTTGCAGCTGACGTTGGTCAGCAAACCCATGGATGCTTGATTGAATTTATCCCTTTGTTAAATCCATAGGAAATTGTGCAGACAACCTAGATGGCCTTTATTAGCAGAGTCTTAATGATTCATCCATGTATCAAGGAGACAAGAGGAAGGTACAAGGCATCATTTTCTCACAAACATGCAAGATAACCACACAGAAGAAAGCCGTGTTGACTCTTTCCCCTTGGTTTTTAATTCTCCCCCACTTTTTTTCAAGTGAATATCTGAAACAATAAGAGTCAAGCTAGTGCTAAGGGCAATATTTAACTATTTCAAGATGGTTTTTAATCTCAGGCTCATACCTCTGAGGTCAGTAGTAGCTTATCAATGTGCTATTAGGTTACTCAGCAGTCCAAAGAAGATCCAGAGCAGACACAGGCAGATGGTCATATTTCTGTTGAATAACCTGAGCAGCAAGGGATTTATTCCAGTTTTATGGAATCAGGAGCAGTCGCTGCAGAGGACAGCTGAAACCTGATCTTGTGTAAATCTTCTCAGCACAGAGTTAGCCCATCCAACTATTCTGGAACAAATCTGAACCCATAGAGTGTGTTCATATCACGTCAACCCACTGTATAATTTTGTGTCCAATATTTGGAGCTCAGAGCCACACATACTATGCCATGAGCCAGAGTCCAAGGAAGTCTCTTCACAGTACCAGAAAGGTTAATTCACTTCTGAATTCACCTGAACTCTTTAGAGAGAGTATTTTCTGTTGACTCCAGGAGAATTATACTAACACCAACCAAGGCTTAGTCAAAAGCTAAATAAGTTTTTGATATTTTAACACGAAAAAACCCAAGATTTCTGATGTGAATTATGCAGTATGAGTACTGCTGCAGCAGCAACAGCAAGGACTTAATAGCCAGGACAGAAATGTGAGCCATAATGTCCTCTGCATTCTCACACTGTGCCTGCAGGCTGGAAGCACTGAACTGTACAGCTCAGGCCGACGTCTTGCAAGGCTCCACTTGTGGTCTCCTTGTGCATGCTGTTACATGTGGCACCTTGCTCATGCTGAACTGGTGGCAAAAAAGGAACACGCTGGAGTCACTCAAGCCTAGAACATGACCTTTAATAATTACAATGCTGTAGATGTACACCATTCTTACTTTCAGTGGCCTTTCATATACTTCTGCTTTTAGATTGGTGGTGTAAATCTTAAACCTTTTCATCACTGGATGATGCAAGTTTGCTTGAGGGATATATTCTCTTAATCTTGTACACATTTGGGAAGAAATTCAGTTAGCACAATGCCTCAGAATCCCATGTTTCTCTATAAATCCAAATTTGTTCATTTTAAGAGGAAAAACAAAGACATAACTGTTGCATAACACCCATGCCAGTGTGAATTTTATCACCCCTGCAGATGATCCAAGCTGCACAGCGAGCATTTTGCAGTGTTCTTTAACAGCAAACATAAGTCAGTTCTTTAGGTTTTGCCTTACTTTTCTCATTACCTTCTTGCAGGAGGCTTTTTCCTGGCTCCAGGGAGAGCGGAGATCAATAACACAAATCTAATATTAGAAACATCTGCAGGAGAGCAGGATCCACAGACGTGTTCCTCGCATGCCAGGTCCCCACCAGCAGCAGGGCTAGGATGTGACCCTGGACCACCCCCGGCCACACACCAGGGGATATGAATGCCCCAGCACCCATTCCCTGCTGCCTGCAATAGCTGTATCCTTTGCAAGTAATTGGAAGAAGGAAAGGTGTATCATAATGTTTACATGTTTGTCGCTGGTATCTTAAGGGTGGATTAAACTTATTCTCAGAGTTGAGAATAATATTATTGCAAGGCCTTTGGAGCTACAGGAATTTGAAAATAAGCTGGATATTACTTTGTCTTTAGTGCTGGGCTCATCTGGAAGACAGTCAGTGAGTCTGACAATAGGAGATAGCAGGTCGCTCCGCAGCCCTGAAACTGTATGGTTCTCGTGGACTGTATTTTGAGCAGCATCATTGAGCACCCTCATCCTACATTACATGGCCAGGTATGCCTAGAATTTAGTGGGTTTAATATCTGTCCACACAGATCTTCCATAGGAGAGTTATGCTCCTGCCTACAGGCATCTCACTACTGCCAAGATCTAGAGAACTGCATTTTCAAGTAAGATCATTTGTTAATGAATAGCAAAAATAGCTAAAAATTTGCTTCTTTTAGCTCTTGTTTCCCAGCAGGTGAGACAGCATAGAGTTCTGTAATAGCTGCCTAATGCCATGAAAAAAACAGTATCCAGATGTAGCAGGGTTATTTTTTAGTCTATCCAGTTTTCTGTAAGACATTATCTTCCATCAACACCCTTCTTAACTTTTTAGCAATATAATATTCTCTTTGCAGCTTCTTCAGCTCTCTTTCCAATGCTTAAATATGATTTTAAAAATAAGTCTTTCAGAAACCCCACAATAACATTTCAAGTCAGGTAATCAGAGTTTGACTTAAGGCAAAATGGGTAATGAAATTATATCCAGTATTGTACAGTAACCAAAAATAAATTGAGAAGAGAGTCCTCTTGTAGGCTGCAGCTCAGCACCAAATACTGCTGCTCCCAGAGGAGGCTGGCAGGGATGGAAAACAAAATCTTTCATTTCTCATACACCAGTTTAATGCCAGAATGCTGAGGTTTTTCCACAGAGACCACCTCAACACCTCCTACAGTCGGCTTCTGGGGAAGTGGTGAGGGAGAGGATTTGACCTCAAGTGCCACTTTCAAGTTAAAATGGACATAGAGCTTACAGAAATAATTAGACCTGAGTTGCTTCTAAGAATAATGCCTCCAATTAGTGAAAACTTACTGACTGGAAAAAAATTTTCTAAAAAAACCCAGAAGCTAGGACTGTCAGGGAGTCTGAAAGGAAGCTGTATAATGACAGTAGCCACTTCAGTGGAGGACGGGAGGCCAGCTCCTCCCTTCCCACACTCTTTTTAATTTGAAGTCAGGAATGACAGACAAGTTTAAAGGACTAAGGTGCAATTGAAACAATTTCAAGGAAGACTCCATAGCAAATAAACCTACCATCCCATTAACGGCACCCAGCATGAGACTGGATGAGTAAAAATGAAGGAAACCAAATAATATGCTTCAATCTTACATAAGGCAAGAGTAAAAACCTCTGCGAGACTGATACCTGCATCTCCCTTATATCCATCCACATGCACAAGGAATGAATATATTAATCTCAATTTACTGTATTTTTCCATCAGATACAGAGAGGATAGGGCAAATATTGCCTTCTTTTCATAAATCAGATATCATCCAGTAGCTTTGGAAGAGCCTTGAAATACAGAGAAGTGCATTTGATTTCCAAATCTCTATTACAGTGGCAATAAAATTACAGAAAGTAGAGGCAGAAGTGCCTGTATGCAAATAGATGCCTTGTAAAATTGGAAGTTTTTAAAATGTATTTCTAAAATGCAGAGCAATAAACCCATGCTCGCATTATCATCACTGCTCAGGCATTTAAACATTTGCTAGACACATTCACTGCTGCATCCCGCTCCTTTTTTCCCCAGTACAATCTCATTAAAAGAACAGCAGGATAACCCTTCTGAAATGCTCATGTAACAACGCAGGCAAATAGGTTACTTTGGATTCTCAAGCTGTTTTTCTTAGTGTCCATCTTATTGTCCATCTTTGCTTTGTCATCTGTATTTTTAAGAGCATGGATAAGAAGAAAACATACACAAGGGATCTCTTGCAGTTTGCAAAACTAGAATTGTAATCTAAGAAAGTCACAGTATAAAACATAAGTCAGTACTGGAGCACAGTACAAACGGAGGCTGAGGGATTCTCCCAGTCCGGGCAGCACCTTTGCAACAGGCTGCAGAGTAACGCAGGGCCTTGCCCATAGGATTGTCAGACCTGCCAAGGAGAAAAAGCTGAGGAGCAAATGCTGAGGAATAAGCTGGAAGAAGATGATGGCACTGTTAATAACCCTTACCTGTGGTCCTGCTTTACAGATGCTGTGCCCCTGACAGGCTGAGAGACCTGGTGGATGCTGGCCCAGTCTTGCAGCGGGTTCTTGGATCTGGATGACCTACAAAGTGCTCCACGACTTATTGACCCTGTATATCTCAGAAGATGATTGTTAACTGATGCTTTGTTACTGTCTTGTTGGGTTTCCGAGTGAGCGGGGTGGGGGATGAGAGGCAGAGTAAGCTGTGTGCCTTGGAATGGCTGGCAGGTAGTTGTAGGGAGAGAGCACCCCCTAATCCTGGCAGCAGAGCCAGGCAGTGTCCTTTTTACCGGAGCACATTTCTCAAATGATGGTCTGCCCACCAGGCTGCTCATTTCTGGCCAGTGCACATGGGGACAGACACCTCTGCCAGACAGACAGACTTGTATGGGTATAAACATGACCTCAGCTGCAGAAGGGGGTCCACCTGTTGTTATACCCTAGGAAAGGGATTCTCCCTCTGTCAACTTCTGAGTAGGGAGCCAAGCCTGGAACACTCAGAGGCTCTGTGAGCACCATGTTCCTGACATATAGCACATTGTAATGGATTCAGAAAACTTCCCAGGGGACACACAATGCTTTTGTTTTCCAAACAGGATGCAGAGGCATGGGCAAATGGCAGTCACAGAGAAGTCCCCAATTCTCCTAATTTCTAATTTGCAGCTTTATCCAACTCACTATCTTCAGGAAGCTGTTGCTTTTTAGTCTGCACTGTGCCAGAGCCACCAAGCCTTAAGGTCTTGAATCCCCAGCAAAAAAAATAATCTGCAGCTGAGAGACACCCCAGAGCTTTAAGCCATAGAGGCTGAGCTCCCGATTCACCTGCTGGGCAACCTGCCAGTAATTGGTCTGCAGCACTTCATCTTTCTGCAAGATGATAACCCTGTCAGCTTGGGATATTACTGAATTCTTAATTATATTAAAGAATCTATGTGATCAGCGCTGTAATTTTTTAAATTTTTCTTTAACTTTCAGAAAAGTCACTTCTGCTGCAGAGAACTTCATCACAACTGCCACAGGAGGGGAAATGAAAATGAGGATTAGCTAGCAGATAGCGTCTGTAGGTCATATCTGTGGACAAGGAAGGGAGCAGGGTCATTTTAATTCTACAAGCAATTTGGTTGCTGAAGCTTGTCTCCATTTACATTTAAGTGGTTATTGCATCTTATTTAGGTACTTAGGTCCATTGTGTAAGTTCATAGACAACTTTTACGCTTTTTAATCAAATGCTTCTAGAACATTTTCCCTCTGTTCTCTGTCCTATGACTTAGGCTTCAGCATTGCACATCAGTTCAGGAGAACTATTTTCTGCTGATTTGATTTTTTTCAGGTCTTTCTTCCACATCTTTTTTCAGCTTTTCAAGAAAATGGTCAGCTTTATTTTTAAAGGATTCTGAAATCTTTAATGGGAATCCAAAAAAGAAGGAGTTTCTCTCTTCTAATTTTCCATGGGCATCCAAAAAAGAAAGAGTTTCTCTCTTCTTTGCAGTACAAAAGCAATAGAGGTTTTTTTCAGTCTTCTACAGGGTGAAGGTCTCAAAACAAATATAAAGTTATTTTCCTTAACAGCCTTACAAGCTTAACATCAATGCTTTCCATGTAACAGCCCTCACTGGAACAGATTTATATAATCCCTGTACCTCAAAAAGATATCTTGCAATTATGCCAAATCTTTTTGTGAGAAACTCACAAAGTTTTAGTGCATTGCTGAGAAGTTAACATCTGTGATTTCCTACTGAGTTCTGAGATTTAAATCAATTAGCAGTAATTGGGACTGTTTACAGAGGCCTTCCAAGTGGAACAAGCATATGCTGGAATTTGAAACTAAATATTTAAGTCTCTGCACCAAGTGACTATCCTGCAAATTTTAAAAATATTTTGACCAAATGTGTTGGGGTTTTTTTAATAACTTGTTGTTCTTAGCAGACCCTATTTCTAGTCTTATACATTAAACTAAAATCATAAGGTTTGGAGGGAAAAAAGTTACTTTCATTTTATTTTTATGTTCTCTGTTTCTCAGCATGTAAGTGATTGTGCTGCACTAAAATCACATGAACCTGAAAGAACAGTAATTAATTAATTAATTGTAACAAACAGCTAAACTTGCAGGGAGTAGTCTTGAAAATTTTCTCCTGCATATTGGTGTAATAAACGTACCACATCAAACTACATTCAGAAGTTCTGTGTGCAGTTTTCTTAAGGTATAAAAGGGACCACTGACAGCAGTAGTTAATTGTGCAGAATTGTACTGCACAGTTTTAGACAAACCTGCTGATTTTTCAGTCTGGAGAAGGCACTAAATCAAGAAGTTAACTGGGAGTTTGCTGAACCGCTTCCCCAGAAGTGAATTCCCCAATTACTCCCAAGCTACTGCACCATGATGAGAGAAGGAACAACACACTCCCAAGCTTTTCATGGCTTGGGAGCTTTCCAAACCTTCAAATGAGAAAGGAAAGTGGATGGGTTGGTGTCTGCAAGTTCCCAGTGTCTTTGAGTGGATTTACTAGTGCTAGCAAAGAAGCTTTCTTTATGGAGGAGGCCTGTCGGAACCCAGGGGGTTCCTATGACATTCCTGAATGACCTGAGCCCTGGCCAGGAGGCTTTTTAACCCTGGCAGGAGGGTCAGAGACCCTGGCTTGCCACCAAGAGTGCCTGTGGTTTTGTTTTTGATCCATGGGACAAATTACCAACTTTATATGAAGAACTGCAAGTCACCAAAGTTTAAGTAGTAAAATGGTAGTAATTATAGAGCAAAAGAAAAAAGTTTGGGGTTTTGTACGGGGGAGTCTGAGATTCTGTGCAGGGGGTCTGAGAGACAAGATGGAGGGATCAGGGTGTTTTTCTGTCCTTCTTTGTCTTTCCTCGCAGCCTCCATCTTCTTGGTGATGGTGGCACGTTTGGATTGGTTTAGAATAGAAAGTCACTGTCTAACATAGGTGATAGGTATTGGAAAGAAACTGTAAATAAAGTTTATGTAGTTGACAGTATAAAAAGACAGCTCGAGCTCGGGGGTTAGCAGAGTGCCTCGAAATCTTTTGCTGGGCAGTTTGCAGCAGGGCAGAGAGAAACTGTATTCGATAGGATAAGAATAAACAGTCTTGAAAACAACAGCCAAAGACTCCAGACTGATTCTTCAGCAGGCAGGTTGGAAACAAGGACTTTTTACACCTCTGGGATTGCCCGGGACAGGGTGGGCTCCCAGAGAGGCCTAAAGTAGGTGCCGACCTATTGCAGATGCCTCAGCACCTTCCCCCCTATGGGACAAAGAGCTCTGAGAAGTTGTGACACACGGAAGCTGAGATGCACTAGCGATACTGAGGAGCAGTTTCACCTCAACACTGAAGGGAATGCAAGACTGTGACTGTTGATATAAAAATGACTATTGCATATTAGAACTAAAGCAGAAAGGATTAGTACAAATGCTTATTTCCATATTGTTATGTTGTTGGGGAAATCCATAACAAACATGAGCATTATTGCAGAAAGCCAATTCAATGGAGAAATGCTTTTAAAAAGTTGAATGTCGATGAGAGATACAATTATATTTTATTCAGGTCAATAGGCACTTTCACTGAAGAGGACAATTATTGAATAGCAAACAAGAGGATGCAAAGCCATAATTACTCAGTAATGAACCAAGCCTGGAGCTGGCTTAGCAGCTATAACCTGGGAACAACCTCATCAGCCATCTGCCAGTAACTTTTTGAACCTAAATGAATGTTTACATGAAGAAAGGTGGGAGCAGTGAGGGGGAAGTGGGGATTGAGGGAGGGGGTGGAAGTGCACACCACACAACTTCTTTGTGGATATACACCTGATTTTCAAGGAGTGCTCTATGTCCCCACTGCTCCCTTTGCAAGTCTCCTTCCCAGGGGCTGGGAGCATGGGGGCTGAGAAAATCACTGATCCCCATAATGGCTTTGATAAAGATACAGCGGTGACCACAGACAGACTATAGCAGGGCCACCATCCAGGCCTCTTGCTTGTTGTTGCCACCCAAGACATTTCCACAGTTTCTTCTCACAGTCATCTTTGCTCTTCTTCCAAAGGCAGGAGCCTGCTTGTTGCCTTTTCCCCAAATCTTCAGCCAGGTGCCCTTCCTCAGCTGGGTGTTTACGTGTTCTGTTTCTCCCCTCCTCCTCAGCCCTCTGTGTCCTTTGGCCATCCCTTGCCTCTCCACCCAGGACTTTCACTTCCCTGTGTTGAACCTCACAATATTCCTGTCAGCCCATCTCTGCAGCTTCTCCAGGTGCTTCCAAACGGTGGCACCAACATCTGGCATGTCACCTGTTCCACCCAATTTTGTGTCATCCTCGTCCCCCTGACCCACCTCGCCTGCAGGGGAAGCCAAAGCTGGGGTCCAGCCTGGAGTCCCACTCCCAGCTCTGCCACGGGGAGCAGCCAGGTTCCAGCAACCCCATGTCTCTGCTGCTCAAGCTCTCTCCAAGCACTGCAGGGATGGATGGAGGAGACTGTGCTCCAAAAGGTTGCATTCCTGGCCCAGCAGGGACCTGAGGGCCACAACTTATTTTGTCTTGTGGAACTTGATTCATTTTAATCCTGCCTGTCCCTCACAGCATATGGATGAAGGCTGTTTGTGCAATTATCTTTCCATAACCTAATTCTGCAGAACGTGGCTCTAATCTACATCTGTGTCTCCTTTCCACCGCTCTGACATTGAAAAAAGGGACAGGCACTTAAATCCACTTCAAGAACCTTTGATGCAGAAAATATAGTAAAGCAAGTGAAAATTACTCTTACAGCCTTCCAGAAGTGTGTATCTCCTTTAACTGTAGTTGTTCCTTGCTCTTTCTTCTCACACATTACTTTTGTGGTTTATTTTCATCCCATCCAATATTATATCATTCTCCACAAGCTTTCTGCATATCAGGCAGGTGATGCAAATTTAGAAATGCATCCTTCCAAAATCTGTCACAGTCCAATTCTTTCACTATGTTTTCCATTTTAAACCCAAAATACCTCTAATTTGAGGAGCTGAGTCTGTGATGACTATGGTGATGACAAATCAGAACAATTGACGTATTTTTTTTGTCCTGACATCTCATTCCAATCTGATTTCAGAAAGGCAACCAAATTGGCTTGAAATATATACTTTAATATACCAGTTTCACTGTCTTTATATTAAAATAATAATACTGAAAGGCTTCACAATAATTTCTAAGTATTTATTTTCTATTGAACAACATGGGCCTCATATTAAACAGGTTCAAGTGTATTTGAGAGACAAAAGGTGACAGAAATGGTAATTACCTCATTTCTCATTAAAGATGACTTAGTACCCCAGGGACCTATATTAGAATAAATATTCTATCTCCTGTTTATTAACCTTTGTTCTTGAAAATGGTGAATGAGTGCTGATAAAAGTGCTGTTATTGTGACTGCCTCAGGAGCTGCCACACAGTCTCTAATATGATTTGGAGTCACCTTACCAAGAACAAATAGAACTTGACTATATTATGCTCCAGACTATCTTTATTTTGACAAGTCCTTTGAACTGAAATATACAGACAATATCACCTGATATTTCACTATCCAAGTGGAATCTACTAACTCTTGCATAGTTTTATATATGCTAAGATAGCATATATGACACACAGCATATATAACTTACAAAGCATATATATATATATGCACATATATATGACATATATAAGACTTATAGCACATAAAAATATCTATGCTGTAGAGAATCAAATGCAGAAATACATGGAGTCCCTAAGTTACTTTGGATAATGTTTATTTTGGAGGGTAAATTCTCTTTTGTTAAGGAACACAAGCTTTCCTGTGCTGTATGAGAACTGTCATCTGTTTTGTTTCCAACAGAAGCCAGAAAATGTTGCTTCAAAAGGAAGTTCCTAAAATCCTTAATTTGTCTGCTATAGTTCAACTTACTTGCTGATATAGAAGACATGTGTCCTGAAGCAGAGTTTATACTGCTTCAGTAACTGATTATTTAAAATCTGGCAATTTCCCTTTAATGCCAGCACTAATGAAGTATTATTATTTCAACTGCACAACCTTCAAAGAAACAGAAAAAAACAATGAGGAAATAAAATAAGCATTGATTTAATAACAAATCAGGACTGTGCCTGGATGGAGGCAGCAGTCAGTGGAGTATCTGAGTGTAACCATGTAATTTTGGGCAAATTTGGCAGGACTAAGTTGAATAAGACACAAGGTAGCTGAAATCAAGAGGACTAAGCTTTTAATGTGTTCAATTAAAATTTTCAAAGTAAAGTAACCTAGTAGGATTTATTACCCTTGTGTATATTAATATTTTCTGGCTCAGTGACTAGACAAGTTAGTCCTTCATAGTTCTACCATATATTAATTTACGTAAAATTTCAAAATTTTTTTTCCAACCAAAAAAAAGTAACAAATTGGGTTTCTTGTAAGGATTTCAAAACCATCAAAAATATTTAGGGCTGAATTCAAACATGCTGCTATGGATGCCTGTTATGGACACTGCAATTATTTTAATCATTGTCCGTCTAATATGCCACAACCACGGACATCAGACAGTGGATGTTCTGAATTATTCAAGCTTCTAAACAGTGCATGGAGGCAGGGATAGAATATGGTTCTCTAATGCTCAGCCTCTACCAAAACTAATGGATCTGGACAACAGCAGGTTTTCACTGGCACTAAAAAATCTCTGGAGAAAAGAAATCTGGCATTTATATAGCTTCTTTATTTTTTGCTATAAAGATCCCCAAGAATGATGACAACAATTTTTGATAAGAACTGGAAGATATACTTAAAAGTCAGCTACACTGATTGCTTTTTTACCTTTTAACTTCCCTGCCTGATGGCCAAACTGACAAGTTTGACACTTTATTTAGTGGGGATTGGTATTAATATCATCTTGGCTTGACATTTGACACCTATTTCACCTTATTATTTTCCTATGCATCTCCTCCAAGGGCTGATACATTTCCAATAAAATTTGTTGCTAGTAGAAGCCACTGGAGCACAAAATGACAGATGAGAATATGAACACTTCTAGCTATCTGTTATCAAGTTCAGTACTCATGAGTGATGTGGGAAGCCAAGCCACGGGCAGGCAACCAGAACATTTGCTAAAGTCCCGCAAAATTATACATTTTATTGAGTTTGAAAGGGAGTGCTCAGCTATCCTGGTTTACTTACTACTAACTGAAGATTACACAGTGTGAATCAAAACACAAGTAATCCTACATTTCTCTGCTTGAGAGCTCTGGCCAGTTAAGACTGCAGAATCTCAGCTTAACTGTATATGACAGGTATGCAACTGAAATGTGCTCGGTATGATTTCAAGTGGAAAAAAAATACAACACAGTGGGAAATACATGGCAAGAGAAGAAATTCCATGTCTCATCTTTTGTAGATGAGCATTTTGACAATGGGCTATAGAGTCTTTATCAAGTCCAGGGTACATTTTACAGTTCTGTGAGATGCTGAGTGAGCAGCTTTGACAGGTGAGATCCTAGATGGTTCCACTGGATCAGTCCAATTGATACTCAAGGAACAAGGTCCTGCTTTTCAGCACCGTTGTTTTTTTCTCCCCTTCCAGGGGATACTAAAGCAACAAAACCAAGGTGCTTTGTGAATTGCAGCAGTGTGCTACAGTGTGCAGGGTGGTCAGAAAGCCATCACAGCTGGTGTGGAGAAGAGGGCAGAACTACATAGCTGGCACTGAGCCTTTAGATGACACCACCAGGCAGAGTTTTGTCTTAGAAATCCCATCCTGCTGATGAGTGTATTCTTGACACACTGATGGTCAGATCTCCTCAGCCAAAGGCAGAATCAGAATCCATGTTTCCTGCAGCCCAGGTAAGTGCCCTGCCCCACTTGGTCAGCATTTAAAACTGGGACTTTCATTTCTTCACTCCTGTTAAGAAGTAAGTCTAATGTTCGCTATCACTTTGTTTAAAAAAAAAAACAAAAAAACCAACAAAAAACAGCACAGCACTTCACTCTGGGAAAGAATTGCGAGTTGCTAAGACACAGGAGCCTGTCTCCTAAGCACCTCCCGCTCACCAGATTAGGTGGCTGCTTGCATTTTTCCCATCCCTCTGACCCCCAGGGATGCAGCCCAGTGGGGCTATGCACAATGTGGGCTTGATAATCCCTCGGGGCTGCTCCACCAGTCCCACAAGCCACAGCATTCCACTTTCATTTGTCAAGCTTGCTTTCAGTGTGCCCTCAGCCTTAAAATGGTTGCTAGGGAGTGCTGCTTTTTGCTTGGGAAAACAAAAAGAGGAATGTGAAAAAAAAACGGGGTAAATACTTAGGTGCATGCGTTATTACATCTATGCCTTTGTTGCCTTGCCTTGGAGATGGCAGCAATAATCCCTTTGCTGCTTTACGATTTAGAAGTCAGAGTAAGACACCAGCAAATGTTCTGACATGATTGCTGGTAAACTGCTTGCACCCCCAGCAAACCAGGAGCTGCTCATGAATGAAGAAATGGAGAAAGATAAGCTCACTCTTACCATGGGTGTTCCCTCTTTCAAAGAGGACTAAAAACACAGCATGACTGAAGTGCACCGGGTGACAAATTCCCGCAAGATCACCGAGTTTCAGGAATGCTCACCAGGGTCCCGCTAAGAGGGAAGAGGTGGCTTCACCTTCCACTGTGGGAAGAGGTGGCTTCACCTCCTCACCTCTAGGTGACCACATCCCCAGTTGCTTATTAGGGTTGTGGCAGCCTTCAGCAAGGAACATCTTGTTTTTAACTAAGTGCTTTAACTCCATCTGAGCAAAATCCACGTGGGAACATTCATTTACAGCATCTGAAATAGACACTGCAGTAGCAAGGGTTCTAAGGCATAATAAAGAAGGCTATAATCAGCCTACTTATAAAAGAAAATATGAAAGGTCCTTTTTACTCCATCTCCTTATTTGCTGCAGGTAGTCTTCAGATATGTCAGGGACACTGTTTCCCTGCATGCCATGTGTCACAGGCTGCACTTGTTAGAGAAAAACCTTTCCTCCATACCACCATCTGTAACTAATCTTCTTTCCAAGGGCTCTGAGCAGATTTATTTTTTTCCTTTAGAAACTTTCTGTCTTTCCATCTGAAACTTACTTCCTTTTAACTTACTCAGCAGATGATCTTGACACTTCTCCAGTTAAATTAAGAAGTCTCACTTCTCTGGAGATGCAAATGTCACTTTGTCAGAGCAGCTGTCATCCCCTGTACTTTACTAGCCAACAAGCACCTTCTCGACTGAGTGCCACTTTACCTGCTGAACCTTTCCTTCCCTGCTATGGTGACTCAATTGCTTTTCATATGAAAGTGTCTCCAGGCACTGAAGTTTGAATTTAAAATGAGCTAGAACATTCATAAATATCCTTGGCACAAACATCCAGTGCAACAAGTGAACACAGTCATTATCATCTCTTGAATGAGATGGTAATGCAGGGCTTAAGGCAAATGAAGGAGACAGAGAGGAAAGCCTTTCTTCCAAACATGCCATGAAAATATCTCAAAGCATTGACAACAGAACAGCCTTTGGCACCTGTAACAGATATTTTCCTGGCAAATGTCATATTTTCAATCCACATTAACTCTCTGTGGAACAAGAGGCAAACACAAATGGCAATTGAAGGGAAAAGTCCAAGCTGTTTTGTATGTACACTTGAATAACGGTCAGTTTTATGTCAAGAGTCAGTCTGGGGATGACCTGTTTCCTTTAAGGCATTTCCTTTAAGGTGTTTCTAGATGGGATGACAAGGAATGACAGCGGAGCTGACAGCTCTATTAGCTGCAGAAACAGGACAGGCAAAAGCTGTTGTATCACCTCTGCATAATGAGCTGGATTTCAGAATGCAGATTCTTGCAGGACAAGCCATGATGTGACAGGTTAGTGGTATATGAAGCAACACAACCTTGTGGACTTCTTTTATACCCAGGGCCTTTACTAACATGCCTACTATAGACAGTGCAAAAAAGGCAGGACAAGTTCTGCCTAAGAGCTGCAGGGTCAGGAGAAAGCAAATTTTAGTGACCTGCAAAAGGCTTCCAGGGCAAACTTTTAAGCAAGATGCTGTGGGTGTAGTCATTCCAGTGTTTTCCCTGGCAGCACTCCAGTCTAATCTACAGGGTAGGTTGTTTATTTCTCACCCTTCCCTCTTGCAGCACAGCTATTGGGTCTGGAGTTAGTGGCTCTAGAGGTGCAGGGAGAGATTTTGTTCCAGGTTCTACTCCAGAATCCTTCCTTTGTCTCACTACAATCAAGCAAGACAAGACAGGAGTCCTAGGGAGGAGCCAGGCTGTGTTCCTACACCCTGGCATGGATGGGGGCAAGTCCATTTGTAAAGGCATTAGAATGTGATGATCAAATGCAGTTATACCAGAGGCCAAGTCAAGGCTGATGTTTGCCCACAGGCAGGAAGCACTCTGTTTGGGAACTACTGCTATTCAGTACCTATGTACTGCTGCACTCAGACCAACATGGTTTTACTGCTATTAAAACATGCACTTGAATTATAACAAGCAATCCAGACAAGGGCTGCTGCTAGGCTTGGCTAAAACATTGGTAGTTGCTCTTTTTCGTTTCTTCTTGCTCAGTTAGCTGTTGTAGAAATGTGCTTCTTCCAACTTCTTCCAGAGAAGTGCTTAACTGAAGAAATTCCTTCCCTCAGTTCCTTTTTTTTTTTTTGTCTGTGGAAAAAATTGTAAATAAAGATTGAAGAGAAAGGGGAAAAAATTTAGAAGTAACAAAGCACCAAATTGGTTTTTTTTCTATCCTGAGGTGATATTAAAAACATGACTTACTGGGGGAGGAGAAAAATGGAAAAAAGGAAAAATCCCCAAGAGAATTAACATATTCCAATAGATACTTAGGCTACTAGTTTTGTGGGAAAACAGGAAGGTTTTGGGGGAAAGGTTTTAAACCTCTTTTTATTATGCATTAATAGATGGCAAAAGTCAAGAAGGGATCAGAAAAAGGCTCCCTGTTATGTGCAAGCACAGACACACAATAGATATGGGGACAATATTGTCTGCCATATTCCTAACTCAGATCCTTGTCAGTGCTGCAAGAGAGTGAAAATCCTTATAGGATTCTTTACATTCTTTCATGTAACATCTCTCAGCAGCTGCTTTCTCCCTGCATTAACACAATTCCCAAAACATTAAATAATAATAAAAAAGTTGTTTCCATTTTTTAGCTTATAACTTAAGTCCAAAGGATGCAGAAGGCTCTTCATTTCTGAAATGGTGAAATTAAATTTAATAGGGAAGCAGGAGGTGCTATTCTCTTATTGGATGTACTAAATATACTTCTCAAACTTACTTTCAGATGGAGAATACTGGAATTACTGTATCTCTGCAGAGAAGGAAGTGCAAAAAAATTGCATGTCAGCCTGAGAAGAGCAGATATGGAAAGTGTGCCATGGGACTGGAGAGTGACAAGAAATTCAGAAGCTGCAAGGCATTAATGAGGTGCATTGATTTAATTAGCCAGCATAACATCATTTATCATGGCAACCATGAGAGATATGCCCATAGCAGTGACTGTCTGAAGGTCACACTCCCATGGAACACTTCTCTTACGCCACACAAATGTCCAAATGTTCTGCCCAGGCTTGGAAAGAAGTTACTGAAAGATAATTTTGAAAAGCTTCCACATGAATAACAGTGATATATGTTGCAATCAGGTCCATTTAATGCAAATAACTATTATTAATAATTATTCGTTATTAATAATGTGAAGTTTCTGGATTCCCACTTCCAATATGGGAAGTAAGCAGTAAGGACTAATTTTAAGAGTGTTATCTGTAATCAAGTTTTAGGACATTTCATGGTTTTATACCAGCACATCCATGCCTTTCAGTCTTTTCTGCCTACTGTATCTTTCCTGTTCATTATTCAAGAAAGAACTTAAATAATGATGAGGCTCTGAAAGAATTCTCAGTAGCAAAAAGCTTCATAAGGGCTTATTTATGGTCTCAGCTACACAGGGGCAAGACACAAGTACACTGGTGAAGTGAAAAGAGCTCCTGGGGACAAATGCTGGCATAAATGAGTGTTGCATATAGTAAAGCCTAATAAAATCAGGGCTTTGTTACCCTTGTAAAATCATGGCTCAGGCTACTTTGGCTAAGTAGGAGAGGACTATGGGAAAGAGACTCAGCTGAATTAGAGGTAGAAAAAGAAGCTATATAACCATCACTTGTTCACATTTTGGTGTATGGTGTTGGTTGGATTATGTTTGTTATGATTTAAAACTAAGTAAGTGATAAAGGCCTGACTGCTTAAAAAGGCCTGGTTTTTACAATAAAGGACTCCCCTTTGCACCTGCCTAGGGGACTCTGTGTCACTTTGCTTAGTACAAATGGGGGCTTAACTTGGCCCTAAATTAGAAACCACTTGTCAGCTAAAAGCTCAGATATCCAACAGCATTCAGTCCTGCCCCTCTGACACTCAATAGTTTTCCAATTGGAATTTCCTTACACTGGGGAGGAAATTATTAATATTTTTAATAGCATTTTTCATGTAATTTTCTTTTTCATTTTCTGACTTACAAAGCATTTTACACACACTTAAAAACTGTTTTGCAAGTGTTTATTTTTGTTTCAGTTTTCAAGTAGTGCATCGGTCTGTTAACCTTTCCTAAGCATGTGTCTCTTTACTTGAAACTCCTGTTTTTAAAAGGGCATAATAGGATCCACGTTGATTAACATCCTCATCCACCATCCCACCAGAAAGAACTAGAAAGGCATCCCAGGAGCATATACCTTCCATACCTTCTATGTGCTGGCCTGGAAGCTCAGCTTCATCCCTGAGCACACGAACCCTCAACCAGGGGAATTAGAGGCAGAGTGCAACAACTCGAAACAGCAAAGCAAAAGCCTCCTGTATTTCATGGGGTGGGAAAGTGTTCAGCACTGATACCTACACAAGTGACAGTCTGTGGGGTTGGATTTGGCTGCAGGGACTTCTGCTTGTGCATCTTTTGGATGCCTGAGTTGAACAAGGATGTTGGAAATTAGAACCCCCTTACAACTTTGTTAGTGAGCCTATTTCTGCTGTATTTAAACTGCTTTTGAACAGGAGAGCCAGACTGAGGGATTTTTTTCTGTTGCAGAGATAAAGGGGTGTTATGTTGTTCTGGCTCTGTTATGTGCAGAACATCTCCTGACATCTAGTTCTAATTCTTCTCCCTTCATTTCCGTCACCCCTTGCTTGTTGCCTTTTAAAGTTTCCTTCAGGGTAATTTAAACAATGTAATTTTTAAATTTAGCACAGTAATAAAGGACCATTTCTAGCACAAAATGGCCAAAGTAATTGCCCAGAGAAGCTGGTGTCACTTTCAGAGGTTAGAGGGCTAGAGAGCTGACAAAAGAGATACAGGTTGCACAGACATCAGAGTATTTGCATGGTGCACAAACAGCATGAAAGGAAAAAGCCTGAATAGTAGGGGTTTAGTGAGAATGTCATCAAGTCATCAAGGCACACTGGAAGAGCTCAGCTTTCAGCTTTCTACCCTGTTTCATGAAGTATTGTTGGACCCTGCCTTATTCACGTGCTATTTCTCTTGTGGGGTAACAAATAGCACGGCAACATCAGCAAATAAGTGAATTTTTGTCTGATACCATCTATTACGAGGGATAGGACATTTCTCTGCCTGAACATCTGTTAAACCTTCCTATATTACATGCCCCTCCTAATGACCTGTAGGATGTTCAGCCCAGCTAATATGATGAAACTCAAATTATACAAAAATAGCACATACTTGAGAAGTCACTTCTCTCTGCTTCTGTCGGTGGCAGCAAGGGTAGACAGCATCCCTCCTAGGTCTTAGCAGTTGTCTGTAAAAGAAGGGACATCCCTGAAAATTTATCTGAGCGTCTGAAGTGCAGCTTTTCCACTTTGGAAAGGGGGTCTCCCAGAATACCTTGCAAAGAGAGGACTGTCCCCGCTTTTGCAAGGTAAATGTTAGATCTGGGTGTTAGACTGGAGTTACATTTAATCCATGCTCCTTTATATGAGGCAGGAAATTCCAAATCTGTGATAAAAGAACACACATACTGTGTAACTCTTTTTATTTTTGTTTTTCAAACAGATGAATTAGGGCAAAACAAGCAGCACATGTTTTAAGAAAGCTAGGTATTACATAAAAACGGTGAGCGTATAACTGTGCTGCTGCAGTTTAACAAAAAGCAGAATTCCTTAGACTTGCATGAACTATTGTCTCATTGGCTAACATAGACCTGCAGTCTGTTTGCTGGAGAAGCCCAGCTACTTGGCTGATCTCAATGAAAGAACAATTGCAACCACAATAAGCACCCTGGGATCTTGAAATACATGGGAAGATATCAGCTGCTGTTAAACAGCACAGAAATAAAACAGTAGTGAAACTAATAAATACATACAAACTGGTTTAAGGTGTCCCCTTTAGAAACACTGTCCTATGAGTTAAAGATCAGAAAATTTAGCTTTTAACAGCTCTGGCACACCAGGAACCAATGCAAGTACTTACCTATCTCCCCTGTGTAAGTGCTTCACTTCTTGTTGCTGGCTACATAAATCAAAGGCAGGGTAAATGCATTAGGAGTTAAGAGAAGGAAATAATATGATCTCCTAGCAGACACTGGGAGCAACAGCTTTCCACTTATGTGCCAAAATGGCACACAACTATTAGTCTGGAACAAGATATGCCTTCTTTTAGAAACAGTCTGTAGCAAATCCATATTTCATCTACTAAATCCTTGACTAAAACTCAGTCTTTTAACATGTTTCTCTTCAAAATATCTCTTTCAAGACTAGACTGTGCTTTTCTCTCATTTTGTAGGCACACATGAAAGACAGAGCCTTAGACGGGTACAGATGCATAAAGAGGAACAAAATGTCCAAATCCCAGAGTTCCAGCCACAAAGCTCCAGGATATCCAGTTACACTGGTCAAAAGCCATAGTGCTAAGATATGGAAAAAGTCTCTATTCTGATATAATTTGACAGTGAAGAAGAGTGGACAAAGTTCATATAGATACCCCTGATATGTAAAAACTACCTCAGAATAGTGGATATACCTGAAAGTGGGAGACAAATGGATAACACAACATTGACCACGTTGTCCACATTGGGCTCACAAATCAGTTTTCTTTTGACAGGACTCATTTTTCACAGCAGTATCTTTGTCTCCAAGCCTTTGCCAAAGTTATAACTTCATCAGAGCATTTGGGGATACATTTAACAAAATTGCCTTTTACAGAAAGAAGTGAGATGGTACCAAAGCAATGCAATTCTGAAAAACAAAACCACAGAGAGAAGGAGAAAAGCTATCTTGAAAAACTAGTGAATATGGCCTTCAATTTCCTAATAAAATGCCCCAGTGCGTTGTTGCTTGCCTATTATTCTCTTTATGAATTACAGGAAAATAAAATTACCATAATTTTGCAATGTGTGCAACATAATTTCATTACGAGGAAAAGAAGCCAAAATTGTGCTCTATTATCAAGAAATTATGTCAGCATTAAGACTGCTCTAATGTAACCTTTGGTCTTGAATTTCTCATGAAATCAGATGCACAAGGTACATTTAGTGACCTAACAAGCCTGGTCTCTGAAGTTGTTTCAGAGGCTGTGCCTAAACATATGACAATCTTGGAATTCCTTAATGCTTTCCTCTAAATAATCAAAAATGCTTTCATATACATCATCAAACACTTACACCCATGCTGAGATATGTGACTAAAACTTCAAGGCAGAAAATATCAAATGTAGATGTGCATGCGTCCCTTTGTCCTGCATTGGGACTGCATCATCTTTGATTAGAGTATCGTATTAATTTAATAACTAATAATAGCTTGGCTTACCTTCTGCAGCTGTACATATGGCATTCCTGTGCACTTGTTGTGCATGCATTAGGGGAATAAAGAGCGTGATATAATATACAAACCATATTACTAATCTGCAGGAACACTGCTCATTCATCTGTCCTTCCCCTCACAAAGCCAAGCCACTAGCCCTAGCAGGCTTATGTTTGAACAAGGCTAACATGATATGTTTTGCTACTTGAAACGGGCTTAAGCAAGACAAAACATTACCAGCTGGGAATAGTAGGCAGAGCAATGCATCCTGAGGATAGACCAACCAGCCTTTGGCTGATCACTGTAGCCTCCCTTTGAGAAACACTACTAGTGACAGGGCAAAATTTGTGTAGTGTATATTAAATGTTTTTAAACACAGCTTGTAGATTAAAAGGTTCCTTCCAACTAGACTTTAATAAAACTTGTCGGTGACCTAACACCTGCTGTCAGTGCTGCTGTCTCATGGAGCTTTGAATCAAGTCCATGACCTCAAAGTCCTCTCCTCAAGACACCTGAAAATCTGGGCTCAGGATAGCTATTGCACTTCCCACATGAGAAAAACTTTTCACAGCGGCTTTTCACTAAAGGAGGGACCTCACCTCACACAGGAACTCTGGGCCATGGCAAATCCAAACACCTTCCGCTCCTAGGCACGCTTCTGTCACTCATGTCTGCTAACAAAGTCACCAAGAAGGTCATACATTTAAATCAAGCAAGCAACTGCTCCATGCTCACCCCCACAAGATCACAAAATCAGGCACTTTGCACCTCCTTTGTGCAGAGAGCAAGGGTGGGTCACACTTGTGAGGTGCCACCGGTGCTGCAGAAGGCAAAGAGCTGTGTGCTTCAGCACTGCCAAACTCCCACTGCGCAGAGTGACAGATCTGGAGAGCTCGCAGTTAAAAAAAGCTTATGCAGGATACAGTGCATTATTATCAGCCTGCAATGTAAATAACGTTACATATGGAAAAACCAAAGCACAGATCTGCCTGAGGTCTGTCAAACACCTCTTTGAAAGTTTATACACTCAGGCAGGAAAAGTTTGAATTGCCCAGGCCCTGTCTATAGCCATGCTATAGACACAGCTATCAAAGTTGTAGCATCAAGCATCCAAGCTCAGGCCAGCATCACTTTTATTAACAATACCATAATATGACCCTTGTCTTGCTCCCACTCCCAGAACTTGGTCTCACTTTATCATCAAGCTGTATTTGGTACTCACAGGGGAAAGATGGAGTGAAACTGTGTTTTTAATGGAGCATTTGCTCATTAGATTCTCAATATTTTTGTACCAAAAACTATAATTAAAAAACCCCTCCAGAACAAAATGAAACAAAACTAAACAAAACAAAACAAAACAAAACAAAACAACCCCAGACTGACCAGCAACCCAGTGCTAAATAAGAATGAGATAATCTGCAAGTTTTACCTAATAGCTCAAGTGTATAATATTCCAACACCTCTCTACCACAGCGGGGGCACTCCATTCTCTAGAGCACTTGTCTTTCATGCATGGTCAGGAACAAGTACTGCCCAGGAAGTGTCAGCAACAGCTGAAGGGCTGATTCTGCTTAGTAGATCAGTCCTAGCACAGGGCTCAGGAGGACAGCCTCAAGATCCTGACTCCTGCTGAGGTCTGAAATGAACTTCTGAGGTTAAAATCCTCAGCAGAAATCCAAAAGAGAAATAAATGGCTTGATGGAATAGTAGTTCTGCTTATAAGCTGATCTTATTAAACATTTTCACTAGTGACCGTAGCACAGTGTCATGGTTCACTAGAAATGTTATAAGAACACTTGCTGATGTGACAGTCAGAAGCATCATAAATAAAGATGAGGATCAGAAAAACTAAGGAAAGGATCAACACACAAAGCATGAGATCATGCACTTATGAAATAATCTGATTCTTCTGCCGGAGAATAATGGCATTCTTTAGGTCTCCACAGTTGGAAATGGAGGGGAAGAAGAGCAGGGGTGAGCCAGCCTCCAGCAGACTTGAGAAAAAAGAGAAGTACTCACAAATACATGAAGTGAGGTATTCCCAAAAGAAGTAAAAAAGCATTAATGTCTCTTGGCTAAGATGCACACCTCATGCACAATTTGCTCGCTCCCACACAATGCATATTAATTCAAGTGGGCACAGACACAGAATTTGGTAGAATGCCAAGTTTATCTTTGGGAATTAAACCATTAGTAAAATTAACACCGAGGGGATAGAATTGTTCCTTAAGCTTATAATAACGTTTAAGAACCCAGGAAGGAAACTGCTTATATTAAAGAATGTTGTTGGCACAAAACCAACCAGGTGCACCACAGCTGGGAACACATTTACCTCAGAAATCAGAAGATTCCTATCAGAAGAATGAGACTCAGGGTCAGGTTTTCAGTAAGGATAGCAGGACAGAAAAAAACAAAATTAAACCAACTGATCAGTTTTAGGATGGGTCAGGATATGAAAGTAGTCACATGAGAGAAAACTCAGTGCAATTTATAAGAGGAGACTGGATTTAAGGGTTGGAAAAGTCGCACAGGTTCTGAATTCCAGGTCTTTCAAAAATGCTTTAAAATTACGTTCTATGGCCAAAATAAAAATTGTTAATTCTAATAATGTAACATCTACCTAGTAGAGTAGGAGACAAAAAAATTCATTTTAAAATGTGAAATGATGCACAAAAAACAAATAGCCCATTTGAGGTCTTCTTTCCTTACCAGTCTTCTGGTAACAGTAACAAATTGCAATTAGTTTCTACCTAATGTACTTCTGTGTAAATGGTGACTCTCACTAAGCAAGTGTCAAAATCTAGAAGCAGAGGAAGGCATAGATTGTAATCCATTCACTGACAAATCCACAGGTGACTAGAAATATTTGCAAAATAAATCAGTGTTACTGTACAACAAGATGTTCTTTTGCATTTATGTGATCATTGAAAGAAACCAGCTTAGGAAATACGTTTTCATCTGCAAATACATTGCCAATTCCAAAAACCCCCATCTTACTGAGATGTTTCTTTATATGCCTGTTGCAATCTAAAAAGCACTTTTAAGGACAGAATACATGCCTCTTTCAGACAGGCTGTTAATATATTTTCCTTCTCTGAGCCCTCTGCTGTGTGATGTCCTCTGTGGAGCTCGCTCACGCCTTGTTTACCTGCACAGAGAACTGCCTGAGTGCCAGAGCTGTGTTTGCTGGATCGGAACAGACACTGCTCTTTGTGCTCCCGAGATAAGAGGTTGCAACAGTCAAGCTGTTTTTGTGCATCTCAACCACAAAATATGATCTCAATAATTACTGTGAATCAACTGAAACAACAACTCATATCTTCTTCCCAATAGCCATAAATTTAGAAGGCACTCTTAATTTAGTGCATTTTCATCTTGCTTCACATGTTTGAGAATATTTATTCCAACAAATTCACAAAATCTCCTTTCAGCAATAAAGCAAAAGCTGTAAATTGTGCCATACCTTAGCTTTCTTTCAAAGCTCAGACAAAGGACTCTTCTTGCCCTTTTCATATTACGTGCACATAAATCAAAGCCCGGTAAAGGACAAGTCAAGTAATCTGAGCAAACAGCCCACACTAACTATACAACTGAATTGTTGCATGTCATGCTTCCCATTAGTCACAGATAGAAACTAGAAACTTCTGATGAGGGTGACAAAGAAGTTGAGAGTAGAGCCATTGCATCATGGGTGTGCTCAGTAAGCCTGCTAACCTAGGACTCCATCATGCAAAGCTGATAGAGCACTGACTGAATTTCTTTCTTCCCTCTTCCTGTCCTTTCTTGCAGGAATGACACTTGTGAGCTGTGCAGAGCCTGCTCATTATGAGGGTTCAGTGATGGAACTGAATCCATGTCTGTCCACATGTGCTCTCGTGCTTTTCTCAGACATAGTCAGCGCTGTTCCTATCTATGTGCCAACTCTGTTTTATATTCTGAAACGGGGCTGACAGGGGAAGACAAGAGACTTCATCTCCCTCCTGTTACACTGAACATTGTTGGCTGATACAAATTAGCAATGACTCCATTAAAGTCGGAACAGCTACATCAGCTTTATAGTGTTTGATGGTCTACCCTTCATCAGTGTAACTCAGCTGATGGCCACCCAGGAACTTTTATCCCAGCTGCACTGCTGAGAAAATGATCTTGTTGCTGATGGGAAAATTATCTTATGATACAGCCAGAGATTTGAAAGTGAGGACACACATGTAGTAAAAGTCAAGATGCCCAGCCCACTGGGGCTATAATAACCCGGTGTCAGTATTGAAGATGCAAAGTCTGTTTCACAAGCCCCTCTGGTGGTGCTGCCACCAGCACATGGTAAAGCCCATCTGCAGCTGTGCCATCCTGCCTGTGCTATAGAAAACCCAGTTATCACACAAGAAGGTAAACTATTAAATCCTTTGCAGTCTTGAGGGAGTGATTAAAAGCACGCAGGATAGACTTATAGATATTTTATCTTTTGAAATAAACAGTCTTCTACTATTTGCACTGACAAATTGATACATATTTGTATCATCACTGAATGTAAGAAGGTAGAAGAAGCATCTAGGAACACAGGAACTGACCTGCACAATCCAGGTATTAGACAACTGGATGGGAATAAAGCCCGTGGCAGTGAGACAATGGCATCACTGCTGTGTGAAAAGAACATCAGCCAAACACACTGAACCACAGGTCCATGGGACCTCAATGCAGCAATTGCTATCCACACTAAGAAAAATGTCATCTTTTCAACACTTACAGTCACACTCAGGTATTAGGAGACACAGATGTTGCTACTGAGCCATTTTCACGGGGACCTAAAAAATCCTGATATTCTGTGAACGTTGCCAAATGGTCCCTGGCATCTGCTGTGAGGCAATTCAGCCTGCTCTGAATGAATAAAGTGAAGCTGCTTCAAAAGACAAGTGTTGCTCAATGTGTCTATAATTTGTTCATCTGCAGATTTTGCAGTGCTTCTATGACAGTGATTCAATGGTAGGAAAAAAGCCCGTGGAGGTAAACCAAAAGGAATGCTGTTGATGAGCTAGAGCAGTACCTCAAACAAGTTACCTGTCATTTATAATAAAGCGAAGTCGACTAGGAGAGAAATGATAGGACACAAAGTCTAAAATTGAAACCACAAAGTGATGTTCTGGAGGAACGAAGATGAAGGCAGCAAAACAAAAAGAAAATTACTGGAAAGCATTTGCATTTAAACCCAGCATGTTTGAGAGCAAAATCATCTATTGTAAATTTTAATTAAAGTTGTTCCTTATATACAAAAGTTTCTCTACACAGAAAAGTAAGATGGAAGTAAACTAGAACTTACCCTTCAACTCACAGCATAAGGCCAGTACAGCTCCCATATTAACCCATTTGTTATTATTATTCACTTTATCCTAACCTATCCTAGAAGGGAGTAATTCCTAATTTTGGAATTAAAAGAACCCCACTGGGACTCAATCTGGTATGCCAGTTTACTATTCCAGTTATATGGTCACCCTTTTTAAGAAGAAATAGCAAGCCCTACACAAATGTAATTGCCCTATGACCCATTAATGGCAGCAATAATATTGTTGTCTGTTGTTGCTAATGAATGGCAAGTACAGTACTGGTCTGACAGACAGGCATGTTTTCTGCACCACAGCCATAGCCAGCTTTATAACCCAATAATATGTCAGAATTAAAGCTAACATTTTTAATATCTTGATGCCATAAAGTATTTGGTAACGACACTACAAAAGGATGCACATTTCAGTGAATGCAGGCTGGGATCACTGATTAATTGTTATTACTTCAGGACTAACATTGTGCTTGGCACTACAAAAAGCAAAAGTTAAGACAGCTTCTGCAGTGAGAAATGCAGACTGAATGAGATAAAAATGCTGGAGAGAGAGGGAAAGTGATAAGAAGGACCAAATATTTTGTAAGGGCACAGCTTACAGGCCAACCCCTATCTTGGTGCTTGGTTTTCCATCTTCATGGAGATACTATCTGCACACTTCAAAACAAAAAAAAAACCAAACTTGGTTGTATCCAAATGTGGTATTTAAGCCAGACTAAGATGTACCACTGACTCTGGATGCAAAGCAAATAACACAGTAACTGATTGTACTTTGAAATTACACTACTTCTCAAAATGCTGATGTCAATAAGCAAAGAACAAAATAAAATATCATGCTATTCAACAGAGAGAGAAACAGAGGCAAGAGCAGTTGTAGACATGGGCCAAGGAAGAAGTTGTGAGGGGAACTCAATAGTCTTTCTGAACCTAAGTCCATTTTTTAATGAGTCCATGGTTCACTACAAAGACAACAAAGGCCAAGTTTTGCTTTTATAAAGCAGAGAGATTTCAAGAAAGTGTCAAATGAAGCTGTCAAACCTCAAATCTATTACTGGCTCAATAGGAAAGGTGACATAAGAAAAAGGAGGGGAGAAAAAAGACCCAATAATGTTGTCATCAGAAACAGGAGTTTTGAATAACATATTGCCTGGTACCTGGGAGAACATATGATCATTTCTTTTCTGAAAATGGCCAAATTAAACTATTTTCAAATGGAAAGACATCTGTGACAATTACATATCATCATATGTGGCCTGATATTTTCCAGTAATATCAGTAGTTAAATGCCAGTACAGGTCTCAGAGCTGGAATCAAGGAAAGGGAAAAATGACACAAAATGTGTCAAACTGCCCTGCCACTGGTACAGACACAGACAGCCAACTATGGCCACTGAGTACACAGGGAAGGAAAATGTCCCCAAATGGGAGGGCAGCTAGAACAGAGAGATTTATTATTTTTCTCTTGAGGATTTTACAACTTTACTTCTAATTGTGGTGGGTCAACCCTGGCCAGCAGGTAAGCACCCATCCGGCTACTCACTCATGCCCTCATTCCTTTACCAGCATGATGGGGCAGAGAATAGGAAGAAAATAAGCAAGAAAACCTTTGAGTTGAAAGACAGTTTAACAAATGAAGAGGGAAAAAAATAAAAGGATCAAAGATAGAACCAAGCAATGCAAAGGCAGTAACTCATCACCTCCAACAAGCAGGCCAATGCTCAGGTATTCTCTGAGCAACCCCAAACTTGGAAGACACCCCTTTCCCCCTTCTTCCTCTACCACCATTTTCACTGCTGTGTTTTATGCTCTATGGTACAGGATACCCCCCTGGCCAATTCAGGTCAGCTGTCCCTGCTGTGTTCCCCCCCTAACTTCTTGCCCTTCTTTACTGGGGAAAGTGGGTGCAGAGTGGGAAATAAGAGGAAGTTCAGCTCCAGTCAAAATATTGGAGCCCTAAATGACAGCACCATAGAGGGTGTAAGGAAGAAGGCTGCTCCATACATGCAAAACAAGAACAGGGGTCATTTAGAGAGGCTGAAGAAGATTTCAAACCTGGAATATTTTGATGTGGTATGAATGATTTCCTTCTGCAAATTGCTCAGTCATACTCTGGGAAGCTGAAACTGTCACAGAAATTAGGCAGAAAGATCGTAAACTAATTTAGAAAAAATATTTTATTCATAAAATGACTCAACATTGGTGCATAGACAAAATATCTTGGACCTAGATAATTTAGTGTCTGAATACAAAAGTCAGAATAATTTTGTTCTTCCTTCAATACTGAAAACTAAAATAATAACAGAAGAATTATATCCAGAGTGGTTGGTGTGAGGCCTCAGCTCCTTGTCTCTGGATGTGTAAAACCAAGGTGTTCAACAGCATGTAGGATCACTTCCTACTTTAGGCATTAGGATCCTTTAATGAGTAAAGGACATGTTGACTTTCCTTGAAATAATAATAATAATAATAATAATTATTCCAAATAATCGTAAAACCTTAATTCTCCAAAACATTATCAATTTTTTTAAATCTTCATATGGTGCAGGAATGCAGAAACTGTCTTCCTTCACGCAGAGAGCTAAACCTTAATGCACAAACAGTATACATGATAAATATGTAAGTTTTACAAAAAACAGATTTTATGTTTTAAAGTTGGACCACTAACTTCATCAGAACAAAGAAGGTGAAGAACTCATGTTAGTATCCACGACATTTTAAAATATTTGCTACTAGTTGTGAACTTTCCTAAGGATATGTACGTTGCTATCAAACACTGGTAAAGGTAGTACAAGATACACAGGGAATTTCCTTTTGGCAGTGAAGATATCATAATCCCAGCTGGATGTCATAGTAGTGACAGGTAAGTCATTCTTAGAATGACATCTAAGAATGCACTGGATACAAAAGTCAACTGTCTTTGGTTTTGAAACACATTCAGATATGAAGAATACACCCACCCACCCCATCCCATTTTCTTTTGTATTGCCAGAGGATTTTCTTCTAGAAGTTATCTGTGGAAGTTATCTGGAAGTTATCTGTGCACACTTTTGCTGAAAATAAATCTAACAATAGTTTTCAACACAGGTATCTTTGTTCTTCACATCTTCAAAAAGGCAACCTATAAAAGGAAGCAAAAACAATACTGCGATTAGCTTCCACATTGCAGATAAAACATATATTATAATAATTTTTTTACTTGATAACATACTAATGCAATGAGAAAACAGAGGCTATATTTGTTATTTTTCCACCTCTTCTCTACCTGTCACCTCAAAATTCTCAAACTTTCTTTTTTTGCTCAAGCACTGCATGTTTTGCAGAACTAAAACTTTTTTTTCCCCAGGATAACAAAGAATGTTTATATCACCTAACTTAAAAGCCTATTTGATAGTATTTTGAAACTATCTTAGATTAAATCTTTGATACATTCCCTATTTTGTCTGAATATTGGTTTGTTTGAACAGTCCTGTCCCCGTAAATCAAGTCCTGATTCCAAAGTCATGATGAAAAGTCCAAAGTCATAAAGAAAAATGCCTTAAATTTTGAAACAACCAGGAACCAAAATCTTACCCGAGGGGAGAAGACAAATACTTGTATATGATTAGAAGACAGAAAATGATGTACCTCTTCTCTTTAGTGCCCTAAGTGAACTAACAGCTATTTAGAAGGAAGGTGATCTATCAAATACAAGAGATCTAGAGGATTTCTGCTGTCCCAAACTTATTTGTTCTTCATCACATGTATGCAGCAGTTTCTCCTGCATGGTTTTGTTTAGCCTTCTTCAGGATCTGCAGGATACTAATGCAGAAAGTTAAGTTAGCTGACTGGAAATGACAGGTCCAGATTCTTATCTGCCAAGGAGATTGCTTGACATATTTTTTGCTGATCACAAAGACAGAAAAACAGATGTACAGATGCCTTCACAAAAACACAAGAAAGAAAGAAATAAAAATGACCACCAGGTTACACAACTGTCTTCTGAAAAGATACAACCTGTTTCTCCTGTCTGATGAAAAACATACAAGAAAAGAACTTCTGAGACAGACATTTCCTCTTTGTTCTCTGCAAGAGCTTTCAACAGTCACTTAAGTGTGGATTAAAATTACCATCAATTACAACTTTGGATTTTCAGAGCTGACTCTCAATCACCACTCTGCTCGATGCTGTGACTAAAGAACTCATGAATCATGATCAACCAGAAGGAATGGAATGCAAGCACAAAATATCACTGAGTATTCAGAACAGAGGATAAAACAGAGTTAAAACACTCCTTTTGAATCCTGTGCTTAAAGCATGTTAAAGAGATAGATATATGTCTGCAATAAAGGATGCAAAAAAAAAAAAATTAACATATCTGAGATAGTTCTCAGAGAATCAGTCACACAAAGGATTCATGTCTAAATAACACATATCTATAAGGCATAAAACGGACATGACAACAATTCTTGATTAACAATAGAAAACAAAAAAAATCATCAAACTCACTTCCTGAACAGTCTTTTGCTACTCCAAGACTAAGAGCAATATCCCAGTAGAAAAATGCAGTTACTGCACGAAAGGGTTTGTACAGACAAAAAAAAATGAGATCCCTGAGAGCTCCCACATTTCCAAATCATTCTTTTCTTCTGAACTGGAACTAAAATTCAGAAACAAAAATGTTCATGTCTTCTATTGAACATAAGGAAGAAATTGTTTATTGTAAGGATGATAAGGCACTGGTACAGGCTGCCCAGGGAAGCTGTGGATGCCCCATCACTGGAAGTTCAAGGCCAGGCTGGATAGGGCTCTAAGCAACCTGGTCGAGTGGGAGGTGTCCCTGCCTGTGTTGGGAGGCTGGAATGAGATCATCTCTAAGGTCCCTTCCAATCCAAACCATTACATGATTCTATGATTTAAAGAACTTACATTTTCAGAAATGTCTACAGGCAAACCTTGCCAGCAAGCAAGGCTGGCCAGGGTAGAAGCTGGCCTGCTTTCCCTTGAAAATCTCATCACACTGACACATTCCCAAAGAGTGCTTTTTTTCATCTCCATCAGTATTTTCCAGCAGTAAGCTGCTACATCAAAATAACTTCTGTCAGCTCAACCAAGGGGTGTTGTAAAAGCCAGAGACTACTCATCATGTAGGGAAATTTATCCACTATGCCAAAGATTCCCACCCTCAAAGACAAAAACTAAAAGCAAAATCAATATGCTTGTCACCTTTCTCATTATTTAGTTGCTGAGATTAATAGAAACATATACATAATTATGAGCAAATGTAAACTCTTACCTCTGAGGAAGAGTTATAAGTCATACAAGCTAGGAATGAAACCCTGGCACCAGTCAAATCAAAGACAAAACTCACATTGACATTAACAGTGTGGGGGATTAGTCCTCGCATTGCAAGCGAAAAATACAGAAATCAAGAAAAGCAATAACCATCTCAATACACAAGACACAAAATTTTAAGCAGATTTTTCTACCTGAGATTGCAGGCTCCTTTGCTGCACAGCTTTGAAGTGCCATTAGAGTGGATATATTTGTTTAATTTGACTGCTTGCTGTATTTTATAAAGCATGAAATACACTTTTCTTCTCCTCTGAGAGAGTTATTTGCAGCATAATGCTTCCCTAGACTGCTAAGCTCTCCTACTGCCCAATAAACTGAAAAGCAACAGAAGTAATAATTTATTACTGTCTGTATTTATATTTACTACCAATATGAATGAAAAGAGCACATTTGATCATTCCTACAGCTGACATACCAGCAAAAAAAAAATGCAAATCAAGCTGTTTAAAAAACACCTGCAACCCATGAAAGTACTTTAGAACAAAGTCAACTGAAACTAAACCACTTATGAAATTTCACCTTAAAGTTCAATATTCAATCCAAAGTTCAATATGAAGCATATAAAATATTCCTTTATTATACTGTTACTGTAGATGCAGTTGGATATCTAAACAGCAGTAAACTATATGTTTTACATAATAAATAAATTACTATAGGATGAAATGGGACCATGTGGTTCTCATCCAGTTTTCCATCTATTAGGATACTTTCTCTACAAGACAGACAACTACTAGCTTCTTCCAGCTTTAGTAGCAATACTTTCAGCAAAGTCTGCACATCCAGTATTTCACTGCTATGAGTGCATTTTGAGAGAGAAAATAATGTGCCAAACAGTTATCTCATCTACAAAGGTTTATTACTAAATTCAGAATAAAAGTCAGTTCTCTAATCAGTTTTTTTATTGACCTTACCTCAGCACACTGTCCCCTTCTTAAAGCACTCAGGATAGCCAGTATTAATCCACCCTTAAGAATAATTTATGTACTTTACCATCCATACTTCTTTCCATGTCAGAAGACATTGTTTTTTTCCTTTACTCTCAATTATTTCTGAAGATTTAATCTTACTCTGTCACAGAGAATCAAGTGCATCTCAGCCCTCTATGCCATTAGTTTCCACAAAGCCAGAAGCTGCCAAGACCTCTGGATAATGAACAAACATAAACTCCATATTTTCAAGCATTTTAAGAAACATCAATACAGAGGGAGCACCAGAGTACCATGGACATATGAACAATAGATATGTCTTACAAAATCACTCTTTTGGTAAACAATAAAGCAGCAACAACTTCTTAAAAATCTCTTGGAGTCAGGACAAGTTAAGGGAACCAGGTAGTGATGTTCAATTTTAGAAGATGTGCTCTCTTGGCTTTCTCAGGAAAGTCATAGAATGGTTTGGGGTGGAAGAGACCATAAAGATTACCTAGTTCAAATCTCACTTGCCATGAGCAACCTAGTCATGGGAAATATGTCCAAACACTGAGGAGTAAAAGGTGAAAGAAAACAGTTGCAACTTCCAAAAATATTTTTAGAACTATGGAGACCTAATGAATTTAGAGATAAAAAAAGGTGGTACCAGATGGCTGAAGCTGGTGAAAAGAAATCTCTTCTACCAAGTGCTAACACTAGGTGAGCTGGCAGAGTGGATGACTGCTGTAAGAGAGGCAGGAGCATGACAGAAGCAGCTAAACAACATATTTTAAAGAAATGCAATCTGCAAATCAGCTAGGAAGAAGGGAAAAATCAGTTCAATCTTTGAATGAGCTGCAACAACCATAACAGGAACCAGATCCTTACTTCCACAAAACAGGAAATAATATGTCAAAAATTGCATTCCCATGTTATAACACAGGCTTTGAAACTGTTCTTATGTTCTTTTCTTTTAAGGAGTCCAAGCAAATGGTGCATAAAAATCCCTATTTATGTCTCTCAGTGCTGACAATGAAGGATTTTTGATACCTATGTCTCTCCTAAGAGCTAAACAAAATTATGTAGAAGGTACAGAATTTCTCTTCAGTTTTAGAGAGGGAATTGTACTTCTGTTTACTCCTGCATAATTATAAAGGAAAATAGTGGGTTTAAAGTAGTTATGTATGCTTCAGTTTCAGCAGAAGAAATTAAATCTTTAAATGCTTCCTAAAATAGGACTGCTGTGGTTTTTTCCACTGCACAACAAAGAAGAAAACACCACCCAGCTCAATCCTGAAGCTTAAACATATAAAAGACATTTTACTGTTGTCTTCTTTGAACACCAGACCAACTTTCAAACACTACCACACACGGTTCACAATGCTACATTGTGTTCTAGAAGAACACAACTTACATAGCTATCTTAAATCATATCTGCTCAACAGACAGTCTGTACACAGACAGATACCCACACTTTAATCCTGCACATGTGCTAGTGTGAAATTAGGCATGATGAAACGACTGCAGAGGAAACGTTGATTACACACCAGCAAGGCTACAGCCTACAATCAACATCAAATGCTGTATTTATTTCCACTCAAGGCTGACAGGTAATCAAGCAATGCCACGCCGTCCATGTGCACAGGAACAGAATAACCTTCCCAAAAAGACAAGGACAGCTGTGGGCAGACCTCTGTCCCTAGATCCAGCTGTGCTGGATGATACTAATCCCACAGGCTCATGGTGTTCCTCTGCTACAAGCTACCATTTCTCTCTCCCCACAAAAGACCACTTCAGAGTTTCTCCTGGAGTCTGGTGAAATCACACTGATACACCAAACTACCCTGTAGTCTGCACTAATGGATGGGTTATCCTAGAAAAAACAAAGGGCGGGCTTGCACAAACAATTCTGCTGGCAGATCACAGGGGAGAGACAAATCTCTGGTGGAAATGAGAGTGAAAATCTGAGAATAGTGGTTTTTTCCACATATACAACTGGATTTGAAAGATAACATGTACTCAAAGCCTCAGACCAACCTAATTCACACCCAGATTTGTATTGCTACAAATGTTATGGCTAGTGCTAAGTGTTATGGCTTAAGCCTTAATAACTACAGCTAGTACAACTGCTTGTATGGTTGCAATTACACTGTAGTCAAGCTGCCCTGTACACTTCTAGATAGAATACACTTCTTATAGATACAATACACTTCTTATAGGCAGAATACACTTCTACCTTGGCAAAAGAATCAGAGAAAGTGATATAAACATGTTTGTGTGAATATAACTGAACCTACATATCCCTTATCCCCCTATTTAATAATGCACTAATACCACTACAGGGACAATGTGCATAAACAGACAGAAGGCCATAACCCTGCCTGACACATTTCTCACTCCTGTATAATAAAGACAGATCAACAAGGGGGAGGATGAAAGCATCTGCACCATGTCTAGGTCCCAGCTCTATAAATATTTGATTTCTAATAAACTCTGCATGTAGTTTGGTGTTGCCATAGGTGCTGAAAAGGGACAGAGCAGTCAAAGGAATAAGGCCTTTCCCAGAGGGGAAACAGTGCTCCTTCTATTCCTGCACCACCACCAGAAGCAGTGACAACTTATAAATGTTACCATTACCCTGAGGATTAGCAACTACTGGCAATGGCTGATTATAAATAGCCACATTAAATCTTAAGAGTTCACTTGCCTACCCACACCATACAGTTTATATATTTGTTCCCACCTAACAATCTGGGATCAAGCCTGCTGATGCACAAATACCCTGTTCCAGAAATACATTTTGGCACCAGTGTGAATGAATGGACACAAAGCAGATGGCATTGGATGAGCAGAGACGTGAGAGAACATTAACTGCTATATTTACACTTGCTCCCACTGTATCCAGAGACCCATAAAAAAGCAGCTGTCTTTTCCAGACTTGAATGTTACCAAGCTGTTGCATATTAACCCTAGATCTCTGAAGCAGCTTTTGGGGAGAGCAAAGGCATTTTTAGAGGAAATTACAGAGTAATGTTGCATGTTCACTACTAGAAGAACAAGAGGAGCCAGAGACAGAAGCATTATGGTTGGAAAAGACCTCCAAGATGACCAAATTCATCAATCATTGAGATGAGCCTACCTTGACAGTGTAGTATTTTCTTGCCCCTCAGGGCTTCCCAGTAGCCTGCAAATTCCCTGGCTACACTCCAGCAGCAAAGGTGTCCTGTGTTACACAGCTGGTTAGCTCTTTTTCTTTGGTACTGCAGGCTCTTGTGATAAGAGTTGAACCTTGGGTCAGTCGGTGCCTTTTCTCCTATGGCATGGAGGTCATGTAAGCAGCCTGGGCTGCTCTAATATCCCCTCCACAGCCCTTCAATGGCAGCCATTTAACACAGCATATCAACAATAATTGTTTCATGTTCTCTCACACAGGGAAAGTTTCCCAACATGCTTTAAATGCCATGCAGTGAGAAGTCTGGTTTTGAGTATGCACCAGAACATGAAAAAGTGTTTTATCTAATTACCCTTCCTTTGCATTTTTGTTCTAAGAAAAGCAAGGAAACATCAGCCTATGCACATGGCACCGTAACTTCATGCCACTAGGTTGGTATGTCTTAAATATTTTACTACAGTAACAAAAAGTTTTGAACAAAAATGCCTCTAGAGGAATATGAGTCCCTTGAAAAGGTCATTAAAACAATAATACAATACTACAGATTGACAGAACAGACACAGCTGTACAAGGCACGTTTAAAATATTTAATGAAATAACAAAACTAATGTATAGGGTCAATCTAAAAGCGTTCATGACTATCACTGTCATGCTGAAGTTCCAAAGGAGACAGAAACTAAAATCCAGAATACTCTCTCAGCCAAACACAGCAGCACTGTGCTGCACAGGACTATGCCATGAAGGCAATAATGAAGCCAACAGAAGCACAGATTGTGGAACCAAGCAATCCCTACAAACCCTGCAAATTGGGATGAAGAACAAAGGTATGTGGAATGGTGGCTTTGCAGTCTGACCCACTAGCCCCCACAGGGCTCAGATTTGGGTATGGAGGAGGGGACATTATGTGAAGGACTCTTACCTCACTCACTCCATATTATTTAGCAGATGTATCTGCAGTGAATTTCACAACTCAATGAGTATGTGCTTCAAAAACAGCTTTAAGGTCCTACAGGAAATACAGTTTTGGTAAGTGCTATGCTACCACAGAAGCAGAGGAACAGAGGTGGCAATGAAAGTTGGAGAGAACCTGGCTTCAGCAGACCTATCATCTGAAAAGGGAAATTCCCCAGAACTCCTAGGAGAAGGCTGGGAAAAGGCACTGTACATCTGTGGGCTTTCCAGTCTTCAATGCAGGAAGAAACTGATTAGAACACCACTCTGATTAAACACTTCTTCTGTCCAAGCTGGAGAAAATGTGAAATACAGCCAAAACAACCTAGCAAAAAGAGAATTAGATTACTTTCATTCAGTTTCTAGTGCAATTAATTTCAACCAAAGCAAGGGTTTCCTTCTTTAACTATGATTTCTCAATCTGATAATGTACCTTCAGGATTTAAGAAATAAACCCATCTATAAATCAGCATGTATTCTTTCAACCTAATCACTTCTGAAGTACTAATTTCTTATAATAATGAAGCTAGATTTGAAATGTGACAGAGATAAATGAGAAAAAGCAAGAGATTCCTCCAAAGTAACAGGCTGTGCATGTGTACCGCAAGCTATCACTTTGCTATTGTTAACAGTTGCATACAGAAACTTGCCAAAGCTTTAGAGAGAAAACCACTGGCAGTTGCAAAAACAGTAAAAAATAAATCTCTGCATGTTTTTAGCTGATATGAAGATAAGCAATTCTTTAAAAATTTAGATCAAATAGTTCTTTCTGTAAAAAAAGGAAAAGTTTTTTTTTTTTAGTTTGGTTTTTTTTCAGGATGAGATGGCTATTAATCTTTGGTTTTTTTACATTTAGAAGCCCCAAAATTTCACGGTTTTATTTTGTTTTCTGCTAACCCTTGCTCATTAGCCTGTACTATTTTTATTTCCACCGCAGACGTTACTTTTTGTGGTACCCATCATTAAGACAGGCATATAAATAACAGTATTATCTACCTTTGCTAGTCTTACATACACTTTCTTGAATGTAAACCATAACAGGGGGTGTAACTGGGTACTAACGTTGCATTACAATGACATACAAAGCAAACTGAGCTAAAAACCCCATGGAATTTAGGATTATCTTAGTCAACACCAGATGAAGTTTGGTTTTTACTGTAGTAATCACCACACCCCAAACTTAAAACTAATCATGCAGTCAGAGCAGCACATATGTTTCTGCATCAGGTGCTTTTAAACTGCTGCAGAAAAAACATTGTTTAAGCACGTATATGCATGGGCAGTTGTGAAACACAGGTTAACCTAAAACAAACGAGGCACTGCAAACTGCTGTGTCAATTAACTGAATGCTAGCTGTATCCTAAAGTTAGAGACATGAAGCAATTAATGCCTGGCAGCCCAAACTGAAGCATATGATGCAGCTCCTAGAAACTTCTTAGCCTTGCTGAAAGGTGTGTCCTGCCACCTTTTCCAAGCTCTCCACTCCAGTGGGCCACTCCACACTTGCAGCTTGTCACAGCTGTCACGGCAGGACTTGCTCCTGCACGATTCCCTGAAAGCCATGTCAATAAGCCCTTGCTCTGTTTTTGCAGTTCTCATGTCATTAGATTTCTTTGTACTCTTGGGAATCTATTTCAACTGATCAGAATCAATAATATACTGACGTATCTTCTCCAGAAAGGAAAAGAACTGACACACTGGTGCTGCTGTGGCATTCAGCAGCAGCACCTTTTATAGTATTTCAGCAGTGAAGATGAGGATGAAAAAAGCCCTGAACAAGGCACTATGAATAATCTGCTGTCTTAGAAAACAGAGGTCTAAACAGAGAAATATGTGGATTTATTTTGGTGACCATGAAGCAAGTGAATTGTATCTAATTCCAGAGAGAATAAATAGGGTCAGCTAAGTGGCCACATAACATCTCTTTAACAGTGAATCCCCTCTCTCAGAATTAAGTATGGTGCATGTCAGGTGTGTTTCACAGCAGGCTATGCACTTACATCTTTGATTAGATGCTGGCTTACCCAGATGTGTGATGTTCTGGTCATTTGCATGACTCAAATTGTTGCTGTTTGCTCTCAATTAGATGCTCTTAGGTGGTATTCTCTGCAGCAAAATTTATAAAGCATCCTATCACACCAAAATACCATCTTAATTTATTTTAATCCTATTATGCCTTAAAGAGAGGGAAGTGCTAACATATGTGAAAGAGAAGAACTGGCTTTAGGTCTTTACTACATAGTAACACAGCTGGATTCTAAGCTGGCAAATGTGTTCTTTCTTCTCCTTTCCCTCTCCTCTTAACCATGAAGTACTGTAGCACACTCTAAAACAGAAAAGTGACTTTCAAGTGCTGCATCATCCAAACCAGAAAAATGAATAATATACTCTTCTATTACGAGCTTCATTTTCCAGCTCAAATGATCCCTTCACCATAAACAACTAACATTTTCTCTATTACTCCCTATTATTGACTCATTCCCCACAGTAATTCAAATTGTCTTTCTCCTATTTTTAACCACTACCTCTAACATTTTTTTCTGACCCTAATCAAGCCTTCTCCCTTAAACCCACACAATGCGCCTTTCATCAGGATTTACCTCCAGCCTGTACTATGTCAGATATACCGCAGTAGGAGATAAAGTCTTGACAGTTTCTCCTGGAAAAGCAAGATTACTACAAAAATAGTTATTTGTTTCCCAGCTGCAGCTGGGTAAAATCTAGAAGCCAGAATCCCCTTCAGGGCCTGGCTGGAGATGCCTTTCCCTGCTTATGTTTCCTGTCTTTTTTTCTCCCCTCAACTCCCTTGTCCTTTATAGGAGTAAAACAGCAGGCTAAGATTCTTTCAGGTTTAGAAGAAACATGGTGGAAAGCTAAAGAGAAAGAAGAACTGAACAGGAAACCTAAGAAAAAAGGAGGAGAAAGCAGTATATCTTGCTACAAACTGAAGTGCAGGCAAGCATTTGCACTAAATAAAGGAGATGTAATTGGGGGTGCATTAACAAGGCTATCACACAGGCATCAACCAAAGAAATTATTTGGGCTTCCCTCACACTCTCCTGAACTCCCAGTACAATAGCAATACAGTTATTTCCAGGATTCACCACACAAGACACCAGAGACATTATATATTAATGTTGTATGTCAATGCATCTTTGAATTTTAATTTAATGAAAATCAGTCTTTCTCTCTCTGTCCAAATTTAGGCCTCTGTTCAGAGTCTGTTTGAGGCCAATCATACAACCTTATCACCTCTTACACTGAAATGCCTTAGAAAATGCAATACACAGGTAAAACTGACACAAGAAATTATAGAGCAGCACCAGAGGTCACATGTTTGCCTTCAAACTGATTGTTAGGAAAAGATTGATCATAAACTACTGTGGTAAGGTGCTTTACAAACAAAGAGGCCACAAGGAAACAAGCCAACCACTTTGGTTAATACTCTACTCACTGATGGCCTGGAGGGTATAATTGCAGTTGAATTTTGCTTTTGTCTCTAAACTGTTACATTTTTTTGTCTTAAAAGAAAAGCTACCAAACCTGAAAGCCAAGAAATAGTCTGCCCTCTTCATATCCTGCAATGTTTATAGTTAACTATATCACAGAAACCAGTACACAGATGTAAACTGGGTTTCTAAGAGTCTCCCTTAGCAAATGCTGCAGGAGCAGAGCACACTGTGATGTCATGCTGAAACTTCTGGGATATCTTGTCACATACCCAATGCTGCCACAGATGCAGCCATCTTCCTTTGTGTGCACCCATTTCTCAGCATACCAAACCCAAATGCTACCTGACACAATTTATGCATTAGAAAACAGAAATAAATTATATCTTTTATTGAGAGGTATTTGGCTATATGCTCACATTTACACACAATCTTTATTTTTACATGCAATCCAAACAGTCAAATCTACCATAACTCTAATGAAAACAGTAGGGCAGATTAAAGGAGAATGTGGCACTGTTATGTAACACTTTGAAACTAGATAGGTTGAACACAAGTCTTCATTAGGTTATCTTTTGAAGACTTTATGGAAAAAAAGCAACTCTGAAAAATTAGCTGCTTAAATTCTCTCTTTGCTTCCTGGCAGTTAAAACTGGAATGAGAATAAATACCTCCCTGCATGAGGTATGAGGATTAATTTGTTTGTGTATATAAATGGGTATTTAAGTATCAACTACTATTTTATTTTTAACACCTTATTGGGACTACTGCATTCCTACCAGAGTTCAGCTTTTGGCAAGAGATTAAGACTGAGTTAAAACAGGAACAGGTGTTTAGAAGATGATATGGCTGCAATAAAAGCACAAACCAAGAAGATGAAGGGAAAAAAAAATTACATAAGGCATTCATTTGTATCCTGTGAAAATAGAGAGACACGCAGAAAACATAAAATCACAATAACTAAGGGATATTTAGGAAAATGTCTTTTCCTACTATGATTCATTCCCGGGGGGACAGAGTCTTAGCAGGGCTGTCCTTTGGTCTCAGGTCATCCCGTTCCTGTACAATCTCATGATGCCTATTAAATGGCCAAGCATTCAGTAAACACTGCTTAATACCAGTCGCGTAATAAAACATTTTCAAAGCCTCTAAAGGATGTAGGATTTTAAGGCCACTCTCAGTGAGATTCGAGCTCCTAAATTATATCAGGTATTTTTACAGTGTGGATTTCTGGTCTCTAAGATCCCTATAGCCATTACTAGGTCAAACTGAGTTTTATTTCTAGGGATTGAGCACATTCTTTTGCCAGCTGCCATCAGAACAAAAGCTGAAACCATCAATTTTAAGGCTCAAACTCATGAAAACAGATGTTTTCTTGGTAAAAAAAACAGTTACTGATCTTGAAGCTTCATAAGGAAATACAGTATTCACTATTTTTAGATTATTTTTGCTTTATCAATAAGATAATTGAAGATAAAAGCTTTCAAGTAGTTGCTTTTTTTTGAAAACAGACTGTGCTCAAACATCAGTCCTGCAAGTTAAACCTCTTTTCATCAAGATTTACTATTAATTTCATACATAAGTTAAAGTAAATAAAGTGAATATTTTTAAAAGCAAAGATCTGTGGGGAAGTAGGTATTGAAAGATGTATGAGGTTTATTATTACTTTGTTTATTGCCACATACTTGTAAGACGTGATGTGCAAAATAAATAAAATTTAACTATGGAGATACCGGGAAGACTCCATGGGCAGCATGAGCCCTCAGCTCTGGGAACTCTCAGCATGATTGAACCCCAAAAGTCAAAACTCTGACTGAGAACATCATAAGAAATTAAAATATTTGTCTAGACTATATTGAAGTCCCTTATGTCTTTCATTATGAAAAAGCATGCCTGTAGAACAGCTGAGAGAAGGGACGTAGTAATGTAATTTCTGCATGCTAGATGTTTATTTTCCTGGTATTATATGATTCTTGCATTTTAAGAAGGTTTAATGCGATTAACTTTGACTTCAGTACATTTAAATTGTTTCCTTTCTAAGTATTTCTTGTCAGTAGTCACCCATGAGAGAGAAATCTATTAAATTAGCAAGAGAGTAAAAAAGGTTTTAAAACAAGTGATGACAGAGCATTCTCTTTGAAAACAATACTGAACAAAAACAATTTTGACCTGAGACAAATTCCCTCATCCTTTTGGTTCTAATGATTTCCTCAAAAATAACATAGTTATTCAGAAGCTGAACTTTTCCCCTGGATCTTTGAACATTGGAACACCTCTATTGTCCAAGGGAGGCAATTATTCATGCGGTGAAGTGCTTATGGGAGTCAAATCTAGACTCATAAATAGCTTATGGATTCCTGCCTCTGACAGGCACCAGAGAATTTTAAATACTTACTCTCTATCAGGGCAGTTTAATAAAATTTTGAGGAATGCATCAATTAATAGCAATTGAAAGTTAATTTGCTTTCCAAAAGGAAGGGCTGTACAAGGAACCAAGGGGATCTTAAGACAGAGCTTGATCCATTGATGATCCATGTTATCTGCAATGACAGGGCTAAATTGAATGAAATACAAGAATTCCATGTGCTCCCAGCTACAAACCAGACCAATTACTGCAAGTCTGTTAAGTAAAAACTGATCACAAAAGCTAGGAAAAACATCCAATAGCATAGAATCCAGAGCAAAACCCTTTCTGAACGAGTCTCTTCATCAGATTCCTATCCCAGCATGTCAGAAGAGCAGCAACAGTGGGAAATGCAAGTTAACACTCTCAAGCACAGGTCAGACTGACCTCACTGGCATCAGGACAGCAACTTCCACTGCAGGGGCAGGACTGACCTTTTGCAACAATGACCTTTTGCATACTGTAGCATCACCAGAAGATGCTCAATCTCAGAACCTTGATACAATTCTTCTCAATTAACCATGACTATTCAAAAACAGGAATAAAACCCTAATATAGGCATTTAATAATTCAAAGCCAAACACTCACTCCAAGCACAGCCTTTTTTTCCTCACCAGATGAAATATCAAAGATTATGCAAGGACCCAGCAGCCTTCACTAATGTATTTCACTAGAGAAGTGTGCATTTCTTTGGTGGAAGGTTAAGCAATAACCAAACTTCCTCCCTACTGTGCTGGCACACCTGCATAGTCACTGGATAATGCCAAAGAGGCAGAAGGAAGAGACAAGGTTACATGAACAAGAGGCCGGGGGAGATGGAAAGGCTACCTTAGATTGGTTAGGTTGCTGCTGAATAGAAAACTATTGCCCTCAATATCACAGCAATGGGAGCTGATGTACAGATCATTAAAACAGTCAAAATAAAGGTATAGGCAATGTCATGGAAATAAACACTGAATGGACATGGTATTAAAATGTCTGCAAATACACTCTGAAAGCAGCAGATTCTATAGGCAGCTTTTCACCATATTCAGCTTTATACAGAGAAGTCACATAAAGAATACAGAAGGCAGCTTTCTATATAATATCATATTCTGCTACTTCTTGAAGTTATTTTCATGTCTGATTTATCATGGAAAATATAGGTAAATGATTCCATTTGTCTTCTGTGACCTCCAAGTTACCCTGCCTAGAAGCCCCAGACCTTTGCTCTCTCCAAAGATCTCTGTTACTTCTTCTAAACTGTGATGAAGAGTTCACATCCTTCAAGATGTGAAATGTAACAAAAATTAAGCAAACAGGAAAACCTCAGGCATTTACACACATTTAAACACAACTACCAAACCAATCTCCCTAGAAAACCTTCTAAGAAATGGATTTACAAAGCGGACTGCAGGTGCATCTATTGAAGAGTGCACTCTCTCCTCTTCCATCGTTCTTATTTACCCATTTAATTTCTAAAAAGAACATATCAGCTCTAAAACTGAGGGATGTGTATGCATCTACTACCACAGCACATGCTTGCACTGTGACAGAAGCTTAGGGTTCAGCAAGACAGAAATTCCTGTAAGCATTACCCATCTCCCTTCATAACCACTTTATGGAGCTCGTAAACAGTTTCCCCCCATACTCATTTTCTGCAGCCTCTCCTTTCTGTGCACCTTTGCTATGCTTTGATTTAAATTTCAAATAGTCTCCTTGGATTGTGCACCATGCTTTTAATTTTTCAGCCAAGTGCTATGCACAGCTTTTATCTGTGATAGTAACAGATTGCCCAAGGACACACACAGTGAGTCATGGAAAGAGTAAGGATTTCCTGGCTGTTAATCCAATGCTCAGACAAGGCCTCTCATGTTTCCAATTTTCAGGAGCCGGCAGGTGGAGAGAAGAGAAGAGAAGACAAAAGAAAAAAGATGGGAGGGAGACTTTTTTAGGTAAGCAAAATTGACAACCAGAGAAAAATCTGCACAAGCTCTTCCTCTTCTCAGTTTCAGATAACTGATGTAACAGTAATCACAGAATCTGCTGAACAGCTTATATCTGGTTTTTAAAAATGCAATGGATAGAACAGAGGAAATGTATCAACCAGCAGGAAAAAAGACACAACAAAATTTCTTAAAGCAGAAAGAAAAGAACAAGCTTGCTCAACAAGCCTGGAAACAAAAGAGAAAGGAACTTTCCTGCTTTCAGAGCAAAGGGAGCTGGAAGCTTGCTCCCAAATAGGAGTGTAGGCGGCAGCATTAGCAAATGCCCACTGCAGAATGGTGAAAAAAATCTGGGGGTTGTGAATATGGAAGTGGGTGACATGAACCAGTTCTCACCTGAACACATCCCAGAAACACTGTGTGTTACACTGGTCTATTTAACTTAGAAAGCTGATCCCCCCAAGACCAACTATAATTAGCAAGAGATGAGGAAGATTCAAGAGACAAATACAGATTGTGCAGAGGTGATGTATCAGCATCCCCAAAATAACTAATATCCATCCTAATAATGCCAACTACTTCAAAAAACTATGCAACTGTTTACAGGACCCATTATGTCACGGAAGTACAGAAAAATAATATTTCATCCCCATAAAAGTAGGCCACCGATCACATTCTGAAAAGGAATCCAAGTTAAAAAATAAACAGATTATACAAGTTGTACTCATTTATCACTGCAAAGCACAGCTCACACATGGGCTTTGATAGCACCCTTAATAACTGGCTGAAATGAGACCCATTTCAAAATGAAATAGATGTTAAAACACCGGTGTCAGACACAGACAGTAACTGCACACATGTATGGGATACTTAGGGACTGCTTGTGTCATTGGGCTGGGATAATGAGATTATTTAGACACTACTATCAAAACACTATTTGCACTCCTGACCTAACCATCAGTGAAACGATCTAGTGCAACATCTAACAGGTGCAGTCAACCCTACACCCCAAAAACTGAATGGCTTCTTTGGGTCCCTACTCACCCCAGCTAAACAGCTGACTGCAACCACAGCCATCCCCATGAACAGCCAACCCCTTCAGCAGAGAGTGAGAACCGAGTGAGCCAGGAGGCAGCTCCTTCCAGGTTCTCAGAGACACACAAGCAGTGAACAGCACAGCAATAGCCTGCACATTGCCCGAGACCCTGCTGACAAAAAACACTGACAGGCTGAGGTACTCAATGCTCTTTCTGCTTCAGTCTTTACTGATAATCAGCCTGCATGAATCCCAGGCCCCTGAGACCAGTAGGGAAGTCTGTAAGAAGAAGGTTTACCCTTCATGGAGGAGGACCAGGTAGCAGAACATTTGTAGTGTTGCTAGCAAGTTGAGGGAGGTCATCCTTCACCCCAAATCAACACTGGTAAGGTCACATCTGGACTGCTGGGTCCAGGTCTGGGCTCCCCAGTACAATGAAGATATGGACTTAATGAAGTGAGGAAAGGGCTAAGAACAGGCTAAGAAGGGACCATGAGGATGACTAAGAGATTGGAGCACCTTTCATCTGAGGAGAGGCTGAGAGCTGGGACTGTCCAGCCTGGACAAGAGAAGGTCCAGGGGGGATCATATCAATGTGTAAAAAGCCTGATGGGAGTGAGTGAAGGTGAGAGCACCAGACTCTTCCCAGTAGCGCCTGCTAACAGGACAAGAGGCGAGAAGCACGAATTAAAGAGCATGGAATTCCTTCTGAACACTTTTTGACTGTTAAGAGGGTAGAACACTGACACAGGCTGCCCAGGGAAGTTGTAGAGTCTTCATCCTTGCAGGTATTTAAAACCCAACTGGGCATGGTCCTCGGTTGCTCTATTAGAGTGTTGACTGTGCTTTCGCTGGGGGTTGGACTAGGTGATATCAAAAGGTCACGTCCAACCTCAACGACTCTGTGACTCTGTATTTCTGTTGCATGCATTTTTTAAAAGCTAATTACCAAGATTAGTAACTAAGGCATCCTTGAACACAATGGTTCAAATGTTTTGTAAAACCTACAAACTGGACTTTGTCTATTCTGTTCTTTTTGGGGGCTTTAGACAGTGCAAATTTCACATTCCCTCTTAATTTTGCTGCCTAAGTTTCTTCTTATAAATCGACTTCCTTCATTCATTTGAAAGATGCTTTAGTCAAATATTGGACAGAAAATACTTCTGAATTAAACCTTATCTTGCCGTTTTGGTTGACTCCCGTTCCCTTCTAACCTCCTCCTTTGCAACCTCTTTTCTTTATATTACAATATAGTATAAATGTGTCCTTCAGCTCATGGCTCCATGCAGTCCATATTATTCTCTTCAAGCTTCTTTTCCTCCCCCCTCTCATTCTTTGTCTGTTTCCTAGCCACTGAATACTTTCCAGTTTCAGATGAAAATAAAAATTAGATTTTATTATTATGAGACCTTTTCTTGTACTGATAAAAATCTTATTATGTAAAACAAAGCTAGAACAATTTCTTTAACAATGAGATTTTCATGTTCATTTTTAACTTCTTTTTAGAAAACATTAATGACCTTCAAGAAAAATCAATTTTCCAGATTCTTTCTTCCAATTCTTTTTCTTATTTTTTTAATCCAATTTTTCCATCAAGGATAAATATATATGAACAAAGTATACACTGGAGTCATATCTCCCTGGAGACATAATTTTGGATTATTGAAGTATAATTATTACAGCACATTTGCCTGCACTAAGACTTCCAAAATACTGTTTAAAACATCTTCCTTAGGGCAAGGCCACAAAAAAAAATAAAATTCTGTTGAACATAACTACCTGCATTATAAAAAATATAAATTAACATTTCCCAAAGTTCAGTGAATGAAAAATAGCATAAATTAATAGAAATGTAGAAAGATGATAATGAAGAACAAGTTATAAATGTTCCAAAGCTGAAGATCACAGCATGACCTTAAGGTCTGAATGAAATAACCTGAAGTTCTTCAAAATTTTACCAGTTTTATAAGATAAACACTAACAGCTACCAAAGATCAGAACCATATACTTAACATTTCTGCATGAAAACCTTTAATCAAACTGTACTGAGTTACTGGGAAAAAATGAAAATGAAAATTGTTTGCCTCAAACTTTTAAAACAATCATTCTCCTGGACTTCTCACACTAAACCCCTTGCTGCTTGACACACAATATGAACAGATATTTTTTATTCCCTTTGAACATCTGCCACATGAGTTCACTCTCTTTGTATCCTGAATTTAAGCATTTTCTACAAAATTCCATTCCACTGCATATACAACTAAAAACAACTCTCAAAAGGGAATTTGACCCCCAAAACCCTAAATTTCCTTACTAAGCCAAATTAAATGATCATGGCTGCTTGCATGTGCAAGGCTTACTTTTATAATGTTACTGATTCTCCCTACCTTTACTCATTTAAAATATTTAATTGTCCCTTAGCTTGCTTTTTAAAATAGAGTTTTTAATCTTTAAATCTCAGGGATCTTTCCAAAAACCTAATTTTTTTTCACATTACACATTTTTTATGCAGTCACAGACACATGTCCACTGTGCATTATACAAAGTCCAACTAAATGCAAAGAGTGCTTTGCACTTTTCCCTACCTTCTATCTCTGGCTGATTTTCTCTTCCCAACTATAAAACATAAATAAAGCCTGTTTAAAAGATAGAAAGACTGAAAAACAGAAGGAAAGAAAAGCATAGACCTTGAACACCAGGAGTAAAATTAAATTAGTTAACTGCTAGAAGCATGAAGCATTAATGAAATAGAAATAGAGAATTTTCCCCTTATGAGGAACATTTATTCAGTGTTAATTAAATTCTTTTATTCAAAATCTATACTTACCCAAGTGTAAAAATATTATATCATATCAATAACTGCAGAGTGTAAGCAAGTACTACATTATGAGCATCTTTTCCCCATCCAGTGGAGTGAGGCCTTTAAATAATTTATACTGATTGAAGCCTTCAAATAAAGGACAAAAAAACCAACAGAGAACCCTCTGCATGAACCAGCAGCCACAGCTATTAATTCGCTTGTCTAACAAATAGCTGTTGGAGATTAGCTTCAAGCATTTGCTTGCAAAGTTCACATGCAATAGTGTTAATGAGGAACTTTCAGAGTCTGCAATAATTATTTCTCTACAATATATCCAGCTGGCTGGTTTATTCATTTGCAGGCCAGTTCTGCACCACTGAAGCCAAAGAGAGTTTTGATATTAACTTCAAAAGGTTCAGGTCCTTGCCTACAATGTTGAGCTATCACCACAAAGGCATTGGGTGCATTTCTGTAATACCACACAAACTAATTAAAGCAAAACTCAACCACTAAGGGAACACCACTAGAATTTTTAAGCTTACAAGATGAGAAAAGGGCTCCTAAGTCTTCAGCAGGACACCATAAATGATTGCCTAACTTCAAAAACCACTCAGTATTTGTTAATTTGAATTTGAGAACTCTAGATAATCCAAAGTCCTGGAAATTTTTATTGGAATGGTGAAAACTGGACTGGCAAGTCACTTCTGCATAAACAGAGTAGCATGTGAGATTAAGATAATATCTTTACATTAAATTATTTTTCTGTGACTTGCATCTTCTTCAAGATGCTTACCTTGTTGTAAAAAAAAAATTATGGGGTTGTTTTGAGAATCATTTTGGAAGATTTAATCAGGCATTCAGCTGCTTTGTACATTACCTGAATGTAGTTTGGGAAAGGAGTATAATCCAACAGCGACACTGCACTTTAGTAAGTATCAGTACTTTAACCAGTATCAGTATTGTTGTAAGAAAGTCCCACTTGACTTCTTCATTGTTTTGTATTAGGAATGCACACTCTGCTTTTGCAGGAAAGGCTTACATAAAATTATTAGCTACAACGTGTCACCAGGGTTTTCTCCAGCTTCTGAGCTACATGTTAAATATACGTAAACACGGTCTTACTTCTGACAGCTCATTTTAACTAAATTACAGGAGCACAATAATTTCCAGGTGGAATCAGAGCTCTGTTTCATCTAAATCTAGTGTTGTGGATACAACCTTGTTGAATGCTAGAGTCCTCAGAAGATGATCTAATGACAGGCAAATGGGAGAATGGTCTCTCCCCAAACTCCTCACACAGAAGTGGTCTAAAAAATGTAAAATAAGACAAGTAGGTCTTTCAAAATCAATCAGCATTGAGCCATATAGCTCAGACACATAAAAGCTTACAGAACAGAATACAGTAAGTTTTACAGACATTATTTAGTCACATTATACAGCCTACCTTAAAATAGAAAAAGCAGTCATTTAATGGAATATATCCTCAGGAAAATCATGCAGAATAGAATAGACACTTCTGATTAATTTAACTAGTCACTAGTTACTCCTCCACAAAAAATACAGCGGAAAATGCATTTCCTTTCTGCAAGCAGAGAAGGCAAACTGAAATATGAAGGTTTCTGTCTGTTCAGCAGACCTTTTTTTTTTAAATTTAAGAAGTAAAGTTGATTCTACTTTGCTACAAAGAAGGATATAAAGCCCTGTTGTTCCCTTCTCAGCCTCAGTTTTTCCATTTTACCTGAAAAGAGGCAAATACAATTAGGTAACTGTAAGCACTAAAAGTTCGTTTCTAAACAAGGAAAAGGTGCAAGAATTACAGAGCTGTCTGCTCATAAATGGCATGGAAACAAAGTACATTTGTATCTAATAAAAACCAGCACGTAACAGGGAAACTCATCAGTGCGTAAAACTCAAAGTGGGCAACAAATTGGGAAACAAGACAGCCCTAGAATTTAACTTCTGAAAATCTGGCAAATTATGAATGAAATAGACTTAGTATGAAAACATTAAATTAAAAATCAGCAGCAGGCTCTCTGGTGAGTTAAGAAATAAATATGTTAGCTAGTCACCCTCCATTACACAATAATAGCCTTTTTTTTTAATTTGGTGGGACATATGAAAATAGAAAATGTGTCAAAGGCTGGAGCATCAACAGCAAGAAAACCTTTTATTTAAAGCTGAATTATGCAGTTATATCGTTATTGATAAGAAGCAGAACAAGGATCAGCAGTACCAGTCACGGAAAGTGAGAACATCTGAACAGTAAAACATTCAGTCATTTTCAGGATAATATTTAGAAATGCCAGGCATTGTGGAAGAAGTTGCAAGTGGACTAAGTAGCCAAAATAGTCAGTACGATTAAAATAACATCTTCACTTGTACAAGTTTTCTGGCAAGATCCTATTCCATGCCAAGCTGCTTAATACTTTTTTTTTTTTTTTCATATAAAACTCAAGCTCACTAAAAGCAACAGAAGAAATATAGCTCCCTGATCTGGTTTCATCAATCCACAATGCCACAGCTCACAAAAATAATGGAGGCTGAGAACTGGTGTTTTAAAATAGTCTCTTTCTCTATATACCATGTTTTTAATGTTTACATTAGCTATACAGGAATACTTTTTTTTTTTCCATAAGGCAGAATCACTTCCTATTTTACTTGCCAAGCTTCTGAGAGACAGATGAAGAAACTTTAACCAAAATGCCTGGCAAAAGTCCAAACAGCAATCACATTCTGCCCACACATCACTCCCTGTGATCTCACTCAGCGACGACATCTTCAGATTTCTGCAAGCTTTTCTACATATTGCTAAATGGTTGCCATATTTCACTTCAAGGCATAACAGCTTTCTATTGGATGCTAAACAGTCTCTTTATTTTAGTAGGTTGTGTTAACGTTTGTACACCCTTTTGCCCTTTTCTTTCTTCCCACGGAATATTCCAAATCTTATTTTAGGAGCTCTATGAAATGCATTGACTGAGATACCTGCACACACTTCCATGTATAAACTATCTTCCTTTCATTCAAAAGTAGTGGAGCTATTACAAAGAAATAGTCACACAACTGATTTTTTTATAGATCAAAGCAGCGAACAACATAGAGACGAAGGAAATAATCTTGTCCTTTCTTTGGCCAGTCACAGTTGTGTTGGTGTATGTCAACAGGAACATCACTAGCTTAGTAAAAGGGTAGTTGGTCCATCTTCCCTCCTACACTTCCCATCAGGTCTCTCCCTGCTCCTGGACGGACAGGGATCTGACCTGTTCCTCCATGTCGTGTTTCTGCCCATTCTAGCTTTCCTAAAATCCAAACAGAGTTTTCTTCTTTAAGAAGCAGAAGCTTTCAAGCAGTACCATTTGTTATCAACCACCACCCGTGGAACAGACCTATGATTTAAGCACGAAGATTTAGAGCACACTGCTCTCCTTACTGACATTGAACAGAATGATGGACTTCTATTTCTGAGGGAAGGCAAATTGTATGTTTCTCACTGGAGGCATTTCTGACTTCTTCACCAAAAGATCCATTCCAGACTCATTTTCAACTGATGATAAAAAGAAGAGAACTTAACAGCCCTCTTCCTTTTTGGCCACCAGGTACTTTATCATAGTCATGTCATCGATTCGATTATTATGCTCTGGGTTTACAGCCTTCTGTATACTTGTCCATTTATCTCCTTGAAGACATTATTACCACTTCCAGCTCTTCAACTTGTAACACTCCTGAGCTGCTCTAAGTGCCTTGGCAAGCTGACCTGTCTGTTAATGAAATGCTAGAATTTATTGACAACCCCTCTCAGGATTCCTCAAACTCATATCTATTCCAGCCTATAGCTGAAATCTAAGAGAGTTGTATCCATCCATTTTTAAAGCACTTTTAAACCTACTAAGAATCATCCTTATAAATATATCTTTTTTTTTTTTTTT
>VXBU01002235.1:814265-873654 GCA_013400315.1 Bombycilla garrulus
CCAAAGAATCACCCTAAAAAATATATTTTTTTTTTTTTTTTTTCTGCAGAGCTTTCTGGACTACTCAAGTAGCTTCAAAGCTTCCATCCAGACTCTTGATGGAAATGCACAGTGTTGCAGCTTTCCATAACAACACACATTCACTAAGCACACAGCATAACATGAACTTCCAAGGAAAATCTCCATTATAGAATCCAATAACTCAGTATTATTTTTAAAGCAAAAGAGCACTTTGTAGCTGATAGTTTCTGTGTATTTTTAGCTATAATATTCACACTTGCACCTCACATAAATCAAGCTATTAATTGTAATCTGGGTGGAGCTAAGGTTGTCTTAGAGATGCTAAGTTTTGGAGGGAAGCAGCCTTATATGAGGCTATATACCATGCTGAACATGTATTCCAGTATTCAGTTGTGCACAGGTCTAAATACATCTTTTGAGCAGAGCTTGTTTCTCCGTCACTAACAGCCTCAATTAATAAACAGGAATGGATGTTCTAGCAGTATATCAGACCTCCCATAGGACCTCTTTATGTACATATTCAGGTACATAAAACATTTGTCTTTTCCACAGTGTGGTGCCTATAGTTAAAGACAAACTCTCAGTTTCTGTTTAATAGCACATTACCTACACAACTACTCAATCATTAGGACATAACAATTGCACTTCTAGATTTCAGAGCTACTTGGAAAATCAGATTGTTCACAACAGATTAACACCAGAGAAAAGAGTGGCACCAATCAGGCATTTTCATTCCTAATTAGTTCTGTCTTCATCCCTTTCAAGCAGTTTATTCACAGGCTATACCAGACCATCTAAACTGGATCCCTGCAATTAATTGTACATTAACATCTAAATGGTAAATGACTGTATTGGTTTTGCATGGCAAGGTTTTGGTAGCAAGAGGCTGCAGGGGTGGCCTCTGTGAGAAACTGCCAGAACTTCCCCCATGTCTGACACAGCCAATGCCAGCTGGTGCCAGGACAGACCCACAGCTGGTCAAGGCCGAGCCCATCAAGGGTGGTCCTGCCTCTGGGATAACAGACTTAAGAAGGGGAAAAAAAAAACTGTTGAACAATCTGGGAGAGAGGAGTGAGTGTCTGTGGGAGGAACAGCTCTGCAGATACCAAGGTCAGTGGAAGAAGGAGGAGAGGAGGTGCTCCGGGTACTGGAGCAGAGATTCCTCTGCAGTCCGTGCAGGAACCTGTGCCGGAGCAGACGGATGCTTAAAAGATGCTGTAACCCTCTGAGAAGCCTGCACTGGAGCAAGCTCCTGGATGGACTTGTGGACAGAGGAGCCCATACTGGAGCAGGTTTGCTGGCAGGGCTTGTCACCCCATGGGGGACCCACACAGGAGCAGCCTGTTCCTGAAGGACTGCACCCCATGGAAGGGACCCATACTAGAGCAGTTAATGAAAAACTGCAGCCTGTGGGAAGGGCCTGTGTCAAAGCAGTTTATAAAGAACTGCCTCCCATGGGAAGGAACACACACTGGAGCAGGGGAAATGTGTGAGAGTCCTCTGCCTGAGAAGGAAGGAACAGCAGAGACAATGTGTGATGAACTGACCACGGCCCCCATCCTCCCTATCCTTGCAGTGCTGGAGGAGCTGTCAAAGAACTGAGAATATAGTTCAATCTGAAAAGGGAGGACTTAGGGAAAAATATTTTCAAGATTTGGTTTTACTTCTCAATATCCTATTCTGATTTCGTTGCTAGCAAATTCAATTAATTTTCCCAAGTCAAATCTGTTTTGCCTATGACAGTAGCTGGTGAGTGATTTCCTCCTGTCCTTTTGTTGATCCACGAGTTGTTCATTGTAGTTTCTCTCCCCTGTCCAGCTGAGGAGGGGAGTGATAAAGCAGCTTTAGTGGGCAGCAAGGGGCAAACCCCCACAATGACATATCTGAGCATCTTTTCCTAAGGAAATTGCTTTAAATTGTATTCCCAGATGCTTATGCAACAGGTGGTTTTTGCCATCTTCTAGGCAAAGGGAATTGCGCAGAAATGAATTTTTCTTCCAGAAGATCTTCACTCTCAAGCAGCAGGAGACCATACTTCCAGAGGAGGCACTTGGTTGCATACTACAAGTTCACTGCTTCTTACTTGGAGCTCATGTGTTTTTGTAATTTAATCTACTTCTGTTTATAATAAGTGCAGGTTCACTCTATTTCCTCTTTACTGGAAGAAAGGAACCATTTACCTTTCCGAGAAACTGATGACAAATTTTCAATCTCAGTTTAGCACCACTGCTGTCAAAGTTCTGATTTTCCACCACTGAGCACTGAAACAATCACAAAATTTTGTGCTTCCACAAGTAAGCTCATCTTGCATTTTTCCCATTCACAGCTTCAGTTTAGGTTTGTACATGATTGATTTCACACTGTTTCAGGCCAATACAAATGGGCAGCTCCTTCCCATTAGAGGAAATGTAGCCATGCCACATGTTAGATAAGGGAAACAACACCTTCCCATCAGCATGTCCAAAGCAGCCACAAATATCACAAAACCAAAGCCTAGAAATGTGAGCCTGTGCTGCAGGTATAGATGAGTTGTGTAGGGACACATAAGGACACAGGGACATTGTTCATATGCATATATCCTGCGTATACAGAGCTGAATGGTTCTCATCCAGGAGACACTATTCTTTAATAAAGTGTATGCAAAGTCAGTATGAAACATTTTTGGTACAGATTCAACAAGGACGTAAAAATACTAATTATAGTTCAATTTAAAAAATTGTCCCCTCTGAGACTGAGGTTAACAACAAAAGACAGGGACAGTCTCAGTGTCCAAGATATACACCTGAACACGCCACAGATACTTTTAAAAGACAGCTTACAGTGAGCACCAAGTAAGGTAACCTGACTGACATAATATAAATCAACTTAATATGGAACAATTAAGCAGCAGACAAAATAATAATTTCTTAATTGAACATAGAAATCTCTATAATTCTGCAAAGAAGTATTCAGATTTGTCATTGAAACACTAACTCTCTTAATATCATTTGCTCTTGGCAGCATTTGTTCATAATTTTATATTTTAATTTGTTCATACAGTTTTAAATTTTTTTCCTAAATACTCTACAGTGTTTCAATAGATTTATTATGGCTCTTATTAAATGCAGACAAACATGAAAAAACTCTCAAATATACATATTATAAGTTCCATTATTTAAAGGCCACTGAACTATTTGTATGTATATTTTACAAAACTATATCTGCTTTCGTATATAAGGTTTGGGTACTTCTTTCCTGTTTAAAATAAATAATTTGAAATTAAACTTAAAAACTTACACATAATAATCACAAATTAAACAGAAAAAAAATCCATTCTATGTCATCCTAGAAACCTATCCAAATTAGTCAAAACTACAAAAAGCACAGAGCAGGCACTTTTATACTAACCTGCAAAAATCAAAACATCTTTATTTGGGATGAAATCTGAGTAGCCAAAAAAGGCTGCCACTAAATACTCTGGGTTTTTTCACTGTAGTTTACATTATGTAGAACTTGTCTGCTAAGGAAAACAAACATAACTGTATTTAAACAGAGACTGCAATATGTTTGCAGTGGTTGCTTCATAGTATTGTCAATTTTAATGCAGAAGTTTCAGAGACATAGGCAGCTGCAAGCTTGAGAGAAATATTTTTTAAAAATTTGTACAGTATCTAGGAACTCATCCTTTGTCTGTGAAATACTACAGAATATATACATTTAGACCTATAATTCATTTTGTGGGAGATCTTCACTAGACAAGTAATAGCCTGTGATCTTAAAATATGTTTAAAGGGGTAATGAGACATTTTACTGCATAAATTCACTTATTTACTTTTCCTTTCTGGAAAAGTAATTATTGTGTCTTAATAAAAGTCACAATATTTTGAAAGCCAATCCTTCACTCTTTATATTTTCTTTTCTTGTATCTTTGTCCTGTCTTTACTGCAGTTTGACAGTGCTCCAAAGGAGTAGAATCCAGCTTAAAAGAATATGTGCATCTTTTCTAGCTCCAAATACCCAGAACAAATGGAAAAGCTGAACAGATTTTTGTAAATTTTACTCAGCTGTTAGCTTCAAAAGTGATTGTCAGAAGACACAGGTGCATCTGCTATCTTCAGCTAACTTCTTGCAATAAATAATTTTGAAATTGCTTTTCATATATATAGAGACACATAAAAAATAAAAGTATCAATATTAAAACTCAACAAATATCAAGGGACACTTCAGTTTGGACCAGGCATAGACCTGAGAGACAGCAGTAATTTTATATTTTGTTTTCCATGACCCTACTAAATTATAATGAATACTGTATTTATTCATTCTTATATCTTCTGAGCAGCTTATATTCTGTATTTCTAAACCTGTTGCCTTTAGCAAGTTTCCTGCACTGTATTAAGAGACTAAATGACAGAGAACTTGACAGGCTATTCTATGAGAAACCTTGGGTTTTCCTTCATTTTTGAAAGCAAAATAATAGCAAATGAGTTTTTCCTTCAGAGACACCACTAGGGATTCTTACTGCAATGGTAGAATGAACTTTTTTTTCTTTTTTTTCTTAAACAGTGGCTTCTCTTAACCAAAGCAGTGTGCTGAAAGCTACCGGGGGCACTGGGTGCAGCTCCAAAAACTATCAAGAGCTATTTGAAACAAAATTTTGAAACAGCTCAGCAGCTCTTCATCACAATCTTCCTTCAATTTCATGCAACTGTAAAAGTAAAAATAAAACCAAGATCTGTTTAACTCTGAAAACTGTTGTTTACAGTCAGTGGCCTTATGAACAGTGCCTTGATAGGCGAAGTAAAATGCCTGGTTTCCCACAAAAACAGCAGTGAGAGAAAATGTGCTCAAGAGCCCCATATATCATCATAAGAATTCAATATCCAGGACATTTTCTGTTCACTGTGCTTGAATTCAGAGAAAGACGAGATAAGGTTAGAAAAACACAGCAGAGATTGCTTGTCACTTTAAAGCATCTCCCTGTGTTAACTGTTTTGTGCTGTAGGCTCTGAAATACCAACACAGCCTCTGAGACTGTGCCGAGAAGTAGCAGCTGAGCAGTTCTGTGATAAAGTACATGATAACTCAAGTAGGTGCTAGCTGCAAGTGTTTGTTTGCAAGTATTAAGAATAATACACAAAGTGAAGCCCAACCATTCCTAAAGCAAAGGGCTGACAGCTCAGGTGGGTGGACAGCCATACAGATTGAGTGTGTAATAAGGTAACACAGCTTTCCATGCAGTGTAATGGAGCTGAAGAGAAAGCTGCAAAACAATGCTCAGAGCAAAAGCAAACTAAAAAATTAATCTTTTCTAGCAGAAAACTCCTCTCTCCCTTCTTACTGCTTTTCCCATTGCTCCAGGGTAAGTATAAAGTACCTCAGTCAATCCTATTACCTTGATCTGAGACATCCTTAGTATGGGTGAGGGATTACAAGCCTGGGAAGGCACAAGGCAGGGCTGAAAAACCGTGTTCCCCAGTAAACCCAGGAACTGCCATCAACCAGCAAGAAACAGTCTATCCCCTTTGGTCCTTCAGGGCTTCCAGGCTCAAGCTTCCTAAGATTTAACTCTCTATAGTCCACCAAAAAAAATGCCACTGCAATTGTTCAGGTGATGTGAGAGATGAGCGAAGACAATCTACTATCTAGGCTCAACAGCATGGGAAATTTATACACTGACTGCAGTGAGCACCTTAAACTCAGCAGAGCTATGTAGCATAGTCTGGTGCTGTTCTTCTCTTCCAGCAACATAAATCACACTGAAAGATCTTTACAGGGTCAAAACAGAATTGAAAAGTGATTTCAAATATTATGTTACAAAGCAGTAGCACACCAATGAAAAATAAAATGTAATTTATGTCTCAGCACTGATACAGAGTCTGCTAAGCTAGTCCCAGAGAGTACTTCTAGAGCACAAGGCAGAACAGAGTTTATTACAGATTATTAGCAACTAAGCAGATTTCCTTTGTGTGCTTTTTACAGCCTAAGCATCACCCAATGCAGATGCATACCAACTAAAATTTTGGCTTGTCAACTCTGCAGTACTGTAATATAATTGGGAGAGAGGGTAAATACATTCTCAAAAAACTTGGGTGTTGATGAGCTCATTTTTGGTTACCTAATTTAAAAAATTTGGATTTTTTAAAAACCATCCTCACAGGGTATCAGGAGTTAAACTGTAACTTTTAGATCATTACATTAGAGATGCCTGTTAGATACATTTCCAAATACTGTATGAAAACATAAAGAAAAACACCAGTAGAAAGCAGTGGTCCATTTAACTCCTCACCACATGTCCAACAGTGGAAACATTTATATATGAAAGGAGAAAACTCTGGCACTTTCTGGGCTTGTTTCTTCCTTCTAATTCCTCCAGCATTCAGTTGCAAGAGCCGAGTCCCTGTTTAACAAGTCTGCCACTGTTCCACTGTGTAGATAACAGGGAACTCTGCTATTATTTTCAGTTAAAATACATTTTATTGTAATATAGAATTAAAATGTTTTAAATTTTTCTAGACAACTGCCAGATTAAGGTCTACTACAAAATAAAGCATAACTAGTTTTGTCATTTTGCCATTACTCCATTAAGACACATGAAATATAAATTTTCAATTAGTGCCCTTTTATTATTCCCTTTTTGGCTCACAATGTGCACTATTTTGGATGCAGCATGATCTTATGCCCAGGCAACAGCACAATTTAGTATCACTATTCAAGCTCTCTTCAGATCTTGCCAACTTTTTCCAAGAAAACAACAGAAAAACTAGGATCTGTAATTCTAGTATTCACTGAACATGAAGAAGCAAGCCAAAAAAGAACCAAAAAAACCAAAAGTATAAGGCTGGCAGACCATCATAAAGCATCAGGAAAAAGCTTGGGCAAACTTTGTTTCTGCTTCATGAATTCACTGAGATCCACACAAGGTTTATAAGGATAAAAATAAATAAAACAATATTTTACTGGACAGTGTTTGCCCTCTAGGAAAACTACTTGGTGATATTGACTGTCTGACAAGGAGAGTGACAGCTGAAGTCACAGAATTTTATCAAAAAAGCTATTTTCCTTTCCTCCCACTTGGCAAAATAGAACATTATCTTAGCAGAGCAGGTTTCTGAACTTAGGCTTTTCAAAAACTGCCAAGTGTGTTGCTGTGAAAGACAGGACATTGTCACATCGACAACTCTGGCACACAGGCAGGAAAACCACGACCTGTGCAGGCCAGTGCTCAGTAAATGAGCTTAGCAAAGTACTGTTTGCTTTCATCTCTTCCACAGAAATCTAGGGTTGAAAGCCCACAGTCAGAGGGTCTTCAGGGGATGCATGGGGATGTCCCACCCCATGGCTGACATAACCCTATGCTTCCAGGACCTGCACTGTGTGCTTCTAGGGCAGTGGTTACTTTACAGAGACAGCCTCACAAAGCTAAAATTACCCAGGAGCAATCGAGCACAATTGTGCAGAGTCAGCCAAGGAAAAAAAGAAAAGTCTGATGTTTTGTGTACTCCTAGGTAAAAACACCAGTTGACAGACATCTATCACTTCCTACCTCTACCCACACAAATCAAAGGGAATCCCAAATACACAGCATGGGACTGAGTAAGCACAGAAACAATACAGGACATACAGCCTCGGCATACAGGAAGAGACTCCTATTTAACCTGTCATGGGTAAAGCAGGGAAGACTTTTCCACAGATTACTGGTAATGTAAGACAGAAGGAATATATCCTCTTGGATTAGACAACTAAAATGTTCACTTCTTAACAGGTAACATGGACTACCCAGCTGCATGGATTTCTATTGCTGGCCAGTCCTTGAAATTTATAATTATTGCAATCTGTAGGCATCCAGGAGATTCTTCAATTTTATGGCCTCTGAATGTACAACCAAGTAACAATTCTGACCTTGGGTATTAAAATAACATTGAAGCAATCAGTGGCTGCTGCTGTACCCAAGCAATCACCATATACAGATTCCCTGTTCCCAAGCATACAAGATACAAAGCAAAAAACAATGCAGGTACTTATTTCCTAAAACAGGAGTTTTCAGCAGCTGTACATCAGTGTAACTCTATTAAAGTAAATTACTTGATGGTTGTTTTACAACCTTTTTTTTTGCTTCAAAATCCTTAAAAAGACTATTTTTTAGCAAACATAACTCAGGAACACTAATTAGATGTGCCTTAAGTACAAACAGGAAATACGAACAAATAGAAGCTACCTGATTTCATGTTAGAAACTGTTAAGGACGCTCAGTCCCACCAAGATGATGATTCTTTTATAGCTGCCAGAACAAACACAGACTCAGTACACTTCCTGCTCAACACCTGGTTACTTTAGATTTACATCAATACTCAACTGACTAACTACATAACTACAGGGGAAAGATAGAAGCATCATAAAAAGGCTGAGTTGCTATGTCATATCATCATGAATTCAGTAGTCTCTATTGCATTTGTAAAAATCATACTCTTCAACCACATTATAAAAGAAATAAGAATCACAATTTAACATGCCTGCAACAATGTTTCCTCTGGAAAATTTCTATGATTGCTGAGAACTTCCAAAGTAGCATACAGAAGAATGTTTTCAATATGGAAATCTTTTTTTTTTTTTCCTGAGGATTCTTTTTAAGCTCACAAAAATTTTTATAATGATTCTAGCTACTGCAGTTTGATGAAATTTCTTTAAATTTCACCACTTTAAACTGTAACGAACTGTTTAAAAATCCAATGGCATTTTCCACCTTGGTTTACATTTTAATATGATGGAGAGTAATGCAACTACAGAAAACAAACCCTCTGAAAGGTTTTATGGCCCCAGGGATCTCTTTTTTTCCAAAAGTAAAACCTTTATATGGAAACAGAAACTGCTCCTTACCTGAAAAGAGTTCATGCATCGAAGTGAAGGTGGCAGAGATGTGGTACTCAAACCCAGTATCAACAATAATTCCAAACATGTTTCTGATGGAAACTTTAATGGATGAACTCCCATATCATTTTCCCATGCATCAGCAAGCCTGTAGAGTTAAAAAAAAATGTTTTCATGTTCTTAAAATATATATATAAACCAAAGGTTTCAATTAAGTATTAAAATGTGCCATATCACTGTGATAAAAATTTCCCTTCATATTTTCCCTGTAAAAGTTATAGATCAGTGTGTTTTACCAGAAAAACATGGTGTATTTAGATAAAGTGCCTTAACCATACCACCAATAGCTTTCAAAAAGATACATAATGTGAAAGGAAAACTTAGCGTATTTTAGAAAAATTCACTCATGTTTCTAATTCAAAGTTTCATTACTTCTGTACAAAATTTCATCTGTCACTAGTAATTTCCCTTTATATAATGACTTTACACATATTCCTTGCAGTACATAATGCCTTCACTTTTTATTTTGTTTCTAGAAAGAAAGATTTCATTCAATTCTGAAAAGACAGGAGGTCAGGCTTGATTTTCAAACCTCATGTTCATGATGCTCACTGGAAACTTATTAACAGTCTATACCAAGAAAAATTCAATCCCAGTTCACTTTACACAGATTTTTTTTCTTGGGATGTATTAAAAGAGTTAAGATTTCTAGTGTTACTCATAGAAATTACATTTCAGAAGCATATTCCTATAAACTGTTCCCATTGTCACATGCTAAAGAACAAGATTTACTCAAAACACAAGATCATTCTGCTTCCTACAGTTCAGGTTTATTTCTTCCATAATACACAAATTGACAGACTGATCAGTGACCCAGTTACTAAATAACTTTGTCTGGGTAGGTTATATCAGATACTCCTGGGTAAGATGAATGCCATTTATTCTCAGCAGACCTCAGTGCACCAGTTTGGAAGACAATGCTTGCTACCCTTCCCTGTCCAGACTTCTAAATTTCAATAAACAATCTTAGCATCAGCTTTCACTTTTAAATTCCTCCAGCTCTTCTGACTGAACCACTGCCTGTGAACATATCAGCTTATTTTAATGTATTCCCTAGAAATAGCTGCATTTTTTTAGACGCTTGGGACCCCAGCATTCAGCACAGTGAAAACTGAGCAAACATTCTCTTCACAATATCTGTGTCATCCAGGACGGTTTTCATTCTCTCAGGTCTCCCAAACCCAATGATTCTCTGTAAAGTCTTGCTTCTTACATATAGGCTTGTATATACACTTTTTGTACACAGCACTTTCTTAGTTCTTCTAGAAGATGTCCTACTTAACATAATTTACACATCTTTCCTCAAAGAGTGGGTGTACTTTCACTTTCTTACCTCCATTTGTCTGCTGTTGGCCACTTGAATCTCAACTCTTTGCTTTTATCTTTTCTAATATTTACATTTTTTTCTCCTTCCTAATTTATCTGTGTGTATATAAGAATCCAACTCTGCTTTGATACATAGAAGGCCTATAATGCACAGAACGTCAGAGGGGCCTTCATCTCCCTAAAAAAAGAAGTGTTTTCTCTCTTCTTTTTTTTGTCCCCATAATAAAAGACAAAGAGAATCATATCAAATCTAGATTACCAAATACATAATTTCTTTACTTAAACCTCACCAGAATGAGTCATCTTGACAAAAGAAGGTCTAAGCTTTACATGATAAGGAGAAAGAGGAAGACACCCCCTGGCTCTTCTAACGGCAGTACATCACTTAAGATTTCTAGCATGTCTGAGATCACACCAAAGGACAGAGGCCAAAACCTCCCACACATTAACAGCCTTTATAATATAAATAATTTTTAAAAAGTTGTTTAAGCTATTACAAAAAACTCCAACTGAATACTAGGACAGGAAGTTGAGATGTTTAGAAGAGACTCTGGAGTATTTTCATTTTTGGAAGGTACAAACCTCCAGTTAAGTCACAAATACTATGTCTGTGTGGAATGGAAAGAGGATTTTTTTGTAAGACTACAGACTATGCAAGTGGCCGAGCCCAGAAAAGGCAGCCCTGACTGGTTTGGAGTTCCAGGCTGGATGGGGCCCTAAGCAACCTGGTCTAGTGAAAGGTGTCCCTCCCCAGAGCAGGGGGATTGGAACTAGATGATCCATAAGGTCCCTTCCAACTCAAACCATTCTATGATTCTATAAATGTTCCAGGAGGAACACTTAAAACTAGACGATGAGCACTATGTAATCAGTAACCAAGGAGTTTTGTTAACTGTAATCCACAATGGAGTTTCACATTTCCTTATCACTTGGTAACTTCATTTCCCCACATAATTTATCTTTATATGCTCTTTACTCATTCTTTTCTCTACATTTTCTACAATCTGGTGATGCAGGAAAATTTAGGTGAAGCTAGCAAAATAGGAGCTCTCTTTTTCAGAAATCAGCAAGTCTAAACAAAGCACTGTGCAGGCACCTTCAAACACAGCTAGAGAGTTTTGAGACTGGAGGTGGTATGTTAAGGGTCTGGGAATTGGGAAGGTGTTTCCACAGATCAACACCCTTTCTTCAAAGAAACTTTTCAGAACTCCAAGCAATATTCAAAACATCACAACTTACATCAGTACCCTGACTCTTGTCTTTTGATATAAGGATTTTTTGGAGATGCCTCCTTATTTTAAAGTCCAACTACTTACAGCCCTGACACTGAACTGGGGATTTTTCTTTTGTGGCTGTTGCTTTCTCGAAGGGAAAGAAGGTTTGCAAAACGACATTTAGCCTAAGTATATTGCAATTCTTGTTATTAATTGCTCAGTTATTAGTATTTCCTGAAATTATTACAGTGTATTCCCTTATTACAAACAAAACATATATATCCCAGCATTTACTGCTCCAGGAACACACATGTTAATCCTTGTGACTTGCCCTTTCAAAGCATTTAACACAAATGGTTGTGGGAAGTCACTGCTTTATTAGATCATTTCTCTTTGTTCTTCTTTATCCCTGTTGCTATTAGAAGCATTTTTCCATAATCTTTATTGTAGAGGAAAGAGGAAAGCATCTATGTATAAAACAAAAGCAAAACAAACCACAAAGAATCCACTGTTTTGCACCTTAGTTTCATGGTCTTTTTGTATAAGGGGAGTTGTCTCACTTCCAGTACAGGAGGGGAGACTGTTTGCTTTCTGTTTACTGGAAGAGGTAGATTGCTCCTCAGGAGAGCGAGCATCCACAGAGGATAACTCAGCCAGTCAGCTCCCAGCACAGATTCCCTGACATCACAGCACAGCTTGCTACACTGGCTGAAAGGAATAAGGGGGACGTAAGACATAAGCTTGAAGAAAGTGAGGTTGACAAGAAATAATGCTGTTCTTCCTTTAGAAAATATTCAGCTTTTCTATATGCAAAGAAGTCTTGAGGTTCTGGATTTCACAGTCTGACACAAATAAATATGATCCTCACTATCAAACAAAATTAATAAATTCTAAAGAAATTCCCTAAGTCATTGTGGGGCACAAGACAGCATCTACTTTGGAACCATTTTGTGACAAGTAAAATCTCACCACTACCTATTGGCCTTGCCAGTATTTGAGGGAAATGTGAGTCAGCTTTAGAAACCAGGCTTTAAAAGAGTAAGATGTAGTAAAACATACTCAGGAAAATGGTTCAAACTCAGACCATGCTCTGAGTCAAGAAAAGGACATGCCAGAGTATTTATTTTTTTTCACAGGATGTTAAATCCACTCTGAAAATCACCATCATCATCCAGTTTTGTCTGTCAGTGACCTTGCCAAAAGGAAAACACAAATAATTCTAAGCACTTTGTTTGTCACACCATTCTTTCAATTTTCTCTCTTTTCTTTATCCCACTCTTCCCAGAACTTGTATTAATCCTGTCACCTTACTTCAACCAACTTTTCTTAAGAAAGATCTCAAATAAATTAGATTTGGGGAAGTTTCATCTTTTCCTGATTTTCAGGAGAGTACTGAGAAAAAAATGCACGTTAGTTACTCCACAGGGGAAAGCTGCTAATAGAACACAGCAACATACATACCAGCTATTCAAGTGCTTTTTACCTGGGAGAATATGAGCATGATTTTAATAATACTATATTTCTATCTAGCGAAATCAACTACTATAGGCAAGGTAAACATGTTCTTCAGAGCCCATCATACTCTCTAATGAGTGAAACAAACCAAGAGACTTGGTGCTTTTACTTAAGTGATGTGATATGGGTTCAGGACAACTGGAAAAAAAATCTTAGATTTTGAGACAGGAATAAGGATTAGTGATAATGGAATTTATCCCCAGTAATAATAACAGTCAGAGGTTTCTCCACTGTTAATCAAACTTGAGATGCAGCCTCTGCAGATCAGAGTGAAACCTCAAACTCAGAACTCCTTCTGTTCAATCTAAGAGATATCTAATAGTTTCACCCATGAAAACACAATGAACAGACATAAGGTTGAAAGATATAATTAGAACCTTCACATAACTTTCATTCTGAGAAGGACAGAACCACATATGATGAGTGCTAATAAAACGTTAGAATATTTCTGGCATACAATTCAGAACTGAAGTAGTACAGAAAGTGAAGAAGCAAAACTCTTTTCAATGGAGGTGATACTTGGCCAGATGCTGATGTAAAACAATTATGTGCTATGTGCTAAACTGTCAGAACAGAGCACTCCAAACAAGCAAGAAATAAAGATGAAAAGCTGAGACTATCTTCCCCTTTGTCCTTTTCAATGCTTTCTCTAAGGAACTGGTCATTTGAAGGAGAAATCTAGAACATGATTTTCATATTCCCATAACCAGTTAAAGAAATACAGCTAGGAAAGTGAACTTCCCATAGTCGTATGTTTAAAATGTTTTAAAAAATGAAGTGGTGTTTTCAAAGTTGTTTAATTGATAATAATGTGAAATCCAGGAAAATTTTGATTGTTTTAAAAAATAAAATGAAATCTCACAAATGCTCTCTGAAATTCAAGCAATTAATTCTGAAAGCAGAGAGGAGCAAAATTAGAAAAACAACTACTAAGATAAGATCAAAGATAAGACAGTTACTTCTCTAGCAGAAACAATTGATCACAATGTTTTTAGATAAGGCTTTACATTTGAATCACCAGTGTATTGGGAATGGTATTTGTCCACTGTTCATTACAGAATTGATCCCAATGAATTGTCTATATAAGTTAGAATAACATTTCAAAACTGTGTCCTTAAAAGCAAGTTTTAAGACACCAAAATAATGAAATACATTTATTTCATAACTTTTTGATATAAGAACTGGTAAACTAACACAATCATCCATCAGGTCATGGAACCCACCCACATCATCATAAGTCTTCATGGAAAAATGCAATATACATGGCACATCAATGAAGCAAATAAAACCTTTGTATTTCAAACCCAAGAAAAACTGACAAAGATTCACACAACATTTTGAAAAACTCGACCAGGCTTCTGACTGGATTGCATTTATTTCAAGAGAAGCCTCTTCCAGCAGTGCTAAAGATATTTATTAGTAATCACTCTTTATCGTGCCTGAGATTCACTTTTAAATGCAACTGAGCTGTCTCAGCAACAAAGTCTGCTTTTGAAGAGGAACAGATAAGCCCTTTTTTCCTTTCTAGCACATCCCCATCATCACCTCTGATTTAGCAGGCTACTTCTGTAAATACACTAACCGAGGGTAGTCTACACAGGTCAAAACTGGAAAATGAAAAAGCTCTTACTCAGTACTCCACTCAGTGTTGCTGAGGCAATGTACTAACTTGATTTTATTAGTTACGATCTAGGTAAATGCACTCTGCATTTATGGCTCCAAACGCTGCAAAACTCTTGAAGGAGATGTTAACTGTAGCTCCAGTGCTTTGATGAATCCAGCCTGTGCCGAAGAATCCAATATAAAAGCTGACAGAAGCTCAACCCTGAATCTGGGAGTTCACTAAAGGTTGTTAAAGCGGCTCTTTCCACAAGCTACAGCTCTGAGACAAATGACAGATGACTGTACTGAACCAAAGGTCAGACCTGCTAAATTAAATAACTATTTGTAAAAATGATTTAATCTAAAAACAATTCTTAATTATGGTTGATGATGTGTCTATATACTTCATGTACCAGGAGGCTAAGTTATTTATACTTTTAATTATCCTTGCAATGATCTAAAAACGACATAAAAATCAATGCCTGCGCATTAGCTGCTAAACTCTTACCAAAATTTAAATAATATGGACCACTAAGAAGTGCAGTACTTTCACAGTCTACAGTACATTCCTTTGGAAAAAAACTTGCTTTGTAGAATCACTGCCTCCGTCCTCAAACATCTGTGGTCATGTTCTACCATTCATTATTCATCCTGAGCAGCTGGGAGTGTCAAATGTGAGCTTTGAGCAAATTTTCCCTGGGATCCTTAATAGTTGCATGGTGTCCTAAACCAATAGGCATTAAATCTCTCCTAAGAAACAAAAAAACATAAGAATAGAAATGTAACCCACTGGTGTCCCTGCAAGGAAATGGGCAAGAGAAGAGCAAAATATTTAGCGAAGTAAGAAGGCAGAGAGTGTGCCTCTTTGTATTTTTTGCAATGGACTACAGAGATCAACATAAAAGCTCCATCTGAAAGTTTTAAACATTTTATTTTTCAGTGTATCACTACAAAGACAAGACTTCATTTAACTGAAGTTCTGTATTTTCACATAGTCTAAAGTACTATCGCTTGCAAAGCACTCTCATTATAAAATTACTGATATATAATCCTTACATTAAAGTGCATCATATGTATAGCATATGGTACAGACACTTTAATGTAGTGTATATAATTTTATTAACATGCAATTATATATATTTCTATAAATTATTACAGTAGTTGCATATAGAAGGACATGCTCATTATTAACAGTCTTCTAGCTCTTTTTCTGAGTAATGAATACTTTGATTGGAAAAAATATGCAATTCTGGAGTCTAGTCAAAAAGAAGTTAGCTAGAAATCCACTGCAAAAACAATTCACCAGGTTTGAAATACCCTATCCTGTAAAATGTAAGTCCTTCTTGAACTTTCAATGTGTCACCATTTGAAAAGGGCAAGTTATTTAATACTAATAAGAAAGCCTTATAATGAAAATTCAGATTTAACCTCACCAGAGTACCAATGTCATAATATTTTTCAGATGGGCTGACATAAGAGGTATCAACTGGTCTTATAATATTTTAAAACACCTTTTAATTAAAATTATGCTATTTGTTCTGATGAATGCTTTTATGATTTAAAATCCATAATCTACATGCAGTTTTCTCCTTTCTAACTCCAATATATAGCACAGACTAAATAACTCATGCTAAAAGGTACATTAAAAGCCAGTGGATTAAATAATTTTGTTTGCATTAAACAAATACATATGAATCTCAACTACATTAATTTTTTTAATGTATTTGAAATTATTTTATAACTTCTTGACATGTTCGATCACTGTAAGCTATTTAAGGGAAATCAGAAAGAGAAGTAAAGCTGCCTATTTCAAATTGTAAAGCAAAGCCCAAATTATTTTTCTTTTGCTTCACACCAACCAACATTTTTAGTAGACTCAGCTGCCCTGTATTAACTTAAATGTATTTCATTTGTTTTGCGATATTTATTAAGAAATGCTATTTGCAGAACAAAGCCTCTGAATAGTCCACAGAATTCGATTCTTTTTTTCTCAAAGGGTAAAGGGAAAAAGCAGAAAACCGAAAAACTGTGTTAGTATACTGTTCCAAGACAGACAAGGTTGTTTACAAGTAGGTTATTCCTCTGAAGCACAGAAAGCTATCTTAACATACTGCAACTTTTTGCATGGCAATAAGTCTTGACATTTTAATCCTGTCCAGGAGTAACTTTGCCTTGGAGTATGTAATTTCAAAGTAATGCTCAACATATTTCTCCAGACTAAAGATTTTTGGGTGTTCACCAACTGCTTTTCTACATTGCCTTCCCTCTTCCATCTGGCTGCTATGCAATTTCAAAAGCATTAATTTTAAGCTGCAAACTCTTATCACCCATAAAATATTTTCATTCCATTGCAAAACATCACCAACTGTACAGTCTCTGTTGAAGACAAAACAGAATTTCAGCTGCAAGAATCACTGAAAAAAAAGCTTAAACATCACAGAAGGATTAGCAGGTGTTCAGCTATTCTGAAACCTGTAAGTCGAAGATTCATAGGATTTAAAATGAATGTATGAAAATCTAAATCAAGCAATAATGCCTAAAGCAGACTTATGTTCAATGGGACACCTAGATATGTGGGACCACAAACACTTCCAAATGTACTAAATTTAAAATTCTCGACAGTACTCAAACTATGTACAGATGGTCTGTGAGTACAACTAAGACATTATCATCTTTATTTAGTTTCAGCACAGGTAAGCAGAAATAGGCTCATCAAAGAATGAAGAGAAAAAGTGATTTTAATTTCGTGGCAACTGGTCTTGGATAGAAAATCCCAAACCTGCCGGGTATGTCCCAGAATATGTTCTACCAGCAAAACCACAGTCCATAAAGGCATAGCAGCAACAGATCTATCCACAGAGCCAACCAATAGCAACAACTGTCTGTGGATAGAGATGTTTTTTCTTCATTCATCTACAAGATCAACAGCTTATTGCAAAAACTAAACCTGTAAAAGCAGAAAACTGCTGCAAATTTTCATCAGCTACAGTGAAGTTCTTTTTAGAGCATTTGACTGCGGGATACAAGCTCATGGAGAAAAAGCTCCTGCTGGGCTTGTGATATCAAACATATCTAGACATAACAGGAAGAAAACATGGAAGACTGTGAATTCTGTCACAATATATATTTTTGAAATTACTTTTTAAAATTTCCCACGTTATTTTTGCATATCTGTGTGCAAGAGTAGAATCCACGTTAATTTAGTTTTCCTACAAAACTGAGAAAAGCACAGGAGTTTAGCTCTTGCTGAGCATTGCCTAAAGTCTGCTGTGACTGCTCTTCAGCATCCACACTATGCAGAATTGCTGGTGCAGCTCCAAAGTACAATGCAATTGCTGACTTCTCAGCAGCAAAGCAATGTGGTCCCACTAAAAGGAGAAGCAAATTACTCTCATAAAAACTGCATGGCCAATGCTTTAGAATAAGCTTCTTCACCTTCATGGCTGTGCTAAGGCTTTAAGCTGCTATTTTTTTCATGTCTTACTGCATCCCAGGTGGAAAGAATTAAAGTAACTTTTCTGAAAAAAACAAAGATCAGATTTCCTGCAGCCAGATCACTGCTGATAATAAACCATAGTGGGAGGATGGCAGTAGCAACAGCAGTACTATGACTCTACAATGCATTTTTCTTGAATATGCTTATACAACCCAGAATGAAGGGATAACTTTGAATGCTTCTTAAAATGCATTTCTTCACCTTGAATCAAGCACCTCTTGATTCTTTCTTGGATACATCTTTCTCTAAATTAGAAAAGATGGCTCATAATTTACCTAATGTATGACAATAACTTTAGACTACTGTGTTTGGGATGGATGCAGAGGACACGGCAGTGTGCTGCTGACCTATGGTAACAGCCTGACTGGGGCCATCTTGCAAGAAATACCAAATGTGAGCAGCAACACCATCAAACAAAAAAACTCTTCTCCCAGCAGATATGAACCAAGTACTTGAATTCTCAGGTTACACCTCTTTTTTTCTTTTTTTCCTAATGTTTCAACACTTTGGATATGTATATAAAGGCCACTTGCCCTGGCAAATGGGTGTATGCCTCTTCTAATAGCACTCATCTCCTGAAGGATGCAAGTTCGTAGTAGAGCTGCAGAAAAACAAAGTACTGTGTAAAAGCTCCTTCAGGGCACCTGCTGACATCAATATAGTTACTCTGTAAATGCAAAGTAATTCCAGCCAGCTCACCCTTAAAAGATTCATTCAATTTTAGGGAAGACTGCTCATGGGACTAGTGATGTCTGCTGCACTCCTCAGCAGACTCTTCTTACAACTTTTAGTGTCATCAGGGGCATTAACAACGTATTCCTCTAGATGAACACTTGCTCCAAAGATATTGTGAGAAAAGTATAACCCAGAAGGTTTATCTCCAAAATTGTTCAAATAAAACAAATATGCTTAAAAGTCATGGCAGGAGAAGGAGGGTGGAGGTAACTGGCAAGACAGACAGGAAATATAAAAGCATAGAATCATTTAGATTGGGAAAGACTTCTAAGATTACACAGTACAGCTCTTAACCTAACACTACCAAGTCCAAGTACTGCCACAAACACTTCATTTTCCCAGAGAAAAAACAACGTATTTGCCTCGATGTACTTTTTCTATAAACCAACATCAAGAACTTACAGAATCTTATCAAGGGACTCCAGTGATGGGTCATAAATGCAGAGCACCTTCTCCTCATTGTCTGCACATTAGCCAGCATCTCCTGCGTGCCACTGAGCTTCCCACCCGAAGGCTGAGACAATAGGCTGTCTCTCAGCCCCTCCAGGCATCATGACACTAGATAGAAGGACCAGAAAAAACTCAAAATATCTCTGCTGTCTCCTGGGCTACACTTCCACCAAACTCTCACACACAAATGATTTTACAGACTCTTTCCTTGCTAATTCCCCTCTCATGGCTGGAAATTCCAATCATAAAATAGGAGACTCAGGAGGAAGACATAAACGTCCTTTCCAAAAACATTGGCATGTCTAAACTTTTGAATACCCAGATGTTATCAGTAACACTACTCTCTTGAAAGTGCCTTTACATCTCTCCATGGAACTATAATCTTTATTTAAAAATCATCAAAATGAGGTGTTATATTAGTGAACATAAAAAAATGTGGTGTCAGGTATCCTATCGTAAATACAAGGGTCCTTCACTTCACAGAAAGTTCCTCTGTCTAAAAATGTTATGTCCAGTATCTACAAATTATTTTTTGCCATGTAAAATGTGAAAGGTTGATAAAGAGGCAATGAAAAAATCCAAAACCATCATTCTAAACAGTGACAAGATCAAATAGAAGAATTACATTTTTGAACTGGTTCAGTACAAAAGGCTCAAAAAACCTCATGAGCAATATGCCCTGACACACTGAGGGTCAAATGCTTAAGAAAGAGAAGACCTATGTAATTTGAAATGGCATTTAATTCACTTCAGTTCACCCAATCACTTCTCAGGTGAGTAAATTATTCTAAGAGCAAGGGGATAAAAAAAAGCAAAGCTGAGGACTGTAAAGATAATTCAGCTTTCAAAGAGAAGCAACATTTTTCATAATGAAAACAGGCGCATAAACCAAGCTGCAGTGCCTTAGCATGGCATTTTATTAGTATAACTATTTCAAAATGAGTTAGTACACAATGTCCAACATTAAAAAAAATATACTTACTATTCTTGATCTCTTATAATAGTTCTAAGCATCAAAAATGCAATTTCAAGAATTATTTTGAGTTATTTAAGCTCCTAGTTTCATCTGTGATTGACTTGTTCTCCAGTTTCATTTGTTTGAAGTCCTCCTTCATTACTGAAGTCAGTCCAAAAATACCTGATTTGCTTGCACAAAACAGCTACCAGATTATTTCCAAATTGGTAACTCCGACTGAAATATCTACAGAGCAGCAGCAACTACGTCATGTGTGCCCAACTGCAATACTCATCATTAACAAAATCTCAAATCTCACAGATGCTGTAGGAAAAACAAAAGAAGACCCCACAATAGCAAAACAATTCAAGAGATGGACAATAATGGCTTAATGTTTCATCATATTTAAAGATCCACTAACTCGGCATCCTTAAAAGCAGAACTTTGCATCCATACTAAATCATTCTACATTAAGCAAGGTGAATACAAGGACATTTCAAGACAATGTTCCCATCACTTACTGAAACAAAACATCATTCTCTGGGACATAGGAGAGATTACATACCCTTGTTGGATCTACACAGCATAAAAATACATGCAGATGCTGCTTAAAGACAGCACCTGTAGCTTAATCATTAATCTAGAACACCTATGTGTCTCTGCATTCTGTCATACAATACTCAATATCACTGCTTGTAAAAACAGCAACACCACCCCCAGCCACATTCAGGCTTTCCTTTTTTCTTCCAAGGTTTTCTGAGACTGTGCAGCTCGGTTACCTGTAGACTACCCTGTATGGACTGTCAGCAAATCTAAATACTTTCCCAGCAAACACTGAAAATTAAAATAGCAGAAATCCACCCAAAGGAAGCCTGAATGGAATAGTGTACATCAATTTATAACCCTTACAAAAGGAGAATGCCTAGTTTCTTGAGAGAGACAAAGAATGCACTTAAGTTTCTGGATAGACAGATTGCTCAGGTTTACAAAAGGAATAAAAATGTCTAAAGCAACTCTGGTGCTTTTAAAGTGTGGAACTTAAAACTTTCTGCCAACCACACTGTGGCCTCCTGTAAAATATCCTTCCTAAAAATATTAGAATCAATTTTTATAATTTAATTAAATGGTTTAATGTTACAACAGATTTTTCATTTCCAAGTCTGTGGAAGCAGTTTAATTTCGTAATTACTCAAAGAAAACAAGAGGGAGTTGAACATAAAATATCTCATATTCCACTTAATTTTCCTTCTAGAGTTTCCCAGGAGAAGGAAGTAGAGGGATGCTAAACTGAGGCCCCAACAGTGGCATACATGAGTAAAAATTAACTCTTAGGGAAAGAACAGACATTTGGGTGCTGAAGAGTGAGACTAAGAAATCAGATTAATTTTACAGGAGAAGTAATCCTCCTGCTAGGGAATGATGTCTATCTTCCATCTGCTTTTTCTTCAGTATTCTTCAGTATTGCAAGTAGTTTTATTCTAACAATACTAAAGATTTCCACTAGTATAGTGAAATGGCCTTAGAATTCAAGAGCTGCTGCCACTCCAATATACATTTTTATTTGTTACTGTGGCTTTGTAGTAAAAGAATTCACAGGGAAGATCCCTTCCTTTATGATTTCAATTCTATGTTTATCAAATTCTCATTATTTTTAAAGTGCCATCTGAAGAGCAGCTTTGCTCTGCATGGCTAAACATACCAAAGTTTTGTCTTCAATAAGGGCTTACAATATATAATCCCAAATCTCAGTGGGCCTTGTTAAAGCAACATCATAAATATTTTACACTTCCTTATGAATTTGGAAAAAAAAATTGTTCTACATATCAGTCTGAGCTCATACTGACTAATGTGGCCTTAGGGAGGGGACTGTTGAAATTCATGCATCTAGTCATTAGAAATGGATTGATAGATGCAATTATGATAAATCAGCATAGGTTTATTAAGTAAGATTTTTTTTTCTAACTTAGTAGTTACAGGTAAAAAAAACCCAAAACATTCAGAGCCAATGCTTAAATGCTGTAAAGCTGGTGTAACCTGCTATTTCTGTGCCCTGTGAGCACACTGGGAGGAATTTGCATCACTCAGTTTTGGTACTCGGTGACCTGATGGATGAGCAGGGGAGTGACAGCTGATGAAGCTACTGGTCTCAGCCGTTGACCCTGCCTGGACACCTGAACGGCTCATCACCCATTTCCTAAACTGCCATTGTTCAATGTGCAGTGTCTTTAAGCAATCCAAAATTGGCAACAATTTAATTTCAACCATATGCTCTAAACTGCAGCAGCTGAGGACTTGACTGTCAAGCAGCTCAGATGTCTGTGCTGCAAAAGCAAGGCACACAGTTGGTGCAGTAACCTCACCTAAGACCATGACTGAAAAGCAGGGATGGCTTCTGCAAGACAATCTGAATTTCTCATCTAGGCCGTCCAGGGAGAGTGGCAGAGAGGCAGCAGCAAACCCAGTTCGCAATGTGGTATCCCCTTGGCTTGTTACTACTGGTCACACCACAATCCCCAGCAAGGTTTCTAACCACAAACCATGGGGATTAAGCACTATGTAGAAAATACAGCCCTAATATGAGCTCACTGCCACCGTCACACCAGCCAGCAGCCTCAACACTGTCACTGGTGCCAGAGGGATGCTGTCTTTGATACCTTGCCCTAACAGGATTGAAATAGCTGTGTATTCAGGGCTGTAGAACAGCCACAAAGGATCAAATTAAATCAAAACACAGTGACTCTAGTTTTGTCAGCATAATAAACCAGGCAAGCAGCAGAGAAAAATTATTTAAGGGAAAAAAAAATCAAATTAAATCAAAGTTGAATGAACCAATGGTCTGTATGATGAGCTGGCACTGCTTTTACCCTGTACATAAAGCTCTAAGTTCCCTAGCCACACTATAAAGCACTTGCCAGGGTGTTCTCACAGAGGTTATTCCTACCAGCTGTGCCACATGAAGATTTATACATGCTCCATAAACTTTAATTCCCTTTTTAAGTCCTATTATTACAAGCAGGGGGCCATTTCGGAAGTTGAAATGGATTTTCAGAACAATATAAAGATGAAAATGTTTTCTGGCCTCTGATTTTTAAACCTTTGGGTAAAATTAAATCTCTTCCACAGCACTGTTGATATTCCATATAGAAATATTCACAAATACCAGGCACTCCAGAACATTATGTCTGAATCCAAAGGGAGAAGTTATCCTGCTGTACCAAAAAATGCTGTAATCACTGTTCACAAAAATCTCTCAGCTCGATGCTTTGAAGTTGTTTTTTTTCCTGATGTACTGACTTCAGAAGAGAAGAAAATGCAGTATTTTAAGATGCAATTACCCGCAGCAAAGCAAGGAACACCACAAATAATAGAAGTGGTTGATCCTGAATTTGCTGACAGAAAAATTTATTCTTTCTATTCATTCAATCTAAACCATTGCCAAACAAAAGCCTAATGACTAAAGTTAGAATTTCATATATGTCATATTTTCCCCTTCACACTGAAACCACAATTTTAATAGAAGAGTTTATTTTTATCATTGTTTTCCCTCTCCACAAAAAAAATTATACCTCTTGCAAAAATTGTACAGAAGCTCACTGTATGCAGATACACAAAATTGAAGTATTAGATGTGGCGAGAAGTCAAATTTAACAAGCAATTAAATCCTAAATAAATAAAACCAGCAGTCAAGAGCACAGCTTCCTCTCCTAAAAACAAACTTCAAGTTATGTCAAAATCCTAAACCAGTATAGATTTTTTTACATATTTTACTACATCCCACAGCTCACTTTGGAAACTCTCAGCAGACCGACTGTGTATCTGGAAAGATTCGACTTTCCACTAGCCCCTTTTTCATGTCCTCTGCCAGTATATGTCCTCACATGGCAGTCAGTTTTCCTCTGCGGAGGGAAATATTCTTCCATAAATAACCTCTCCTCCCTTCCCAAAACTGTCCCTAGTTTTAACATCTCCTCTCCTCATAGCTGTTTCCTAAGTTTTCCTTTCAGCTATTCTGAAGTTTTCCCCTTTCTGCTACAGCAGAGACTTAACAGTGCCTGTTTAATCCTGGCTGACACTGACGGAGTCCTTGGCAGCTCTTAGGCAGAGCTGTCCAGAGTCCTGCTGTCCAGCTGCAGACACGAGGCACAGCAGGAGGAATCACAAAAGGCCACATACCAACTTTGTGAGAGCACTGTGGGGGCTGCACCACACACACACACCTTGACACAGTCAGATTAGTGAATGCAGATTGTTTTAGCACTTTAGTTTTAGGAGCTTTCTTAAAATTAAATGGGTCAAGAAAAATGGAACGCTAGTCTCAGCTAAGAAGCACAAGATACAGGATAAGGGAGGCATGCAGCCTGGCAGATGAGTTCTGGACACGACCAAGAGCAGAAGAAAAGGAATAGAAAGGGAATTTAGATGGAAGACTTAAATCTGCGTTTAAACCAAGTCAATACCAATACAGGAATTGATGTTACAGACAGACTAAAGATTTTTAATAAAAGGAAGTGGAGATGGAAAAACTGTGCCACAGACATCAGCTCAATGAGAAGTCTTTGAATGAAAGTTTCATTCAAAACAGGATATGCAATGGCTGAAAACAAGACACTTATAAACCTTTTGTATATAAATTTAATTAGAATGGACTTCAGAGTCCATTGTAGGAGAACACACCATAGGTAAAGAAATAAAACCACACTTGATAAATAACAAATGGTTGACTAACAGTCCAATCAATACTGTGGTACCAGTGTGGCTCTCTATGCAAAGATGTTCTGAGACTGAAAGGATTGCTGGCTCGAAACACTTCAGGAGCATGTGTGTGTGGGAAGGGGCAGGCTGGGCCTTGCCTTTTATGAGGAGATGCCCTGCCCCACATACCCCACACATCCCCAGGCCTGAATTCAGCCCTGCAGTGGCTGCCAATCCCTGGCACAATGGAGGCAATGCTCCACACTCACCTCTGGAGCCCCATTCTAGCCCCAGAGAGGCCAGATGACCAGAAGTCACACCTGGGGAAGGAGCCCAGGAAAGCCAAAGGATATCTAAAAGCCAAGACATGCAGTAAGCACGTTTTGACCCCACCTCTTCTTGGAATTTCTATCAGCTGAACACCACTGGAACCAGGAGTAGTAACTATACTTGTTCTTTTCTGGACCTTTCTGTCTTTCTTCTACTAACTACTTTTTCTCATTAAAAAAAAGGAATTGAGTAACTTAAAATTGGATGGGATTGGAGTTTGCTAAGTTAATGCTTTGAGAAGTTGCTTTTATGTTGACTGAATGCTGATCTAAATTTTTTTCAAAGTTCTATGGTTTTCCAAAGTTGCCGGTAAAATTTTGTTATTGTCTTGACACCTTCAGAATATCTTACCAGTTTTCTTCCCGTGCATCTAAAGAGTACGTAAAAAAACGTAAGCCCTTTTAAGAATCTTATCAAGCAAGTTTTTGGGGCCTTACAGATGTCACTCCATATTGCTTCCAGAGAGCAAAAGAGATATGTTGAAGGTGAATTTTAAAGTCTTTTGGTAGGTGAGTGACAGAGGTGGAAAACTAAACTAGACATTGAAGGCTAAAATACTCATCTCCCTGCAAAAATAGCTATTGGACTGTTACTCTAATGGCCATATACAGTGGGAAAATAGGCATGGTCAGTACATCATCTCACTTCTGAGCAGATTTAATAGTCCAGTCTTTTGGAAATTACTTGGCTGAAGCTCTAAAATTCTGCACAATTTTATTACCTGGAACAACCCTTCCCAGTTTTCCAGTCAGAACTCCTCCACATCTTCCTCAAATATTCATGCCACGTATGGTGAGGTGGATTGAGAACTGAATGAAGGACAGATCGCAGAAGGTCCTGATCAGTGGCACCATGTCTAGTTGGAGGCCTGTCACTAGTGATGTCCCCCAAGGTTCAGTAGTGGGCCCAGGATTGTTTAACTTATTCCTCCATGACTTGGATGAAGGGGCAGAGGCTTCCTCAGCAAGTTCACTGATGACACAAAGCTGGAGGAGTGGCTGATAGCCCAGAGGGCTCTGCAGCCCTTCAGAAGGACCTTGACAGAGTGGAGAGAGGGGCAGAAAGGAACCTTCTGAAATTCATCAAAGGCAAGTGCACACAGTCCTGCACATGGGGAAGAGTAATCCCTGGCACTGCCACAGGCTGGGAATTGACCTTCTGGGAGATGGATCTGGGGGTCCTAGTGGACAACAAGTTGTCCATAAGTCAGCAGTGCCCCTGTGGACAAGACCACCAATGGTACCCTGGGGTGCATTAGGAAGAGCACTGCCAACAGGTCAAGGGAGGTAATCCTGCTCCTCAGCTTTGGTAAGGCCACATCTGGAGTCCAATTCTGGGCTTCTCAGTAAAAGAGAGACATGGAGCTCCTGGAGCAGGTTCAGTGGAGAACAATAAAGTTGATGAGGTGACTGGAGCATCTCTCTTATGACAAAAGGCGGAGGGAGCTGGACCTGTTCCATATGGAGAAGAGACAACTGAGAGGAGACCTCATCAATATCTATCACTATCTAAAGGGAGGGTATCAGAGGTTGGAGCCAGGCCTTTCTCACTGATGCTGAGCACTGGGTAGAAACTGACACACAGGAAATTCCACCTGAACATGAGGAAGAACATTTTAACTGCACAAGTGGCTGAGTATTGGAACACATTGCCCAGAGAGTTTGTGGAGTCTCCCTCACTGGAGATATTCAAGAACCATCTGGATTCCGTTCTGTGCCATATGATCTAGGATGCCGCTGCTTTAGCAAGGATATTAGACCAGATGACCCCACAGTGGTGCTTTCCAACCTTACCCACTCTGTGATTCTGTGATAGGTATCACTTACTATGCTTATTAATTATACAAATAATTTAATTTATTGCTTGAGGCCGGTACTCAGAGGAGCCAGCGTAAGAATTGCTTGTTCTGTTTTGATGCTACAGCACTCAGAATAGGCAACCAGCTGCAATATTCTATTGTTGCTGCGCACACAAAAATGGAAGTATCCTGACCAATTTTATAAATAAACCTTTCTTCTTTGGTCTCAAGTCAGACACTCCCAATTTGCTTTAGCCCAACCAATTTAAAAATATTTCAAGTAAAATTGGCAGCCTAAATCATTAAGTATTGTTAGTCTACAGAGCCTGTCATGGAGAAATACAATAGAAACAACAAATGCTAATTAATTTAAAACAGGCCAAGATCCTAAAATCCAATAAATAAATCAAGTTTTGAGGTTTAAGTAGTTCATGTCAGCCATCTGTCCAATAAGCTTTTTATAAGATTTGCTTTTTCACTCTTGGCTTATTATTTGATTCCTGCTTGCTCAAACAGATCCCGTCATTTTAAAGATATTACAGGAGTTGAGTACTTATAGTTCCCAAGCAAACCCAATAGTCTTTATAAGTCAATGAGAAACAAACTGCAAGCATCCAAGTGGAAATCTGCTATGTTTGATGTATGATTATAAGATTACCCTCAATGGATCAGCACTATTGTATTTAGGCTACCTGGCTTTAAAAAAAGCAGTGTTACAAGGAAAGCAAAATGAGAGTAATACATATACATAGTAAGACTTGAATAGATGTGACATGGATTTCCTTCCAGCAACTCTAGCCCTTAACTGTAATCAGCAAGAACACTGCATGCTGTAGTTTAGGATCCCCATGTCCATCTAGCTGATGGGAATTCTGAATTGTGGTTTGCTAATCCTCACCTGAAATCTAGCAGGGCATAACTTCATGGGAGGTTAAAAGAGTACTACACATCAGTAGTGAACTTCTGGAACTTGTTAGTTGATTGTGGAGGCAGACAGCACCAGAAGGCCAAACAGTATTTATTCAAACAGATGATCAAAAGATGAATGAACAGACAGTAAAGGAAATAGGCAGGGCTGTATCCTCTGACATCCTTAATACAGCTACAGAGCTGAGCACTACAAGAAAGTGCTCACACCCTACTCTGAAGAACATTCCTGGATGTTGGAGGGACGATACAGAAATACATGCTAAAGTGCTCTGACCCAGCATGGCATTTCTTACATTTCTATCATCCTATAATTACTATTAACTACCTGGCAATGCAGTTGTTTCTGACAACACATTTTAAATTAGTTTCAAATAGTCTTGCTGCTTTTAATTTACAATTTTTTTGCAACCCAACTTGACATTTCTCTTATCACCAATCCTATGATTCCTCAAAGAGCTGAACTACAGCAAGATGACCCAAAGTCACATGAAAACTATCAAAACTGTGCTTACCTGAATTGAAGTGTTTCACAAATAAATATGAAGAATATGGAAAAAATGTGTAAGCCTGAAATTTATTTTTGTTTTACCATATTACAGAACTACAAATCCTGATTCAAAAGCATATTTGTAAGCAGAGATCTTAAATTAATATTTATCTACTTTTTCTTTAAAAAATTAGACCATAAGAAGTAGTTAAGCAATAGCCCTTACAGTCAATTTCATATTTTTTACACTGCCAATTATTCTGTAGATAGCATTTAGCACTTTTAATGCAGGGAACAAAAGCAGTACGTTGCAAGACAAGTACTCATACAGCAGTATTTTTCACAATACACAAGAAGAAGGCAGGCTATCAGTCAGATTGTCACCAAATGGATCGGTGATTTGGGATTGCAAATCCCAATTTAAAAACCAGTCAGAATCCTTCCTCCTCTGACTTCAACGTGAAACTTCAAAAGATGGTAAAAAAAAAGCAGCCTAAGCAAAAAGCTCAGTTGGAATGATAAAATGAGCAAAATTTTTGAGCAAAAATATGAGAATTTATTCAGTAGACAAAAAGTTTATTCCAACAGTTTTCTCTACTTCAATCAGTACTTTTGAAACCATTTCAAATAGCAAAGATTAGTTACGAAAAATACAACAGCTCTGAAGAGCTCTTGCTCTTTAGGAGCAAGAACTACGTTCCTAAGTAACTACCATAAAAGGCTGCTGCACATGGCAGGTGAAGTTTCAAGAAACAAGAAAGTCAGGATATTTCTCCTGAAAGTTATACTTAAAAGTTGCATACACTTTTCCCCAGAGGTGGGAAAGGATGTTACTAGTACTGAAAAGCAGTCTGCTACCTAAGCATTCAAATTTCATGAGGCCTGTATCTTCCACATGTCTATCAAACTCAGAAGTATTCTTTTCCTTCCCATTCTAAAACCCTGACTGGCATCAGACTGTATCTTTTAAAAATTTTTGCCTGACCATTCAGTCATCTCTTCTAAGGCAACTCATCCCACCCATGGTGTCAGTTCTCTTAACTCAATACCATGAAATAATTAAAGAAGGGAACTGAAAAAAAAAATCTGAAACAAACAAGATTCTCCATGTTCCAATTACAATCACATCCACTCTCTTAATCATTCCAGACAGAGAAATCAGCTTACAGACAGCACAAACCAGAGCAACATTGGTCACTCCTCAGTCAATCAATTATTGATCTGTGTGGTCCCATGTGTTTTCTACAGGCAAGAGTCACTGAAAAACTATGAAAATCTCAGACATTCAAAAAATCAGTGAAATAGGACACAGTTTGATGTTCTTATGAGAAGTGATTTACTCTAGAGTTATATACAGAATGAAAGCCATTATTGGGAGAAATAAACAACATTCTGGAATACATCAATAACAGCTTCATAAACAGCTAACTACACATGGACTGTAATAAAGGCACTAGGACTCAAACCCTCCAGGTTTTCAGCCACAAACTCAATTTTCCAGCTTATTCTTGTACCTCTAAAGCTAATAAAATGAACAATTTCTGGAAGAAAATTTTCAACTCTCAAATTATAAGCAGCAAATTTTTACATAGGAAAAGGTTTCTGCAAAAGCTGTAAACCTTTCAGAGAGATTTTAGATGCATATGAGATACAAAAAGCTATCAACGACCTTTTGACAAAGCTTTGCCTAGAACTCTACTCTAAAGGGAAAAGTACAATTTTCCTACCACTGTACCTTCACATATATTTTCTGAGATCAAGTTATGGTCAAATTACCAGGTAACCACATTTTCAATTTTCTTCATACATTTTTACAACACTCTCACTTCAGCAGTATTTACTATTATCAGCCCCAGCAGCTAAGGCTGTTTGCATAAAGTGTTATTTGCCAAGAACCTGCTACTTGAAAGGAAGACCTCTTCTGTCTGCACAGCAGATTTGCAGGTGGAGAAAAGTAGCCTTGCTGAGAGAAAAGTGGAGGGAACCAAGATTATCACAGGCACATGATCCATAAAGGACAGAGCAGAAAATGCATGAGGTATCCTTCCCTAATGGAACTCAAGCACATTTACAAGATACTTTTTCCATGCAGTTTCAACTAATTTGCTGTAGAAGAATTTTCATAAAGCTCCCCCAAGGGCTAAAAGCCTAACTGCAGACAGACTTACCCAAAACTTGTGTTATCACACAAAACACACACCTAAGTGTTTCACTGCTGAAGGAGTAAGATACAAATCACTTCAACACTTAAAGGCTACCCTCAGGAAGATCAGAGGAATACAGCTGTAAGGAGAAATGACAAGAACTACTACAAATAGCATGTCTGGATATACTTAATCCTATTTTAACTTCACAATGCCTTCAAGTTATTGAATGTCATCAAGCAAAGCAGCCTAATATACAGAAAATACGCAGAGAACAACTGCTAAGAATTCCTTGCCAAAATAATACGGAGAGAGGCTCCACATGACATGTTCACCGTTTGTTCCTATCCCATATGTCAGTTGCTCTCCCAGAGACAGGAAGAGAGATGCTTCTTCCATCCACAGACAACATGGAGCTGGGAAGGGCCATCAACAGGACACACGTTGGGAACAAAAATGGCCATGACCAAGAAAGAAAAACATTCTGAACAAAGTCAAGATGTAATTTAATAAAGGAAATCTGCACAAAAAAAAAGGAAAGCTGTTTATTAGACTGTAATCTACATGGAAAGGAGCTGATGGTCAACACAGATCAACAGATTTGACATGAAATCAGTGTATTGTTGATGCCACGCAATGGGTAATTACCTTCACAGCAACGCTCAGCCTAACTCAGACCACAGCTTTGTTAGAAAAGGCTTCAGGATCAACCACCCCTAAACAGCAATCACACCAAATGGGTAACTACCACTCAGCAGGCAGTAATGAACCATGGACATTTATCCTACTTCAATGTTTGTTTCCTTTGCATTGTTAACATTTAGAGCAATACTGAATGTAAGGTACAGTGATAGATATGCCAGTGATTTACTGGAGGAAAGAGAGTTCTGTTGCTCATTGAAGCAGTGTTGTTCACAGGACATAATTCCTAGTTTAAGGGGAAAAAGACTTCTGTATCTGAGGAAGAGAAATAAGCATTACGTTAATTACAAAGAATTGCAAAACTGAGCTCTGAATAAAAGAGGGATAAAATGAGTTTTCGAGTGAGCCAATAAATTTCTTCTGACATCCCAGAAATCTTGAAATGAAGATCACATTCTAAAGCTACTATATTCCCCTCAAGAAAAATATTCAAGTGCATCTCCAGAAAAGGGTGCCTGAATGTGAATTATTGGGCAATATCAGTCAGACTCTCTTTAGCAGCAGCATTTGCCAAGGGAGAATTTCACAAAGCCCAAGTCCTCAACTGCTACAACAAAACTGTGTATTTATCTCACAATAAGTAGATTTATGCTTGTGTTTGTAGACTAAGTACAGATTTTGTTTCATTTCTTCACAAATGTTTCACAAGTATGCGATTACACTATTGTATTTAGATATGAAAAACTATACTTTTACTTCTAGTTAATCTTAATCTGTTTTAATCTTTGGCGCAGCTAACCACCACAAATTCTGTAGTGTCCACAAGTAAGAAAAGTGCTTCCCCTCCCATCACATAGAACAGATTCTGGCCCTGCCAGAACTGGACAGAACCCAAGTTTACCCAGGGACTCACAGCAACTGAAGAGGCCCTCTGACATAAAACAAGATGCCAGAGTGCAAACTTATCCCTTGCAGTTACTGGGGTCTGCTGGGGTCTAGGTTACATGCAGACCTCCTGTTGATCCCTTTCTACTCTGGAGGCATCCTTGCTTATTCCCCTCACATGGTAAGCAGGCCATGGGCTCTGAAACCTTTCTGTTATTCCAAAGGCAGATGTATGTGCAGAAGCAGGCAAGGTAAGTGTTATAATTTGTATCAGAATGTGGGCATCTGAAAGTTTTTGAACTCACACTAACCAAGAAATTAGACACTTGGTTCAGAATTCTTGATATAATATTTGAGTTCTAAATGCAAATGCATCACATTAAATAAGTCATACTGGTTTTGATATTTTTGCTTATGCTGTGTTTACATTCCCGTTCCATATTGAAAGACTTCAGTCTGATTGCACAGATTCAGGTGGTACTTGAGGCCAGCTGATAAACGAGTCAGTGGAAACAGATTAAAGTGCTAATGTCCTTTTTACTGCTCTTTTCTAGAAATATAAAAATGGAAAACCAATACTAAACCAACGGTTTGGTTTTTGAAGCTTAAAAAAAAATCCTCCATTCTTTCTCTTCCATTATATCACTTGTCCAGGAACTGGATAGAGGGAATTCCAATTACTGTCAGAGAAGAATTAAAACCTCAATTGTTCCTTATGCTCACTGCATAATACCAAAGATAAATACAAAGTAGTGGAGTGGGAAAAAAAGTTGGAAAAAAGTGATTTCTAACAAGTCTGTCTGTGTAAATCAAAAGAACTGAATATAATCTCACACTAAAATACTGCTGCTGAAAACTGCATTCAAGAACAGCATTTGTGAATGCTAGGAAAATGTCTAAGTAGATGACTTTTATCTCAATAACATGTCAGAATAGATGAGCATGTGTTAAGATAATTAAGTTTTCTCAGTGATAAAGAAATGAAACTTGAAAAGCAAAACTGCAAGTTACCCTTCTGTAAAACTTAAGAGTAGTAAGTGAAATATCTTTCATTTTAGACAGATTCTTGCAAAATATCTCCCATTCTCAGAAAAAGCTTATTCTAAGAATAAGTTTAAATTATAATACTTTAGGATGTATTTTGGATCCCTAAATAACATTTAGATCATAAAGGTTTTCCAAAGCCATCTTCTGAAGCTATTACATCAATAAAGATATTTTTTCTCTTACATGACTAACATTAACCATGTAGAATGACCTTTACTCTAAAATTAAAATTTTGCATTCTCTCCATTCATCAGAGTTTATTTCCGCTATTCAATATTGCATCTGCTTGAAATACAAAAAGAATACACTTGGCAATATCCAGGATAAACAACCTATAATGAATCACACAGGCTTGTAAAGTGTATGTTTCTCCCATAAAAATATTAATTTCATATACACATTTGCTTGGCTGTGTGAGAAAACATTTCTGTTGTACTTTTATGAGGCCTTGGGCTATAAATTATTTGTGTATTGACTGCATCTGGAGTGAATGTCTTCATCCATACTTATTTAAATCTTTAACTTAGTTTCCAAAGTTTAAAGAAAAAATAACAACAACAAACCCCTATTTAAGTGTGACTTACAGAAAATTGATGCTTTCTTTTCTATCACTCCACAAAGAAAGCAGTAAATTATGCTTAAATCATACTTCATCACCTGCAAACATTGGAGCTACTGTTTAATACCCATGCCCTTATCTTTGCTCTCCAACAGATAAAGGCTTTAACATGTTTGGCAGTGTATGTTTTTCATAATGTCGAACTCAAAGTTTGATTAAATCAAATGTTTCCTTTATGAGGGCTCAGGCATACCAAAGGAAAACATTTTTATGACACTGTACTTGATTACCTTCCTCAACTCTTCTCCTTTCCCTTCTCTCAGAGCCCTGCTTCTTTTTGAAATAACATCATCACTGGGCTGAAAGCTAATTAAATTTAAATACTAATAACACTAAGTTACTGACATGTGCCCCTAGAAACAACAAAACCCTTTGGTCTATATTTTAATATTACAATGCATAAATCTAACAACCAGATTCTCTCTGGCTGTAACAGAAACAAAAAACTATTCCTCTGGAATTTTGCTTAAAAAGATATTTTAAGAAATATGCAAATTCAAAGAGGTTTATATCTAAGATTAACAGACTGTACCAAGAATATGAAAAAAATACTAATGCAAAGTAAATGCATACGAGAATCTGAGTTCAAAAAAGGTTGTACTTACTCCTTATTTCTGCATTGAATGCATGGCTGGTAAAGGACTTTGACAGCATTCCAGGTTCCCACTGGTCCAGAGCTAGGTGTGAGGATATCTCCAAACAGTGTAAAATCAGTGTGGGAGAAGGAACTTCCTAAAGACTCTACCAGCAATGTGTCAGAATTTAAAAGCCATATCTATAAATGAAAAATAATTTCGTTTACTATAGATGACATACACTTCAATTTGTTACTTTACTCTGACCCTAAATCAGCTGATACTAAAGCCACATTCTTACAAAGTTTCTAACAAATTATTAACAGACATAAATTGATATTTTATTATTCAGCACAGTCTGCACAGCTTCTAGTGGAGAAAAAAAAGGGTAATACAATACTGATGTATCAGTCACTCTTAAGATCATTACTCTGAAGTGTCTCTTCTTGTGACTGTAGCACATTCCTTTTGATAGGAACAAAATAATAGTCCCAAGTCATCTCTTTCAGTACCAGATGTATTATTTCTCCAATTTCACAATTTTTAGGCATTAGTCAAGCATATGATCTTGAGCTACTGAGGGCTAAAGACAGGGAACTAGAAGACTGCCCACTGAAGTGCCAAGAATTGAGGATTTTTAGAAGAAGCATGGTAGTTATGACTCTATGGAGCTAATACATGCAAGGAAAAAATACAACAATTAATATGGTCTAAAAGGCATTGTTGGTATTTACAAACAGCTGCAGCAGACCCTCTCTTGGAAAATAAGTATCAAACTCCATAACTGGACTGGCATTCTTTAGCACTATTTGCTCACAGCAATTCGAGAGATATTTACTGGGGAGAGTTTTGAGAAATCTGAAACTTTTGCATCCCATTATGGATCTTATTTTATCTTTGTGTGATTTGGTATCAGTGTTCTGACTTGGATCCAGGGCTTTCCTGCTAAACACCACACAAATAAGTCAGGCTTTTCCTTAATTCACAGCCTGCAGTAGTGAAGTGATCCAAGTTAACAATGGAAATCAATTTTTACAAATCTGGCGCCTGTATGAAACATTTATATATGAAATATTTATCATAGAAAATGGGATTTATACAGTGTTGCTCACTAGAGAGCAATCTTCTGCTTCTCATGATCTAATCAGCTTCAAGTAAAACAAGTTACATGATGTTAGGTAGCAGACACATGATATCCCCTGTGGAGGGAGAAAGCAGTCATTAACAGGACACACAGTATATGTTGTAATTGAATGTGACAGTCACAATTTATCAGAGCCCAAGGCTCAGAACATTACAGTGGAAGCTTCATAAAGAAGGAATAAGATATATTGATAAAGATACCTTGGGAGGAGATAGGAGGAGGAGAATCACTTCAGCATATGCACATGAATGATGACAAGCAACCGCGCTTGGCTTTGCAAGTGGTTGCTCATCAGTTTTGCTCTGGTAACTCACTGTACACATTTATAGCCTAAACTGCAAAATATACCTCATTAGCTGGGACCATTACACAAGGTGCTTAAAGCCAAGTGCTGAAAGAGGTGTTGGAAGAAAATGGTGCAGAAACACAGGCCTCTGCCAACACAAACTGAACAGAGTTTATTCATTTTGAAATTTCTAACAATTCCACGTGGAAGGAGCTTCCAGGGATGCTTTTCATAAGGGGAATATCCTTCAAACTAGACAAGGGAACAATGTAGCAAAAGCTGTCTGCTCCTTTCAGAATCCCTCTGCAATCTGCTGCAGAGAAAGAAACCAAAGCATTTCATTTGCAATATAGTTCATTTGAAAAGCACTTCTTTCTACACAAGTGCTACATGTGGCATCTTACAATCGTGTTCTAGAACCTGTACGAATTTGCCTTTGTCCCAACAGCAACACAACAGATCTGTATTAATTATTTAGCACACAATACAGAGAAAGCAAATTCATCTCTGGGGATGGAAGGATTCCTGGCCATGAGTAAAATCAACTTCTGAACTGTATTTACTTCTTTAAGCAGTATTTTCATTATTTTCCTCATGTATGAATTATTTTTGATTTTGTTTTCAATCTGAGTGAACACCAGGCTCAGTGTGTTGACTCTAAGACTTTTATACATGTATTTCTGGCTAACACAGTTCCATATTTTGAGCTGTGCTTTCAACTGTGCTACTCAAAATGTGCAATCTTTCCTTCTTTCCTACCTCTTTGTACAGCAGAGCTTGCACAACTAATTTCCTTCCACATTAACTCCAGAAAGAAAAGAACCTTTACAGAAAAATACATGCATAAAGTGTAGAATTCATTCACAATGCCATTGATCACCTTTTTTTAAATGACAGAATCAGAAAGAAAAGTATTTGCGGTATTGCTGGTCTTCTTTTCATTGTTTTCAAATAATTTTGTCAAGAGACTTAAAAGATGTTCTTTGGAGAAAAGCTGCAACAAATTACCTCAGTTATACTTCATGGGACTTGAACCTTGAACCAAACAGCTGAAATACCACAATTTAGATTCTGTGATCAGTTTCCTTGTATCTCAGCCTGAGTCTCCAGTATCAATTTGTGGACAATTAGGCACCAATTTGAATTTATCATTAGTTAAAAACTCCCAAATCTTTCATTTTTTTTTCCTTGGTAGTTCTTTCTTAGTTATTGAAGACATCACCATTACTTTCATCATCACACAGGTCACTAATGCAAAAACATCTTTCATTACAGCTCTTCTATTCTCACACTCAGTGTTCAGGTAAAGAAGTGATTTCCACATATTTCACAAAGAATAAAGCTCTCTAAGAGAGCTGGGAGGCTTTGTCTCAGCAAGGTTCTCATTATGTCACCTCTTGACCACTGCACCATCCACCCCATCTTCAATCTTAACAAATGCAAATTGGTTCTGCTCATGCCCTTCATGCCCTAAGACAGGGACAATAATCAGACTGACAGGTCTCTCCCATTTTCTTACATATTAATTTTCTTGGGATATCTTCCCTCTCTCTCTCCACTCACTCCTGGTATATAAGCTACCTTACTTTCAAAATACTTTACAGTCTAATCCCACTCCAAAAAACCATCTTTTCTTCAATATTGAAAGATTGGAGATAGTGTTCAAAGAGTCTAAACCACTGCACACTTTTTGATTTTCACAGATGTAATCTTTTTGGGTCTTAGGAGGTTGATCCCATCCATGAGATGAATTCCCTGTAACTATCCAGAAAACTACTTATTTACTGCTTTCAAAGCTCCACTTTTTTACAATACAGAAAAAAAACAGGTATCTGTTGAGATGCTTATGCTGACCAATAATGTACTGTTTTGCTTGTGTTTTCCCATCTCACTATCTGCTTGCTGTCAGCTTCTCAGCTTCTAAGTCATGCAATTACAAGGCAGAGAACCCTTCAACAGGGGAGCAAAGAGAGGAAGCAAGTAATTCACAAATGTGAAGACAGCAGAAATACGACAAATAAGAATATCTATATGTACCACATTTTCCCCCTAAAACAAACAAACTTTTTTTTATTGACATCCTTTAAAAATTAAAAAAACCACCAATATAAGTAGTATATAGCTCAGACAACAGAATATATGTAACTTAAAACATAGAAACTCATATTATGATATGTGGAAATACCATAATTGGTAATCTTAAGTTATATACACAGAGGAAATGAGAAAAATAAGTATACATATTATTTGTGGTTAAAAAAAAATAAAAATAATTGTGAGAAACCTCAATCAATTATCACATACACAGTCTAAGCTACATGTATTCACGTAAGTAAGCACAAACACTGTGAACCAGAATCTTTGGCTCATTATCAAAACAAACAAGTGGGACAGCTGGTTCATGATGCATCAGGGATGAGACTACTTGTGTAACTTGGCTGTGTGCTCACAGCCTCAAGCACCCACATTTTACTGTTTAGCTGTTGACAATCATTAATATAAACAGTGCTTACATTATACTTGTGTCACAAGATCTCTGAGTCCTAAGACTTAACCCATGACTCCAGAACAGCTGTTGATGTATATACAGTAGCCAGAATCTCACTCCAGACAGGAGGAAGGATTTTCTAAGTTAAATAGTAAAAACACTTGCAAAAAACTAAGCAATATAAAGGAAGAGATGCCAATCAGAAGCCAGTCCCTATCTAATTCAGCCTGCTCCTCTAACCAATACCTTGGCAAAAATGCAGCTCACAGCTAAGAGTAATGGCAATCTACTAAATAAAGTGTTTTTTCTGTTGAAAATAACCAGTTGGCTATATGTAAGCTACTGGACTTAAGCACCAGAATTTTACGTAACTTGGGACCAGATAAACTACATGGGAAAAATCACAATGATTTTTTTATGACTCCTCATTTAGACAATATGTAATTATGGGTCTGCTCATGAAACCTTCATTTTATTATCACAGAAGAGATATTTCTCAGTGGTTGTACAAATGTTGTCCTGACACTAAAATTTATTTGAAAGCAACAGATAAACACTTTGCTCAGCATCCGAATGTTCCAAAATCACAGAACTTGGACAATGCATATCTAAAACAGTTTATGTAATTACACCGCCTCAAGAAACTGCATTTATAAGTTTATCCAGGGTAGGAATCTCTGATCCTGTATTTCTTTGTGTCTAAGAATTATTTCTATAAACTGCAAAAAATACAAATTCTATACCCATATTTAGCTCAGAAACAAAAGAAAACATCTCTGGTTATAGTAAGTGTATAGTATTAAGGTAAATCTTACCCATCTTAAAAGTCTGAGGAATCTAGCTGTCATCATCCAAATATCAAGCTTAACCAAGTTTAACAGCATTAGAACATTAAGCATAATAGGCAATTTTATTTTTGTTTGCACTTCACTTCGCAGTGCAATGTACTGACTACATTAATAGTCCCTGCTGACTTGAGACAATGCTTGTGAAAGATGCTATACCATTTGATTCACTTCTAGTGATTAAAGAAAAGAAGCAGTGGAGCAAGAAGGTGAAGTATATATTAAAAAAATTAAAATTTAAGCTTTCCATATTTTCTGGATACAAAATAGTATTATTTCTGTACTACTTATTGTGCATTTATAATACTTTCATTACTGTATCAACAAAATTTCTACTTAGATTAAAAATTTTGGGATATTCTTACTTGAACAGATGTACCTCAAAACCACTTCAGAATTTGAATTTGTTAATTTTTTAAACATACAATAACAAACAGCATAAATAATATATTTTAGGAACTGGGATACATGGGTTAATCTTCTTCAGCAAGATGAAGACTTAAAACTTACCAGAATATAGGTTTTTCCATTATCTCCTTTTATGGTAAATCTAAATGTGCTTTTAGCAGAGGATAATTCCCAAAGACACTGAGCAACCATGCTCTGTACAAATTGAGACCTGTTTAAGAATTAAACATTATCATATGTTTTCATAACAACTATACAGTCATTCATATCTATGCACTACAGGTAAATGAGTAACTCATACTTCAATTCCACTAGATCCCACAATCATATTTTACTCAAAGATGGGGCTTCTTTATCTTCCTCTCACTCAGAATGAGAGAAGTTTTTATTTCCTGCAACAGGATTTTTTTAAAAGATCAGGACTCTAAATTGCTTCACATCCTTTATTTTGGCTGACACCAATTGTCAAATGCTGAATAGAAGCTTTTCCCCATTATATTTTATACATATGAACACGAAGGTCAGAATTAAGCATATGTTTCAAATATAATTCCCAAAAAGAAAGAACTGTGATTAATACATTGTACATGACACCAGGTAGCTAGATCAAGTTCTGTTTCATCTTTGTCTTAAACTCAAACTGAATTACTTGAAAATTCAAAGTCTCACTTTGAATTAAAGATTTCAAGCTTGACTTAATTTAACTTTAAATTAAATAAACTTCTATTCCCATAATTAATCACCAGACATTGTGCAAACATAAATAGTTCAAAATAAAAAAAGCATTTTATTTTGACTTATCACCTGAATAGTGAGACACTGACAAGTTATACACAATCTCCTGCATCACATACAAAGATGAGCAAACAAAACTGCACAGGAGTGAATTCAGGCTTTGCCTTTACAGTGCTTAATTCTGTGATGATTACATAAAATTGCACTCTGTTATTATAATGTAATTATTCAAGAAACTACAACTTTAGAACATTTCTAGCATCCTCTCTAAAACATATACTTGAGCAAATTATCAGATTAGTTTGTTACCTTGGTGTTGGACTGAAACTTTCCTCAGCCGGTTGAATAATCACCTCAGTGACATAATATTTAATGGTATCTAAAATTACAAAAACATTTTTCAACTATAATAGAACAACCAACTAATTAAGATTAGACTGTAAGTCACCATATCACTATACTAATTAAACAGTTGTTCAGTAGTCAATTAAGAGGTGCAGCAGACAATCATATTTTGCTTGGGTTTGTAGGAGTAGAAGCAACCATAACAAAAAACCTACACTGCCTGAAGAAAACTGACCCAAGATAATTACAAGATCAGCAATTTCTCATTCATATTGATCTTTGTTTAATGCTGGGAACAATCATCTTGAAACCAAGCAAGCAAGAGCTCAAGCCAAACCTGAAAGATGAATTGAAAGAACTTTCCTAAAGCACTGAGATCAGCATAGCTTACATAAGTATTTTAGTACCCTCTGCTGCTTAGTAATGCTGCAGTGAATCACTAGAGACAGTTTTAATAACAGCTCACACGGAGGAATAATTTTCTTCTTTGCTCAAAGAGCAGAATGGAACTTCTTTCCAAAAATCACACTCACTCAACGCTAACACTGCATACATTCTGAATTTCAATGTAACTGTTCACCAAAAGCTCCACTGAGACAGCTTTTAACACTAAATGGAAGTGTTTGAGGACATAATTTAATCCCATCAACAAAGTCAGGTCAGAGATGATCACATTGAAGATCAGGGTCTATGCTGCAAATATAGCCTAACCAGAGGGCCAGCAAAACAGGTTAAGAGTAATAAATGCATTCTACTAAGCCTCAGCATGTGAACAACTGGAAGATTCATTTTGTCCACAAGTTTTAAGGATGGAAGGGTTTCATCTGATGTCTGTCCACACATACCATTAAAACTGGATGAAAGCAAACATTTCAGGAAGACACTTAATCTGTTTTAAACCCTCCAAAAACTTGGTAATCCCACCCTTTCTCCAGGTAAATACTACACTTTCTAAATTACCTTCACTGTTAGGAAATTATATTTTACCTCTAAATTTAATTAAGTCTGCTCCATGCTATGTGAGTTCTTGGAGACAGGAAGAAAAGACAGTTCAGTCTCTCTAGTTCCTCAGCCATTACTCTTGAGTAAGGAATTGGTGCTACTGCTACAAGGGTATCGGGAATTCAGGAGATGTTTGCTTGCAGAGAGATAGAAGGTGTGATTTCCCAAGGAAAAAAATCATACAAGTATATGTGAACAGAGCTGGGGGAAGGAATAGCCCATGGGGCAATCTCAAAGCTGAATCTGGTCTTCACAGCTCCACTGCTCTTTTATCTTCAAGACACTGATACCTGCTCATGAGGAAGCACCAAAGCATGACAGTCAAGTTTGCTCTCTAGTCTCTTTTCACAGAGATGGTTCTGCCTAGACTTACACTACACATCTCTTTTGTTCTTCGAACTCTTCTGAAATCTCCTGCACTACTGAAGAAACACGGTCAAAACAATGGATATCCTATCTAACTTCAGCCATGTGCAGAGTCCATACCAAATCCCTGCACATCTAGTGTTTGCCTTTCCCCATTCCCACTGATCTATTACTCATGACCTTGTTATTCACGCTCTTTTCCCAGCACTCCTTTCCCAAAGTCAACGTCTTGCTTTGTGGGCTTTCAAACACTGTACCTGAAATTTGGTTTCACTAAAGCCTGTACTGTTCAGATCCCTGTACAGGACAATCAGAACATTCTGTAACAGAAGACACAGAAGACCTTCATTGTGTCATTACATTATGGCATTTCTCAAACAGGCTTTGCATAGTCTGAGAAGTTTTTATATTCACCAGATCCCTGGACTGAGCCAGGCTCACACTGACTGATTCAGTGGAAGAGAGGGAGAATGAAAGAACAAACTCTGCTAATAGCAGTCTTATCATTGCTTCTCTTCCAAGAATATCTGAATTTTAAAAACAAACAGACACTCCTCTGTACACCACTTCAGGTAAACCCTGCTGATCCAATAAAATTACAGCTTTTAAGCCAATATTCCAATCAGCTATCACTGGATGAGAATGAGACATAACCTTTTTTTTTTGAAAAGGCTTCCTTCCCACAAAACCAGCCTGACTGTTAGCTATTTTCAGCTTCTAGTTGTGTTGATCAAGTTCTGAATTTACCTTTTCACTTTTTCCATAAAACTGACAGGAAAACAAGCAACCTGTAATTTCTCAAGTCTCCATTTTTACTGGGATTCCTTGTTAACTGGAATCACACATTGAGTCTTTCAAAGGCTTGGAATTAGCCAAATATGCCACAGAAATAAGGATGATGAAAATTCCTGCTGAAAGTCACTTTCAAGGTCTAACATTGAAAGCAACAACCTCATATTTTATAGAAGGGAATGAGATAAACACACAGGAGTCATCACTGCACCTTACTGATGAACTACTTTCCTTCAGTGTTTTTAAACTCCAGTGCTCAATGGCTGATGCAGTCAAGTCTAGTTTCGTTTGGACATCTCATACCTGATGAAACTGTTTCTCCCAGCATTGTCTTGCAGCGCTTACAAATTACTCTGGTATTTTCTTTTGACTTCTGTAGGACAAAAAAGTATCATTTAAATGTCACTGAGATATTCTCACTCAGATATTCTGAAAAAGAAATGCATAGCTGTATCATAGTTTACAGAGCAAATAGGAAACTTTACTTGTTTCTGTCGTCTTTATGTTTATATGCACACATACTTGTTTTCACTACTTCAGCTTTGGAACTTCCACTTGGACTTACTTGCAAGTTTCATACTAATTTTAAAATCTGGCAATACATCCATACAGCACAATCTGTAATGGCTAACAGGAGAATCTTGTAATATTGAGTGACTGGGTGATAAAATGATCAGTTAAATTTGATTGTGCTAAGGGCAAAATAATGCACCTGAAAAGAAGTAATCCATAACACATACATAAAGTAGTATGCTGCAATGTGACTACCATTACTCAGTAACAAGTTCTAGCCACTGTGGACAGTTTTATAGGAGTTGAATACCAGTTCAATGTTCAGCAGAGAGCAGAAAATGTCTGCAGATTCTTTTGAGTTACTAGGAAACAGCTGAGGTACACAATACAGCACAATATTCCAGAAAGATGCAGTGGATTCTGTTCTTGAACAGCCCTTTTCCCTCTATTCAAACAAATACAGAAAAGGTATAGACAAAGAATAAGAACAACTGTCAGAAGAGCAAAACAGTTTCCATATGTGGCATGAAAATACATGTAACAGGAGAACATATGGAACATATGGAAGACGCTTATTAGAGGGGTATCAATGAGATACCTAAAATCACAAACGTTTAGAAAAAGCTAAACAGAAAAAAACAAACATATGCCCTCACAGCTCACGCTATGAAATTCCAACTTTGTTTGTGTCAAAAAAAAGGAAGGAATTTGTCACACAATGCATAATATAGTTTGGTATTCACTATAGGAAAGCATTTTTCATATTACATAAGTTCAAAAACTCTTCATAAATTCAGAGGAAGCAATGTCATCAAGGGGCTTATTAAAAAAAAAAAATGGATAACAACATCTAGTTCACGGAGTCTCTACACTTTCCAAAACATCTCCAAAACTGAATATTTGCCTTAGCTTTATGCACCTATTACTGCATTTTGAAAAATATCTCATTTCTAGATGGAATCTACCCTATTAGATTCCTATTAATTACAGTTTTAATATTTAAATTCAATACATCAAACAAGTAAGCACAATTCTTACTTTAATCCAAAGTCTAAACTTCAGAACTGGTTCTGTGTGGGCTTATTAACCTGGCTGTAGCACATTAAGAGCTTTAGTCTACTGGAAAGTAGTACATATATGCACAGCCTTACTGATGGTCAAAAACAGAGAATCAGCCTGAGAGCTGATTATGTGAGAAGTACAGTCCCCTGTACATTATGGAGATCAGGAAAAAATGCAGTTATCCCCTTTCCCAATTCCTACCTTGCTACTCTCAAACATATGCACGGAAATTACTTGCTCGGTGTGAAAAGCAAGGACAAACAGACAAGGTTTTTTCATAAGCCAGTGTTTGAGACTGGTACAAATACTGCACAGTACAAGCACAGAATACACAGTACTTCCTTGAAAGCTACAACGTGAGTATTTTTTTTTCTGACTACAGTTACAGGTGCTGACTGAGGACTGTGCCTAAAAAACATCACTAACTCGTATCATGCTTCAATGGAAAAAGGGATAGTTTTAGCTCAACTAATTAAATCAATTTATCTATTTGACAACTTGCAGCTGCTGGCAATCTGCAGATGCAGGTGGATCAAAAGCCTAATAGTTTCTGTTCCTATTCCTAAGGATCCCTGACACGGTGTCATGAAAAAAATTTTCCCCAAGAGATACTATTAAGATGCTGCAAGACCATGTGACATTTAAGAACTATGTTACACTGGAAGACTAATAGATGTGAAAAATATGTTTGCAATGGACGGATGCTGTCTTGGTCCCACTGGAGTATGGAAAAGATTGTTTAAGCATCTCTGGTACATTCCTGCTACTATTTTGGTCATAAGCAAACACTTTCCAAAGAACTGCAATGCAATTAAAAAGGAACTTTCATACTGGGGCAGACTGCAACAATATTCTCTAAAATGAGAACATTTATGCCAATAGCAATCTGTCTTGCCTGTAACTTTCTATTACTCATATTATGGAAGAATTTTCTGCTTCAGTATGAAGGTTTTTTTTTTCCTTATTAGTCTAGCTTCTGCTGGATCTAACAGTTGTACTCATTTGCTTGGCAACTGAATGATGCTGGAAGTAAGCAAACACAGAAATGAGAATTCATTGCAAGTGTGAAACTTGTAGAAAAAGGGATTGGACACAAACAAGGAACAAGTTCTTAACCTGAATCCAAGTATAAGGAAGCAAAATAAAAAATCATCACTCTAAACTACTGTTGTATGCCTCTGACATAAAACAACCTCCTGCTTAATTCAAAAGTTCTGCTGTTACCCTGGTTCGACCCACACCTCAATAAAATCTTTGTTCCATGTCCTTTTACTATATTTCTGCCTCTGAATCAATCCTTTTCTCACAAACAAGAGAGGATTTCAAGAGAGGATTGTGCAATAGGAACTCCAGGGCCCTGCCTCTTCCCATATTTATTCCTGGTGTTCTAAGATCTCCTTTAAGACTACTGAAATGCGAGAATTCATCTTGGCAACCTCTGGCAGAAAGCACTGTCCTCTTGGAAACTTGGTATCATCTACTCCACCTCCTTCTCAAGGAAGCAGAAGAAATAACTCCATTTTCACAGAGTTAAGCCAAATTAACTGCTTCTGCCATGCTGATACCCTTACAGCATATCAGTCCTTATTTTCCTCTCTGTATATTCTGTTTTTCAAAGAACAATGGAACAAGAAACCCAAGGGATCAGAGCTGCAAGCCTTGCAGATAGAGACCACAGGACAGAACTGCTCCCATGCAGAGGGGTCACTTGGAGCATCACACCAGCAACCACTGGACTGTGAGAATCCTGGTGCCTCTCCTGGGGATAATACATATCACTATAAGCAGCAGGTAGAAATCAAGGTGTCTGGTTCTCAAGAGATTAAAATCAAGGTGTCTGGTTCTCAAGAGATTAAATGTTTCATGCTGGAAATCTCTACAGGGTAAGTCATCAATTGCTACAGACACGAATCACCAAGGCAGCAATGTAGACAGTTTAATACTAGGTATTGGGAGAAAATACAGCATGCATATGCCCAACCTTCGTCAGTACAAATGCAGACAAGCAGTAGATTAACAGAAAAGGCTTTATGTAAATGTAGGCTTCGGTGAACTGAGTTCCTGGATGTTCTCCTGGCAGAAGAAAAGATCACTGCTTGAACTTTTATACAAGTGCTAAATGTCCAAAAGTAAAGCACTGAACTGTCCTTCTCCATGGGTTTTATCCCACTACTGAAACATAAGCACCCCTACAAATGTTTTTTCCTCTGGGCAACAACAAATTTTGATGTTTCTAAGCCAAATGACAGCCTTCTTCCTACAGACTTGGTTGATGAATCTGCCTTATCCTGGAACACCTCAGAAACATCAACATGAAGAGCTGTAATATGGGATGGCACGTTCCTTTCACTAGACAGAGCAGTCAAACAAACCCAGTTTCCTTACTATGCTTTAAGACTCTAAGACAGGCACATCTAAACACAAAGCACACATACTGATACTTCCAAGTGTTTCTAAAACTAAAAAAAAAAGAAAGGAGACAAAAAAAATCACACCTCTCTTTAATAATAGTTATGATTATGCCTCAAGTCACAGTGAAAGAAAAAATTATTGTTACTTCAATTTCCACCTCATTCTTTGCTCCACTATCCTTTAATAAACATCTAACCTATCACAGGTATTATCTTACCAAATTCTGATGTCCTTCACCTGTGATAATATCAGGGGAAATATCTGGTTTAGAACTACATAATTAACAGCTTCTGTTTATAGTACTAGTTGTATACTGAGGTCAGTATCAAGACTGTGGTGTGAGTTTTAGAAAATGTAAAACATAGCCTGGAAGATTTTTTTGGCTTCTGTACAGCTGAATGTCAAGAACTCCCTATGACCTTCAAAACAGTTCTGTAATACATACAAATTAAATAAACTAGTAACAAAAAAAAAAGTACTTTACAATGAAAAAGTCCAAATAACTTCACCTAAAAACTATTTGAAGAAATTACTTTACCAAGTTGGAGCCATTCTGTGAAACATCATGTCCAGCCTCTGAGCAGCACTCAGGAGATTCAGGCACATGTGATTCATTTCCCGAATTCATCAGAACAAAAGTGTCTCCTACAAAACAGTCACCGTGCTGAGGGTGCAAAGTGCTTCTGGCAAAGGGGTCAGGGTGACAACACCACTCTTCAACTAAATCCCTCCAGTTTTCACTCGGTAGAGGAAGAACTCTGAGAAGTTTCCTTAAGAGGGAAGAAGAGACAAATATTTCAGTATGTTATAATTCATTTCTAAGACATCTAAAGAGAGTTTAGACAAATAGTGGGGGGAAGTATGGCATTTTTGCAAAAGAAAGTACTTGACTCTCTTTCCAGCCAAAGGCACTTTCTTTGGGTGAATTCTGAGAAAGCAATGGCTGAGGTTCCTGCCAAGTCTGTGATGAAGCATTTCCCGAGGGTGAATCTCCAATGATTATAAGGCAGAATTTGACATAGTCTTCTCTTGAAATGAATCACATGGCAAAAATAAAACAGTTCTACCCATTCATGAAAATATGGCTGACAATGAGCATTAGCAATTGCATTTATTATTACTTCTTGCAAAGTTCCCTTGCACCAAATATTGATGTAAAACCAACAGAAACAGACTCATGCCACAGCAAGATTCAGCATGTTCATTGTTTCAGATACCACACTTGAAAAAGCTAAAACCTGAAAAAATACCATAGTACATCTTCATTAAAAAACCCAAACAAACAAAACAATAAACAAAGGATGATTCAATCCTAATTTAGATTCAGATACTCAGATCCAACTTTCAGAAGTTATATACAAAAAAGGCAAATCCCTTTCTCCTGGGTAGTTGTATGGACCAAGGATACTGGTTCTGGAAATACTACTTTGTTTTCATTATCAGTTATATTGGGTTTGCATTTTCTGCTCTCTGTCTAGTTTCCTTGAATACTTTCCTTTTGTTACCCTATTTATTCAGCTGTCACCTGAAACCTTTACCAGAGTTTCTTGATTCTACTCCTTAAAACTTGCAAATACAACTTTGCTTATGGTGCTACTTTGCAAATAAAAACACAGCTGCTAAGCCAACAGTTAGGCATCCTCCCTTTCCTGCAGATCCCAGACTAACATTTTCTGAAGATGTCAGTTCTTCCCACTGTAGCTTCCTGTCCTTTTGAATTCTTTGGTGGGTGAAAGAAAAATATTTTATTTAAAAAATCCTTTTTTTCTAGACAGACAATACATTTTAAACTCTGCTTGCTCCACCTACAGATGAAAGTTGGAATAGCTCATCCTCTGATGCAGCTTTACCAATAAATAAGACCACCTCTCAGCACTACCTATGTCTCTCATAAGTTTCTGTGATCCTATATATTGCCTGAAATACTATTCAATTCTGCCAAAGTGACAGTTTATTTCTGATGTTTGCCTAATAACTGATTCTTCATCAGTCTTTATAATTAGTTCCAGTGCCTGCTGGAAACTCACTGCAAAAAAAAAACAACCTCTTGCTGTATTGCTTTTTACACAAAAGTAACAAAACCTGGTACTGCTCAGCAATGTTCTTACAAGGGAAGAAAAGTACAGAGATTACCTTAAGCTGCAGATTCATGCTATCCTGTTTCCTTACATCAACCTTTCTTTACTCTCACAGTCTGCAGCATAGAGATCTTCACTTCTTTTCCAACAAAAGCAGTATTTCCAAACAGCAGGAATTTCCTAAACAAACTCCTCCTAACTCTGAGCTTTACAGAAAAATATACCATTGCCACTATATTTTAGGCTTTTGCCACTCATGAGTGGGAAGCCAAAGCCTAGGTCACCAGAACTGAAAAAAAGTAACACTAATAAAAAAGGAGCCTTCCTAGAAAAATCAAACCAACAAAACTTACTCGAGGTTTACTAGGTACTGACTAAATTTAGGCTACTAAATAACATAATAAAAACAAGAAAACAGGGTGACTTATCTCCCCAAGCTTGCTCCTAATAACAACTGAGTTTCTACTTGAAAATAGCCACCTCGGCTGCCTTTAGAGAGCAACAAACAATTCTTAGGTTGGAACCTTTAAGAGTAGCTTTTTCCTGAAAGTGTCTAATCTAGCCAGGCTGAATCTCCTGCTCTAGACAGTTCTCAGATTCCAGCCAGAAAAGTAGGCAATTTACTTATTTTTTAGAAGTTTGAAGTTAAGCACTAGTCTATAAGAGCCCTGCCATAATGATATAACTATAAAATGATCTTCCAGGCTTAGGTAAGTATTTGACCATAGAGACCCCTGTAAGACTGGATTAAGAAAAGTAACCCCAAATGTCATTATTAACTAATACCAAGTAATATCATTTTGTCTACTGAAAATACTGAAAACTAGAAGCAAAATGGACTTTAGACTTTTAAACGTGCAACTGTTCAGTTCCATCAGAGAAAAAGAAAAAGAATTGCATTTCTTTAACTGCAGTCTCCCTTATTTACCTATTAAAACATCTTGGGACAGCCCAGCTTGACAGTTAATTTTCAGGCTTAACACGACTTATATAGGAAAAGTGTAATTAGATTTCCCCTAACATGAGTTTTCCAGTGAAATATTTGTGCAGTACCAATCATTATCATAGAATCATAAAATATCCTGAGTTGGAAAGAACTCACAAAGATTACTGCATCCAATTTTGGGCCCTGCACAGGAAAACCTGAAGGTTCATGCAATGTCCAGATGCTTCTTGAACTCTAGCAGGCTTGGTGCTGTGACACCTCCCCGTATTGCTGTACTGTTAGATTTTGTCCCTCCTGTCTAGCTGATGAGGGGAGTGATAGAGTGACTTTGGTGGGCACCTAGCATCCACACACCACAAGCCTTTGAGAATTTCTTCAAGACAGAAATAAAGTCTTACATAATTATTTTATATATGAAGCATGCCTAGCCCAACTAGAAGGAGAGAAATAAAATAGAAAGTATACCTAATTCTTTGCAGCTCTTGCACAATGGAAAAAAAAATCTAATAATTTCTTCTAATGTGGGTAATGTGAGGGCAATGGAAAAGAATGAAAGAGCACAACCTTAACCTCTGAGGAGCTATCAGATTTATGGAAGGAAACAGAACTGAGGCAGAGGATTTCAGAAAATGTATAGAGTCAATTTTTGTGCACCAAGTAAGGATTACTTATATTTAAACCATTCCTAGTACATTTCTTAATCTAACCCTTAAAGGAAAGGCTTCCTATGCAGTCTCTAACAGTAAAAAAATGAGCTTTAGAATAGATTTGGGGTGATTTGTTGGTTTGCTGTTTTTTGGGGTTTTTTTTCATTTTAACCTAGATTCCTCTTGCTTCAACTAAAGATTACTGCCACCTTATTTGCAGCAACTTCCTAGATATTGGAAGAATCTTATGTTTTCTCCACAACCTTATTTAAATTAAACCCCATTCATTTCAATTTCCTCCTAAAGGTAAGATTTTCTAGATCTCGGGTTTTTCTTATTACAGACTCTTTCTTAGTAATTCAGACTTTAATATGCCTTCTTTCACACAGTTCTGCAATTTCCCTTCAATCCTTCCACCTCTGCTGTCACTGTCATATTTAACTCTTCCTGGAGAGAGGAACACATGAATACTGTAGCTAGAAGTTCTCTTCTTTTTGGAAATGCTGGAACAGAATGTCTTGGATACATCGGCAGCTTCACTCTTCTCCTCTTTTAGGATTTTTTATGGCAACATTCAAGGGGCTCAGAGGCTCCCTGCAAGGAGAAATGCCAAGTGAAAAGCCATGGACATATATTCTTTTTCCTTTCTCAAAAATTCAGCTTGTGTCACATTACAGGATGTAATGCGAACCAAAAGATTTAAACTACATGTATATGAATTCAATATGCTGAAATTCAGGAAAATTCCCATTCAGAGATGCAAATATAAAAGCGCAACATGTTTTAAAAGCAAATGTTACTGACTACAAATTAGAAGTTCCACTAGTTTACAAATGTATCAAAAAAAGTTATTACTAGACTTTCTGATGAGACATTTCAGAAGAGAAAGTTAAGAAATCCTCATTCAGTTTCATTCAGCTAGCCATAAATCCATACCTGTGACAAGAAACTAACAGAAATGCAGAGAATGAAACATATTTGTATTATTGTTTTGAGTATTAGGAGCTACACAGATCATAAAAGGCTGTAAGTGCACCTCTAACAATTCTAATATATTCAGCTGAAGCTGTCAAAATTGTTCATCAGAAGTGCTAGACAATGCAGCACCTTTTTATTAAAATTCTCATTCTGCAGACTTTGTAAGGTACAGAGATAAGGCTGAGTCACACAGCTAAGACACAGTTCCTGTGTTTCCCAAATTCAGCATCCCTGAACTATGTGGAGGCAGGCTTTGCTTAAAAGATAAAAGGAAGCTGTGGTCAATATCCCCATTCTGAGCAGCCACTGCATAATTAAGCATGATGACTGAAGGAAATTTATAAGAGACTGAAAAGAACTGGAAAGAATTCCTGAAGTATAGAGGAAAAAATAAATCAAGGAGTAATTCAATAAACAGCTAAAAACTGCTTCAGGTAGTTTTGCTTTTTGTCATCTGCAGTGCCTCAAATGTGTTTCTTGTCTATCAGTTCCAAAATAAACACCTTATAGCTGTCTCTAAGTACACAAAATAACATGAATACCAATCACTATGGCATTTATTGCTATAAATACAAGACACTGCAGTACTCACCGGTCTTTCACTACGATGTCACCACAGGACTGACAGTAAAAGATGTAATTCTTGTTGGGCTTCAGGCTTTCCCTCAAAGTAAAAATCACATCTATAGATGGAAAGAAATATATTAATCTTCAAGATTGTGTATAATTTTCAGTCATTTGTACAAAAAAATCTTGCCAAATACCTCAAACCAAAAAGGATAAATCTAACAGACAAAGAAAAAGGCTAATATTTTAAAACACAGCCTTAATTTTTTAAAGGCAAGTATTTAGACTTAGGAAAAACTTGCCATCTCCACCTCATGCCCCATATTACTGAGTGGGAACTGTATATGTGAATAATTATTTTCAAGGTGCAAATCTTCTTCAGAAGGGAATATGAGGTATTGATATAATTGCAGAGATTATAAAAATTAAAATTCAACCTTACTCTTTTGTAATGATATTTCTGATAATCAGTGTATCTGCAATATGAAGGGACACACCAATATGTAACACAAATAGTCAGGATGGGGAGCAGGGGCAAGCAGGCACTAGTTTTATATTTTCAGGCAGGTAAGAAAGTAACCATTGTAGAACCACTCCAGAAAAAGATAGTGAGCAACGGCCTCTGCAGGCCAGGAAAGCAAAAATAGTCTCACAAAAGGCAGCTCAAACAACTTCTCCAAAGTAAAAAAAAGAAGTTACAAAAGTCTCTCCAAATTATCTGATAACATTAAGTGGAAGAAAATTAAAATCGTAAGCCTAGCTCTACGTATGAATATGCCTTGCATCACCCACTTTCTCACATACTTAAGAATCAAAGTTTACTCTTAGCACTGATATTCAATATTTGAAAATCATGATTCAATCACAGGAGAAAAGTACTTTTAAAGGTTCCAGAATTTCAACTATTTTGCATAATAATGTAACTAAGGGTAACTAAGACTATCCAATATATATGTTGATTACCACCCAGTTCACATACTTATTTTGCACTAGCATGACTTTCCAAGGTTGGTTTTTAGAACTTCATCACCAGTCTTTTGAAACATGTCTCGTTAATAGGGCACATTAAATAACTTCAGTATAATTGAGTTGTCAAAGCACGTGCATAAATACAGATTAATGTAGAGATGCCATCTCAGCATATCAACAGAGTATTCCAATGTGTTTCTGGTGCTGCATTACTGTATATTACATATTTTATCATCCTGTTCTACTTTAAAAGCTTAGAATAGCAATTTGGTGTTATTCAATATATCTTTCTGTGTCACATTGTATGAAATGACTCTAAACATACTGAGCCTGGGTGCCAGGATGAAAGAAAGCAACAGCTGTACTATCATGCCTTCTATTTATTGCAAACACATCCTAGACCTGAATTAGCATCACAGAAATAAAGATTGTAACTTTCCAGACATTAACCTCTAAAAGCCCAGCTGTGAGAATAATGACTCCCAACATAAACCATAATCCTTCATGAATGAGTGGCCAGGGATGGACAAGCATAGTCTGATTGCCTGGATGAACCAGATTACTCCATTACTGATAGGATGGGGAGTAATGGGTACAAATTGAAAGAAAAGAAATTTAGGTTAGATATTAGGAAGAAATTCTTTATTGTGAGAGTGGTGAGAGCCTGGCACAGGCTGCCCAGGGAGGTGGAGGAGCCCCAACCCTGGCACTGTTCAAGGCTTGGGGAAGTCCTTGAGCAACCCGGTCTAGGGGGATGGGTCCCTACCAATGGCAGTAGGGACTTGCGACCGGATGATCTTTAAAGTCCGTTCCAACCCCTTAGCATTTTATGACTCTATGACTTATGATTTTCAGATACCACACGCGAAACTGGAGAGAAAGAAAACCATTTTGAAGCACCGGGTGGGGAGGGAGGAACTGCGAGCACATCCCAAACACACCGCGTTTCCCTCTCATAATGTCATTCCTGCAGTTTCAATTTCTAAAACTGACAATTCTAGAAGGTGCTTGTCCTACAGGATGTGCACCTCACAGCCTCCCTCACTTAAACCTGCCAGGTCCCGAGCCACGCTCCCCCGTTTGGCAGCGTCAGCCCCACCCCGGCCCCGCCCTCACCGGCCCCGCCCTCACCGGCCCCNTCCCCGCGCAGGCGCCGGAGCCCGCGGCACGATGGCGGCGCCAGCCTGACCCCTGCCGGCAGCGTCGCCGCATGGCAGCTCCCGCCGCTCCTCACTTCCAGGGAATCCGCGCACACCGACACCTCCACCGGCGCCCTGGGGAGCTCCGCCGCCGCGCTGCGGAGGAAAAGCAACGGCTATGCCTCGGAAAGGAGCTGTAGGGGCGCGCTGCGGCTTTACACACGCCTGCCCGCAGCTCCCCCGCAGCCCCGGTCGCGCCCCGGGATCCACGCGGTGAACGAGTAGCAGCCGAGAGAAAAAATCCAGCGTTCTCAGGAAAAATTTATTTGCACGGTAGCCCGGGCTGTGCCGAGCCGAACAGGCAAGTGGAGGCGCCCACACACAACCCGTTCACCCCGTCGAAGGCTAAGGACACCGAAAGCCAGACCCGCCACGCCCCCCGGCTGCCCCGCACGGCCCGAGCGGCGGCGGGCGGCAGCGGCCCCGCACTACCGGATAACCAGCAGCGCGCTCTGCGTCCCCCGCCTGATCTCCATCAGGAACGCTCCCGCCATGCCGGCGCGAGGCGGCGCCGGGCACAGCGCAGGAAGCGGCCGCTCTCTCGCCGGCGCAGGCGCGGTGCCGCCGCCCGCCCCTCCGTCCGTCGGTCACAGCGCCGCCTGCGTGGAACCGCAAAGTGGCAGAATCACAGACTCGGCAAGGCTGGCAAAGACCTTTAAGATCATGCAAACCCACCGTCCACCCGGCAGTGCCGCTGTAACCCCTAAACCACATCACCAAGCGCTGCATTCGGACGCCTCTCGAAGTCCTCCAGGGATGGCGACTCCACCACCTCCCTGGGAAATGTGTTCCAGCCCTTGACCACCCTAATGGTGAAAAATATTTTTCCAATGTCTAATCTGAACATCTCCTGTCTCAGTTTAGGGCCATTCCAGCTAGTCCTGTCTCAGTAGGCATGGCAGAAGAGACCGGCCCCGAAAACCTCTTTTCAGACACTTGTAGAGAGCAATGAGGTCCCCCCAACCCTCCTCGAGACTAAACCCCAGCCCGCTCAGCCGTTCTTTTAAGATATGTTTTCTAGACCCTTCAAGAGCCTTGTTGCCCTTCTCTGGGCACGCTTCAGCACATCAGTATTCTTTTCAAACTGAGGGGCCCAGAAACTGATCACAGCACTGGAGGTGCGGCCTGACCATTGCACAGTACAGAGGGACTATCACTGCCCTGGTCCTGCTCACCACACTATCCCTGATACAGGCCAGGATACCACTGGCGTTCTTTGCCACCTGGGCAACACAGTTTGCTCATATGGGCTGTCAGCCAGCCCCCCAAATCCTTCTCCGCCGAACCGCTGTCATGTCAGTCCTCCCCAGGCCCGTAGCCCTGCAGGGGATGCTGTGAGCCAAGCGCAGCATGCAGCAGATCGGCCCCTGCGGTGCCCTGGGAGGCAGTGGCGGCAGGGTGTCTGGGGGCCCAGGGATGAGTACCATCGGGTCCCGAGTCCCAGGGTCAAGGTCTGCATAACCACCTAACATCACGGGGTTTTCTTATGCCCTGTCTCTTCTATATCAACACCGGTCTGTCATCTGCTTTCCTGCCCCACCGCCGCAGGGAGGAGACTGAGTCAGTTCTTCTCGAGCACCTCCCCACAGGAACTGTGGCCTGTGCCGGAGGGTGTGTGCTCCAGATTCGTGGCCGAACCGGGTTGATAGTAAACTGCTGGTTTAGCTATTGCTGAGTTGTGTTTCCACGCTGCTAAGGCCTCCTCAGTGTCTCACTTCGCACCACCCAGCAAGTAGGCTGGAGTCTGGGCAGGAGGAGAGGTCGTACAGCTGACTTGAATCTACCAAAGTGATGTCACCTAACATCACACGTGGCAGTAAAAACTCGGTGTGTAATCTTTCCAAAGTGATCATTGCTCAGATACTGACTGAACATCAGCAGTCTTGTTGTGGAAGGTGGTGAGTGATTGTATGTTTGGGGGGACTTTTTGTTCCTCTTTCCCTCATCTACTAAAACATCATTGTCTTAACACACAGTTTTTCATGCTTTTGCTCTTCTGGTACTACCCCTGCGCTAGCAGCTGGCTGGGGTCACCCCATCATGACTTCCAAGTTCAGAGGCCTCTGCTGAGACAGGGGTAGGCTTCCCATCACTGGGGACTGTGTCCTGTGGCACCAACTGCTCACTCCCTGCCTTGTGAAAAAAACCTCTCTACCCTTTCTTGCAGCTTTACAAGTCTGTCTGAATTCCTCCTGACCCATGTGCACCCAGTTCTTGAATGCTGTCACATTGTACTTATAGCACACAGGCTCTCAGCATAGACAGCTGCCACTCTGGGATGAGGTTCTCTACTGCCTCTCAAGAGACCTTTTATCAAGATCCATCCTGACCTTTCTATGTGACTTTCTCTTACCTTGTGAGCACTTTCACCACTGCACGTGTCATCCAGGATGCCGCCCTCCCAGTATGTAAGAAGTTGATGTTCAGTATTTAGGGACACCAAGGAAAAAAACTTTTACTTTAAGAAAAGGAGTCTTTCCACAATGTTAGAAGTGTTTACTTTTTGAGAAATCACAAGACCCTTTGTGGTTGCAGAAAGTTGTTTGAAAACATGATTTGCAAAGCTTCAAACAAATCAGCAAATTTACACAGGTTATTTTTATAGGAATTTATTATCAAAGACATGATTATAGTGAAGTAATCTTAGTCCTTGGAGATATCAAAACCAAGTAGGAGAGTCCCAAAGAAGAAAATGGAGTAAAGTTAGCTTGTGTGGAAAAAAATACAGCAGTCAATAGTCAACAGTTTCAACTGAGTTATTTTGTTGTTTTTTACAAAGCATGAATTTATTGAAGTATTCTAAGATGGGACTACACTGTCTACATCCTGTACTGAGTGTGGTGGTGTGGGGTTTTGTTGTTGTTTGTTTCCTTTTTTTTAAGGAAAAAAAAAATTAGTCAACATGGTGGGTTTAATTTCCAATGACTTCACAAACGAATTTATATTGTGGACTAAATTGTTGTGGACAAGTAGGTCATACGTCAAACATAAACCACCTGTAATTACAGGAGAATTGGCTCCTAGTATTCATAAAAGGGCCTTTGATGTTACAAAGGCTCACCCAAAGCTACGAAGTTATGAATTATCTTAAGTGTTCACAGGGTGTGAGCCTCACTTATTCAAAATTGTCTATTATAGGTTTCTCACCGCTTCTGCTGTGAAATAATTACAGAGAAAGGAAGGTAAATTTCCTACAGAGCAAGTGCACCTAACATCAGCACTGCACCCAGCCTGGTATTTTGACTCCAACATCACTAAAAGAAGGTACTAATAAGGAACAGCTCTGTAGTGTGGTTGCTTCCACGTACTTCCCCTGTGGGTACATCCCTACCCAATTCCTTCAGTGTCCACTTATGGATGTGTTTGTCATCAATATGAATAATGTATCCCTCCACCTACAGATAGTGCCCAAGTCCCCAGCCCCTGGTGCCAATGTCTTGTAGAAGTTTTCTGCTTTGCAGACAAGAATTTTCTGTGCCTCCTCATTCTCATACTGTGGGGTTTGGTTAACAGCAACTTTGTTGCCTTTCCTTTTTGATCAATCCTCTCCCCTGCCTTCTCTCTCTGCATCAGTCGCAGTCATTATTGCTCTTGCTGTAATATAGCAGTGACATTTCTCCACAATGCCTTTCCCAACTTCTCTACCTCCTCCTTGAGCTGTGAAGACAAGAGTTGATGCCATAATCAATCTGAGGCTGCACCAGCCTTTTGCACAGCAGCCAAACAACTACCTCTGTCTTGTTCTCAATATTCTTCCCAACAATGTACAATATTTTTTGATTGCTGCTGCACATGAAGTCGATGAGACAATTTGAAAGAAGTGTTTTGGAGCTCTGAGCCACTACTAAATTCAGCACAAGATTAGAAATCCAACCACTCTGCAATGAAGTAGCGTGTGAAAGCACATGGTCAGTTACTGACAGTCACTTCCCCTCTGTGAAATTCACTGCTGTTAAATATCTCCGAAAGCACAACCAACCTAGGTAACAATTACATCTCAAAGGTGTTTATAAGCATCTTCAAAGTAAATTTAGACGCACCATTTTAATTAAAAATACATGACATTTAGAGTCCTACTTGATGCCTCAGAAAACCAGTGGCAATTGCCAGCTTTCCCAAAAGTAACTAATTTTCATGTACCGATTCCTGGTGGTAATGAGAAAAGGAATTGCATTTACTTTTTATTATTATCCCAAGTCTGGAGAATAAAATTAGGCTTCATTAAATATTGGCTGGCAACATAAGTCACCAAGTAGAAGATTTATAAATATTATGAGATTTTCCCCTGGCAGTATTTTAGAAATACTTGTCCTCAGACAAAGCCTAAAATATTAATCATGTAAGCTGAATACACCTTTTTTTTTTTCAGTTACTCAAGTCATTTATAACCATAAGCTCTGTTTGCTTAAATCTGAGAACTATAATGATGACTTTAAAACAAACAGATTACAGACTGAGAGCTGTACCCTTTATACTGTGGAACTGGTCAGTTGAAAAATCACTCTTGCAATGTAGTAAAAAATTCCTTCAAATACCATCCATGGGGGCACCCATACATTTTTGTGTGTAGTAAGGATTCAACCATGCTAATCACAAGAAATTTTATAAAATTCCCAATACAGGTACTGCTAACAGAAAGATAATATCCTGTCATAGCATTACAGACCAGTTTGGGTTGGAAGGGACTAGGTGGGGCTTGGCCTCCTCTGCCAGGCAGCCAGAGACAGGAGCAAAGGACATCGTCATAAGCTGTGCCAGGGGATGTTCAGGTTGGACATTCAGAGGCATTTCTTCACAGAAAGGGTGGTTAGACATTGGAATGGCCTGCCCATGGAGGTGTTGGAGTCACGGTTCGTGGAGGTGTTGAAAGAAAGACTGGACATGGCACTTAGTTCCATGGTGTGCTTAGCATGGTAGCATTTGATCGTAGGTTGGACTCGATGATCTCAGAGAGCTTATCAACCTGATTGATTCTATGATCTTAGAGATCATGTCTTTCCAAACTCCGCTGCCATGAGCATAGACACCAGATTGCTCAGAGCCCCATCCAGTCTGGCCTCGAACACTTCCACATCCACATCCACCCACTGTCCATGTTTACCTGCATTGTGTTTGATAAACTCAGTAAATACCAGCAAGATAAACAAACGCGCACCCCCACAGAGCGCGCTGCGCGCCCGCGCACCTGCGCACGCGTCCCGCCAGGGGGCGCAGCGCGGCGGGCCGAGCGGGGCGGGGCG
>VXBU01002235.1:873734-988420 GCA_013400315.1 Bombycilla garrulus
TCCCTCCCTCCACCCACCCACCCCCGTCGCCGCACCGGTGTTGGGGAGGGTCCGCCCCTGGAGCCGAGCCGAGCCGGCCCTTTGGTCTGGTCTTCTTTGCTCTGCTCTGCCCTCCATTCCAGCACCGTCGTGGCGGATGACGGCCGGGCCCTATTGGGCTGTGTACGGGCGGCAGGTGCTGAGGAGCCCGGGGAGAGCTGTTATTGCCTGTTAATTGCGCTGCATCAATTAACCTGTGGCACCTGTGTCCCCTCCGGGCTCTGTCCCTCCGCAGCGCGGAGCGCGCCCGGGTGAGTTTTGGGGTGCGGAGCCTCTCCCCGTGCTCGCACTCTGGCTGGGCCTGACTTCGCCCTTCGTGCTGCAGCTTCCCCAGGGAGCTCTTCCCGCCTGCCTGGGAATGAGCTTGGCGCTGGGCTGCCAGGGTCGTCCTGCTTTGACCTTGAGCGACAAGGGGGGCAGTGGGCCTCGTTTAGGTGAGATTCCCGGTTGGTGGCACACTGCGTGCGGTATTTGTAAGGATACATGGGACGTACGACTGTCATTGGGTTGTGTGGTGCAGGGTTAAATTTCATCTGTTGATGCAGAGATGACCTTAAATCTTGTGATGCCAAATTGAAAAGCATAAATATATGACAGCTTTTGGTGTTTAAATGTTTTTCAGAAATAGTATTTTCATACCTGTGACAATAACCAGAGAAGCCAATCAATTTGTCTCTTTAAGTGACCTAAAATATGTTAGCTATGAGGTGTGGGTTTTAAAGAGCCTATTCTGGGTGACTCAACCGTTGTTTCTGTTGCCAATTGCAAGAACCCTTTCACTCCTGGATCTTCTTTCAGTATGCCCTAATAGTGAAAGTGTTATGGCTCTCAGGTTAACTGCAGAATGTTACCGATACCCGAGTTTCGGCTGTAGGAGTGTGAAGAGTTGGGAAGACTGTATCTAAAGAGTGGCAGACTAGATGCTTGCAGGTAATAAGGGGCCATATTATAACGTTGGAGATCCTAGTCTTTTTATTTTGCTGCTGAGGCTCAGCCTGTGTTAAATACTTAAGCAGGCCCGGCTATCAAATTTGTTCTCTGTTTGTTGTTTGGTGTTTCTTTGTGTGTTTTTTTAGTGTTGGTACCTTTTCAAAAACAGGGTGGAATACAGCAGACCTCTTGCTAATAGTGTGGTGCCTAAATATTGTGCTTATCCAAAATGTACAATAATTTTTAATATAGCATATATGAATGTTATGAGGGGGGATGTCATTTAGGAAACAGGCAGAATATTTGCAGCATAATTTGTAGTTTTGTTTTCATTGACATGAGAATTGGCACTTTTGGAAACTAAGCAGCCTGTACATGTTATGGGGAGAGGCTGCTTTCCTAGCTCACTGAATATCTTGCTTTCCCAATTTGTTGGTAGCACCTGTGACGGTAGATATTTAAACAGCGTTTTGCAAAGAAGAGGTATCTTGTATCTTCCATTACTGGAGTGGCTGTGCATTGGAGTAGATGGTTCTGTTCACAAGGTAGGCAGAGCTTTTCCTGTGTAAAATTACTGGCATGCTATGCGGGCCATTAGAAATGCTCATCACGGGCACTGCAAGCTGTGTGGGTAAGGTGATGCTGTGGTTCAACCCCAGCCAGCAGCCAAGCCTCATTCCCCACCTGTGGGACATAGGAGCGAATGAGAAGGATATTTGGAAGAAAACTCATGGGTTGAGATAAAGGCAGTTCCACAGGGAGAGCAGCAGGCACACGAGCAAAGCAAAGCAAGGAATGAATTCACCCATTCCCATGGCAGGCAGGTGTCTGGCCATCTCCAGGAGAGTAGGGGCCCACCACACCTAGCAGTGGCTTGGAAAGAAAACAAACACCATCACTACAAATGTCCCCCCCTACCTCCTCCTTTCTGTGCTAAGCATGATGTCATGTTGTCTGGAGTATCCCTTTGGCCAGTGTGGGTCACCTGTCCCAGCATTGTCTACTATGAACATGCACCTCCAGTCTGCTCACCAGCCTGGCAGTGCAAAAAGTAGAAAAGCCTTGGCTCTGTGTAACCCTGTCCAGCAACAATAAAAACATATTATCTACCATGTTCAGCACAAATCCAAAACAGCCCCCTACCAGCCGCTGTGAAGAAAATGAACTGTACTCAGCTGGTGTAAGCAGGCTCAGCCTGTAATCTCTTGTCATTGTTTTCTGTTTGAAAACAGGGAGGACACTTCCATGTGTTCATCCCTGGTTTAGTTCTCTTGGCCACCATTCCTGCTGTCCACCTTAAATGTCTTCTTGTTTAGCCAGGAATGACTGCTTGCTCTGGGTTGGCTGGCTGAAAATGCTTATTGATATTCTTTTCTCATTTTCTCCTTTTCTTTTTTTTTGTGTTTGGTGGAGCTGTATTATGTTAAATCTGCAGTGTGTAGAAGAGAACCAAGAAGAGATATGAAATATGTTGTTAAAAACCATGTATTGAAAATGATTGAGAAAAATAGGAGATAGAAAAGAAGCTACACTAAATGATATCTGCTAAAGCATGAAATAGAAAAATGGAAGTAATTTTTCTGTATGCACGTAAATTGTCTTCCAGATTAATAACCATGTTGCTCTCACTTGTAGCTGAAAAGAAGCTGAATGATAAATAGAAACAGTGAGTGATATGTTTCCCTCTGAGAGGCTGAGGAGAAGAAACACTGCAGGATCAACCATTTTCTTCTAATAACTGAAACAAGAAATGAAAAGCAAGCACCAAGGAGAATCAGTAAATAGTTTTACTGGTCTATTACACATTCCTATTTTTATCAGAAATTTGTAGTTCAGTATAAGCATTAAGAAATAGTTAAAAGTCAAGGAATGGTGCTTTGTCTAACTTGGTTTTTCATTTACAGAGATCTTAGGGAATTTAACCTTTTATTTATGTCTTTTCTGGCTTCTAAGAATAAGAAGAGTGAACAAGTTGTGGTCCAGACACCATTTTCAGAATAGTCAGAAAAGAATTCTACTTTGCAAATTCCTTTGAAGTCCACCTCTGGAACTGGGAAACCAGATGCATTATAAAATGTAACCACAGCCTAGATAATCCAGAGATATATGTAGGGCATATGACACTATTTCAGAATTCAAATCAGAATAAAGTTACAGAAGTTTGTTGAAATTTATGAATTACTAATACCTTAGACCTCAGGGCATAACGGAAAAGGAAGATGGGCAAAGTCTTGCCCAAATGCATTACATTAAGTTATCCAGGTAAGGTAAGGATAAGGATATGAGAGCTTCTGGAGTGCCTTTGTGAAAAGACCTGTCAGGATCGTTTGGTGACAGAATGTTAAACCCACCTGAAGCTACATATTAGAACAATGGGTATGGATAAATGAAAGGCTATTGTGAGCAAAGAATAAGTGAATAAATTACCTGGCTAACAACACTTTTTTATTGTTAATTTGGTAGATTCTGTGTTAAACTGTGTATTAGAATATTTAAAGAGAAGTTTCAGTGTGAAGGCACAGCATTACTGGAAGCCAAGTTTCTCGCTACAGAGTACTACAAGTGTAATGTAAGACAGTGAACCTCATCTAAGTCCTTTATTTTTGTGTATTAAGCTGAAAAGTATCCTGGAGTTGGCAAACTCTCCTTTAAAATAAAGTGTAGTACAAATATAGCTGTAAATGAAGTGATTCTGGTTTGAGTTGATTTCATTGCTGTGTTTGCTATGGATTTTTGCCATTTTTTATCTGTTTATTTTAAATGTATTACATATTAATTTGACTTACTCATTTACAAGAGTAAAAAATACACAAGAAATAAAAAGAATACCACAATGTAAGTCTCCTCTCAATAAATGCTTGGAGAAGAGAAGCTAGCTAGTTAAAAAGGAGTTATTTTCAGAGAGGGTGTAGGGCCCATTTGAGGGCATGAGGCTGAAACTCACAAAAGTAGAAATAAATTGCTGTTTATTTTAGGAAGCCTGTCCTGTTCCTGTGCTCAGGCAGCTGGAGAGGAGAGAACTATTTGGCGTTGTGTACTTACCAAGCACTACTCAGCAGGGAGGGCAGTGGTCCCAGGGCCCAGTGTGTGAGATCTGGGCAGTTCTGCTGTGGGACTGGCAAGCACAAAGCTCACGGTGCTTACAGGTGGCACAGGAGCCGTGAGGAGAGGAGGGTGCAGCTGCACTCACCCCAGAACACTCTCGTTCTGCCTGTGATAGTACTTTTTCCAACCCACTGAACTTGTGGTTACCATGGATGTGGTTATGTCAGGGAAATACCTTCCATGTCCTGTTTAGAGTAACCCAAATGGCCTTATTGCCAATATTCAGTCTCAGGAGCTCTTGATGGAGGTGAGACCTGACACTGTATGATGTTGCAGGTTTGATTGTAGATAGCTGAAAAAGGCCCTGCCAGCTCAGAGAGAAAGCCAACCTTTTTTTTGGAGCATGGCAACAGTTTCTTTTGGCCCAGGGAGCAGTAGTTGATACACTATCTACAAGTTACACTTCAGAGTGAGGATTTTATGTTTTTGTTTGGCTCAGCATTGTGAAAGGGAATGGTGACTCCAAGAGATTTTATTTCATTATCTAGTGGAAGGTGTCCCTGCCCATTGCAGAGGAGTTGGAGCTAGATGTGCTTTAAGGTCCCTTCTAATTGAAAACATTCTATGATTTGAAAAAACTTCTTAAATATTTGGTATTGTTCAGATGTCAGCTGTGAGAATGAAAATATTATTTTTAAAGTGTCTTTGATCAAATTGTTTACAGTTCTTTGATGGATGCACTGCTGCCAAAAATTAAGTTGTATGGAAAGACGGTAATTCTATGAGATGAGATGAAATAAAGTTTAAGGAGGCAACACTCAGAGCACTTGTCAAATTGAGTGCATGTTAAATTCTAGGTGTTTATTTTTGGTTTTATTGGGGGAGGTTTGGGTTGTTTTTTTTTTTGTTTTTGTTTGGTTGGTTTTGGGGGATTTTTGGTTTTCTTTGTTTTGAGGGGGTTTGGTTTGTTTTGGGTTTGTTTTGTTTTGATTTAATTTGTTTGGGATTTTTTTATAGGGTTTGTTTGTTTTCTGCAAATGCGTAATTCAATATGAGAGGAAAGAGTGAACAGCTCTAGATTTACACTGAAATAGTGGTTGCTCAAATACAGTGACAAAGGGAGCAAGGGGACAGAAAAAGTACTTGAAAGTAAGTGTTGGAGAATAACCACAAGGAAGCATTTTCCCACTTTTCTCTGTATTGTGTTATTCTGACTTAAATTGCCATCTGTTTTTTACTAAGACATATTAGATGTTTAGCATAATTTAGAATAAGAAGCAAGACTATCTGAGCTGTGTTGAGTTTTTGGATGTAAAATGAACACTGATTAAGCTATAATTTATTACATAGATAATTCAGGAATCATTTGTTATAAGAAAGGAAAAATGGGGAAATTTTATTTTAATAAGAAGAAAATATTTTAGTTAATGGTTGACCTGAGTTTTAAGAAAGATGCAAATCATCTTTCATTTAATGACTGACATAAGTTTGAATCTGAAATCTGAATATTTGGTTTGATCTTATGAAGAGTGACACTTTAAAAGCAGACACTCTAGTGTAAGGTTCTGGCATTTATGAAGTGCAGAAGTACTTAACTCTAGAAAAGATGATGTCTGTTATACTTTGCCAGAAATAGTAAGGTAGTCCTGAGCAATATGCAGGAAATAGACCTCAAGGGCTGAAAGAAAAGGAATCAGTAGTAGTAGTGTTCTGTTGGTGGGTCTGGAATAAAATCAAAATTTCCATCCGGTATATCAAACTGTTTTGTAGTTCACCTTTTATATATTGAGGAGGTGTGATAAAATAGGATTGAGTAGAAGGGTTAAAATGTCACCCTAAACTCAGTTTTTAAGAAGCAACTGGAAGAGACATGTATTTGTCAATGAGAGTGAGAAGTCTTTGGTCACATTCTTCTCCCCTCTGACAAACAGATAGACAGATTTGAATTTTTTTTTTTTATTTCAGAAAACTTATGCTCTCAAATATATTCATTTGAAGCTTGTTTGTAATTATAAATTTGTGTAGTAACTAGAGCAGTTGAATCCTTAGAAGGCTTGTTACACGTTTGTTATGAATTTTTAAGCTTGTTCCTCTTTATGAACTCCTGTCTGCTGTAAGTCACCCTTTGGAAGACCGTACGACAGGAATAGCAGAAGGAACACTTTTCATACTTGATGTACTTGTATCAGACTGTGTTCAGTGATAGACTTAGGTTTATTCCAGTCTTTTTTTCTGTGAAGAACATGCAAAAGAAGGAAAAACATAATCAGTTTCTTTTTACTGATGATTTGATTTTTATGTAATAGTAAATAAATTTATTTTGTAGCTTCGTAAGTAAGAAGGGTGCACATGCAGCTGGGTACCTAAGCTAACCTCAGTAGTACAAGCCATAGGTTTTCTCACATTTAGGGTTTTGGTTTTTTTTGATATGAGAATCACTTCCAGGAAAACATCTTGTGTTGATTTAGAAGTTGCCAGTATGAGTAATGCACAGATTATTATATGGATTTCATTTAATTTAATTTTGTTGTGAAAGAAATGTGAACACCTAAAGCAGAGCTGGTTTTTTTCTGTGGAAAAATATAATGTGCTGTGAATATGACTAGGTAGAAAAGTGTACTGAGAAATTATTCATCACAATGTTAAATCTTACTAAGTGTTGTAGACTGTTGCAGGATTCTAATGGCATAATGGCTAGTTATAGTTAATAATACTGTCAGGTGGGGTTCTTTTGTTTTGTTTGTTTGTGTAGTATGGGAGAGATTGTTCTTTCATTATTCTACTGAATAGCATTTGGCCAAAAATAACAAGCTCAAATGGTTCTTATTCTTCAGAAGATATTAGAGATTCCTGTTTGAAAACTTCTGAGTAAGAGGACTCTGTGGAAAGTCAATCTAGAAACAGGGTAATTCTCTGTAATTGGAAAATCTTTGTGTGTATAGAAGAATGTATGTGTTTTCTATATTTGAAGTTTATCTGAGGAGTCTGGTGTGGGATTTGCAGGACTTATTTTGCTCTTCATATTGTTAAATGCCTCTGATGGGAAGCAAAGCATAATAAATTACCGAATGACAAGGCTTCTGTTTTCCGTGTATTCAAATCTGTGTTTGTATTGAGTCTATTTAAATACAAATGTTTTTTCTGCAGTTGCTGGCTTAATATGTGGGTACTATACAAGACTTAAAAAGCAATAGCACTACAGTGAAATCAGCATTTTTTTGTCATCTGCTTTTTAATTTTCTACTAGTTCCTTTGCTCTGCATCCCATAGCCATCCTTGAAATGGTACACAGTTTTAAAAATGCCTTGGAATATTGCATTGCAAAGCAGAAACCCTGAGGAATTCAAAGGATCAAGCTTGTGAGCTCAATTTCTTACAGTACTTGGGACAAATGTTGAGTTTTCTTGAAGTGACTTGATGTATGCAGATTTGTGCTCTACAATCAGCTACTGGACCTGTACCGGTATTGCAGATTGGTGTGAAGCACACAAATAAAGCAATTACCTGATGCTTGAAAAATCTAGGAGTGGAACAGTAGCAAATCAAACCTGAAGAGGAGTTTTGGATTAAAAGGATAAGGGAGAGCTTATGAATCAAGTCTAATAATCGTGTGATTAAATCAAAACAGAATCTAGATAAAAGCTGCATTTATGGAATTGATTTGATGAAGCTGCTGTTTCTCTCCACATTCCTTTGGCTTAAGTGAAAAACATTTAGAGCCTCTTAAACGGGTGAATAGTTTGTGTTGAGGTAGGACAGTGGGTGCTTAGGTACAAAAGCTCTGAGGAATGAGCACTTGCTGTGGAAACAGAGTGGAAGCAGTGTTGTTTTAACATGAGCTGGAGGAAAACCAATACCACCTCACTGGTAAAGGGAACTGAAGGCTGCTCTGGGAACACGCTATGCACAATCCCCAGCAAAAGAAGATCCACAGCCCCAGACACCTATTGTCTTTGTCAGTCATGTGCAAAGACTCCACAGATATGCAGGTGTACCCAGAATCATGTGGTATCTTTATTTTAATCCCCACTAAAGGTGAAGTAGAAGGTAGTAAGTGTCAGGACCTATTTCTGCAATCACTTATGATTTGAATGTAATTATATGAAATTATTTCAAAGCGTATAGTGCATCTTAGGTAGTTTTTTCCTCATTGATAATAAACTTTCTGCTGGGACAGAAAGCATGTTTACTTTTTGACATTCATTTAAACAGTCACGGCCATCTAACAGGTCAGTGATTGCCTATGCCAGACTCATGAGAATGGCCTAACCTTCAAGCTGAGAAGCTTGGCTCATCTCATCATACAAGAAGGGGAAAAAAAACTCCAAAAGATAATGCTCTTCATATCTTTGTTTAAAAAGAGAAAGAAATAAAGAACATTCCAAGGGATGTTTGCCCTCATGCCAAATGGTGGTTGTGTATTGACAAGATAAATGCCTTTATTCTGTGGGCTGTGTGATGGTGTAGCAGAAACTGCTATTTTTCAATTTTTATTTTAATCTATCAAATTTTATTATTTATCTCAATTTTTAAAAGTAGTAAACTATGGAAGAATGAGGGTGTGATACTTATAAGGAAATAGACACTACCAAGCTTTACATTGTATTGCAATACCATTGTATTGTAATATTATAATTGATATTGTAAAATCAAATGGTTTTAAATTTGCATTTTTATTATAGATGAAGAGAACAGGAAAGTATTGAAAGAATACATTATAGAAAAATGAAAAGATTAAAAGCTACATTGTGAAATATCTTCAGATCAAACAAAAAGACAACCATAGTAAAGTTGGTTTTTTTACGTATGAGAACTCATAACAATTGGCATTCCTGTAATTTTAAAGATTGTAGAATAGAAGTAGTTAAAGGTTTATAAAAATAATACATACCATTTATGTAGTATCCTCTCTGCATGCCTCACTTATTATGGCTAATCATGATTTGTCTAAAACTGAGATTTCATTGTGGGAAAAAGTATGCAAAAAATTCTTTGCATAAATTATTTCTGAAAAAAAACCCCAACTCTTTTAAGGTAGAAAATGAGACCAAAACTGTAGAGTAGTAAGAAAACAGATTATATTTTTTCTTCTCTATATGAGGCTTCATAATCATTAAATTTAAATGCACAGTCAGTGTTCAGTAGACTTGTCTAAAAGGATAGTTATTCAGTCAAAGATGTTAATATATTTTGCTCTTAAAATTAAGGGATTGTTCTGATTAGTTTATAAGTCTGAAAGGAAGCTACCTGTTTAACCCTGTGCTCTACCTGGTTTGTTTAAACTTTGATAATCCTTTATCCGATCGCTCTCAGGTCTTTTGAACACTTGAGGAAGACAGAGCCTTGTCTTCCACTCAGCCATGAGTGGTTGCATTTATGCTTTAGCTGGATAAAAAGGATTCTGATGCAGTCTTCACTCAGAAAGAATTAGCTGTGTCAAGTTCTTCATTCATCCATGCCTGGAAAAATTGGAATTGTGCTGCTTTATATGTTGGTTCTTTCTTCTTTTTTTTTTCCAGCGTTAAAACTTCATTTCACTTTTTGGCGATCAGACTTTGGTGGTTGTGCAACTGTCTCCTTGAGAAATCTGTTGGCATTTTACAGATTTTCCAGAATAAACCTGATCTTTTTTGGGATTTAATCCAAAAATGGTTATTATAAAATAAAGCCACATGGAAAAGTTGGTTTGTGTTTATTTTTTTTTTTTTTTTAATTAAAAGCGGTATCTAAGAGCTTTATGCCAGTGAGATATTGTGGAATCTATTAATTTGACACTCAAAATATGTTTTTTAAATAATGGTTTGCATTTCTGTGCTGTCTTAGAGACAGTCTGTCGTTATTACTCTCAGAATCAAGAGTGCAGAAACCTTGTAATGTTTGGCCTTTTGATTCACTCCTTCCATCCAGCTCTTTTCATTTTGTCTGCCACTTTCTTGTTTTTCCCTGTTCTTGCAACTTTCCTTATTATACTAGAACAGTCTATGAATACTACTTCTTTATACCTGTTCTAGGGTTTATTTGTTTTTTTCATCATGCTTCAGCCTGCACTTCTGCACACAATTTTCTTCCCATTTCCCTTTAATCGAGACAGAAGAGAACAGCATCTGCTGAATGTCAGGTCTCTTCTGAAGCCAAGTACAAAAGAGTCCCAAAAGGTCTCCCTCAGTAATACCCCCATTAAAAGGGGCACCAAATCTGCATTTTTCACAGACATGCTACAATAACATTTCTCGCTGAGTTGTATTTGCTTGGGGTGAAAGTAACCTTCAAAACTCATTTCTTTTAAAATATTATTGAATCTTCGTTATAAAAAAAAAGTAGTCTATGACCTATAAAAGTACAGGATGGTGTTCGGGAACCAGAATATCTTAATTATTTGGTGTAGACTACCACACGATGAAAAAATATTGAGCAAATTGCAAAAGCCTATGATTACAGGCCACTGGTAAACATGTTGTGCCTGGATGACAATAATATAAAAACAAAGTAGAGTTGCATCACTGGGTTAGAATAGCAAGTCTTGTAAAAGGAAGTGTTGATGCACAGAAGTCCTCCTGAACAGTGTGTAACTATTGTATGTATCCTTCAGTTTTGTCTTCTGATTGGAAGTGATTCAGGAAGATTGTTGTCTTCTGTTTGCAGAAAGGCTGGTTTGTTGAAAGGTGGGGGTTTCTGGTGATGGACCCAGAGGAAGTAAAAAAGAAAACGAAAAATCACTTTGTTGCATTGTTTAGAACAAGCAGTGCTTTTTGGGGGAGACAACGCGTTAATTTTCTAGGGATTTTTGTGTGGCTTGTGATGCTGTGATTTGTTATTATTTGTTTGAGTTTCTTAATAAGGCTTGATGCTGGACATGTGTTAAGTATTTGTTTGCAATGCGTTGGCTTTTGTTTATGATTTGTTGTAACCTGATTTCAGTTTTTTAATGTTTTTGAGGAAGATATAGTGCTTTTTATGCATATTTTAACAATATATCTTGGGAGTAATGGTTTCAGGGTTTTTTCTTTTATATTTTGCATAGGTAATGTCTGTACATGAATTGCAAGCTGGTCTCTAGTGGGGACACCGTGGGAGGATGAACACGGAGGAGCTGGAGCTACTGACTGATTCCAAGTACAGAAACTATGTAGCAGCTGTTGACAAAGCGCTGAAGAACTTTGAATACTCCAGTGAATGGGCAGATTTAATATCAGCTCTTGGGAAGCTAAACAAGGTATGCCTGGCAAGTGCTCTTAAAAAGATTCAGGAATTGCAAATGTACCGGTGCACTGAAGAGTGAGGTTCCAGCCATCTAATACTCTGGCAAATATTTCAGCAGTCTGAGTCAAATGTTGGGTGTGTGCAAGGAGCAAACAAATCAACCAAGCACCTTTCTGAGACCCAGAGTTGAACCCTTTTGAACTGTAACTGAAGGGAAAAGTTATTTACATTTCTAGTGGAAATAAATGCAACATCTCTTTTATTAGTAACATTTACTTCTAATATCGTTCAATGTCATAGAATTAATGTGAAAAATAGTAACTGGTATAAATGTCAGCAGTAGTTTATGAAGCATGAGTTCTAAAATGAGGCTCAAATCATTCGTGGACCAGAGGATGTTATTGTTCTGGTTCATTTTAATGTCTTTAATGTTTTTTAAGTTTAATGGGCAATATCACTGTAATCTTTAATAGCAGTTTACAAATGAATACAGATCCTGATATCCATAAAAATGTTGTTTTAGTCAGTTGTATGTGTTTTTAGGCAGCTCCACTCAGAAAAATGACACTATAGTTGAAAGCCGCATCATTATTTTGTACAAACTCTCATTTCTTTCTTTTGTTTTGATTGTAGCAGTTCTTGCTGCATGTTTGTGCGATGTAAAGGCCATAATAAGCTAAAGAAAAAATCAAAACATGTAAAAGTAACTCTGTTTTCCAGTCCTGAAGTGATTACATAGTTTCAGACAGTGGTAAAGTTTTGTATGTGATCTCATCTACAGCATTCTCTTATCCTAGACTCATGACCCACAGTTTAGTAGTCCTCTTTGAGCTAGTGATAATGGATTTTATCAAATGGAAGTAGCAATTTTTGTTCTCAAATGGATGAGTAAATGACAAATGAACACGCTGTAGTCAAGAAGCCCGTTACAAGTGAAGTTTCAAATGCCTTGGCAATATCACCTATAAGGAGTGTACAAGTGAAAAGCATGACAAAGAAAAAGCTCCACGGTAGATTTTAATGGCCTTGGGTTTTTTCCTTGTAGCTTAGGTTTGTGGGATGACTTACTGAACATGTCCAGGAACTCCTTTATAAAATGTGCATTTGATGTTTGACTTCTTTTGTGCTGTTTTTCTTTATGTGCTGATTTACCAGGTGCTACAGAACAACGCCAAGTACCAGGTAGTACCCAAAAAGCTGACAATAGGCAAGCGCTTGGCACAATGTCTGCATCCAGCTCTGCCGGGAGGGGTCCATCGCAAGGCACTTGAAACATATGAGATCATTTTTAAAATCATTGGACCCAAGCGCTTGGCCAAAGATCTGTTCCTCTACAGGTACAACATTTTAAACAACTCCATTCCAAATGCATGGTTGAGATCCTTTTGTTTTCCTGCATTTTATATTCGCAGTATTAGTTGTTTGGTTTTATTTTTAATTTTTCTGCCTCTGTGTACAGTATATATAGTAATCTAAATGTTAACAGCTCATTGTATTAACATTACATTTTACTATTTTAAATGTTGTTGGAGAAGAATCCATGTTCATTGCAAGTAACTTTATCATCAAATTAACAGAACAGAGATTCTGTTTTGTTAGTGTGGGGGGCAAGTACAAACTTTTTCTCAGTCTTTGGAAAAGATAAAGAAAAGGAAAGATAACCTTGAAAAGTTAAGTTTAGTCATCATATGCTGCTTCCTAAGCCTCCATTTTGAGGTGTACATTTTTTGTTTGGGTGGGGTGGGTAAGATATGAATTTATTTATTATATAATGAATAGAGGGGTGTATGCACACTGTCACACAAGTTTCTTATTCTTTACCTGTCCCTAGAAATTAAAAGTTCTTAATTTTGAGAAATAGTGGGGTAAAATAGAATTCTGTTTAGGTAGAAAAGGTGTGCATTAATGCTTGGAAAGAAATTGTATGCCTTAATATCAGCTCTTCTGTCTTGCATTGTCACGCTATTTATATATAATTACATTGAGGAGGGGTGTGTTTAGATTCTCTGTTTCCACATTTTAAAAGACACTGTGAACTCATAGCTCATGTTTTTTGTTTGTGCAGTGATTCAGTAGCTGCAAAATCTCATTAAGAGTAAGTTCTAGGGTAATGGAAAATGCTACCTTGTATAATCTTACTAAAAGCTATTGTTACTGCTGCCAGGGCAAAGACAGATATTCACATTAAGGCATTATCAAAGATTCCAGTATTTGTCGTGAATGCAAAATGCCAGTGTCTGAACATCAAATCTTGAAGTGTGAGTAATAGCCTTACAAAGAATGACTGTGGGTTAGTGGGCTGTTTATTGAACAAAAAGACATTTTCTGCAGAAAAAAGAAGCCAATTGACAATGGTAAAGGACAAGTTCTGCTAGACACATAAAGGCAAAAAACTTTTTTACCAATGGTTTTGTATTTTAGAATGAGTTTTGTGGGTTTTTTTTCCTCTAACATGGACAATATCCTATCTATGTAGATATTTCTTTTAACAGTGATTTGTATGGGTACATTTTAAGACCCTTTCCCTAAAATTACCTTTTTTACTGTTCTTTGATTTTCTTCTTCACATGTCAGGGTCTTCTAACCTGAGTGCTCAATGATTTTTATAATTGAAGTTATATTCACATGCATTTGATTATGGTACCATTTGTAATAATTTATGATATTTAGTAGTAATAGAAAATATTATTTTATTGTCTATGTAACTTCTCCTTAGGAGATCACATTTATAACTTCTGTAAACTTACACTTACATTCAAGTAAATTCAGAACTTACTTCCAGTGGTGTAATTCCTTTACAGGCTGTGTTATGAACAGAATTGTGAATAGGGGTTTTTGTTAGTTTTAGAATCTGTTTTCAGACTAAATTTCTGAAGTAAATATATACTTTGATGACACTTAACAGTGTAAATGTCTTAAATTTTACCTCAAGGTTACTTGCTGAAGTAAAACACCACGATTTTTCTTTCAGAAAATTATTTCTATAAATTTCCTCAAATTCTTCTTATCCAGTCTTGGTTTTTTTCTTAAGTGCAAAGAAAATGTAATTAAAATACAATTTTAATTTTGATTTGGTTCAGTGTGGGCAAAATTGGCATTTTGTTATGCAGAGATGCTTATGGTTTATCATATTGGTTTTATTGGTGAAAAATAGTCATCTCTGGGCCTTCAGTGCTTGCTATCACAATAGTAATAAGGTAACAAGGAACAAAAGGAGGGATGTAACCCCCCAGTACCTTGGGATACCAACCTGTCCATCCAGAGGCAGTCATACTGTGTGGTGGTCTATGCCTATGCACAATTCTCAGATAAAAATCTGATGCTTATAGTTATTATACTGGATACTATGGTTATAGTACTAGATATAGTTATTATGTTGGATGTGCCTGTAGCAGACTTTGGAGAGAAATAAAATTGTCAAATGAGAAGCTTCTTTAAAAGAGATAATAAAATTTATTTTTCACAGTTCTGGACTATTTCCACTCCTTGCCAATGCTGCTATGTCTGTCAAGCCAACATTATTGAGTCTGTATGAAATTTATTACCTCCCTTTGGGGAAAACATTGAAACCAGGACTGCAAGGACTGTTAACTGGGATTCTGCCTGGGTTAGAGGAAGGATCAGAGTATTATGAAAGGTAAGGATACTTATGTTAATAAGGTGATATGCTTGATCAGGGTGGGGAGCATTGCTATAACTTTTCACTATGTACTTTTATGTGGATTTTATTATTTTGAAGGGGGTTGCATTTTAATTTGATGCTGTCATATTAATTGCAACAGAATGGTATAGTAGGAGGGTTTTAGCATTAATTTGGGCAAATTAACTGCTAGTTGTTCCTGCTGGTGGTTGTGGAAAGGGAATTTGCATTAAGCAGACTTAGTGTTATATGCCAGTCTCTTCTCCCAGGTAGCAAGCAATAGAATGAGAGGAAATGGCTTCCAGGAGAGGTTGATCCAGGAGAGGTTTAAGTTGGATATTAGGGAAGATTACTTCACCTAAAAGGTTGTCAAGCATTGGAACAGGCTGCCCAGGGAAGTAGTGGAGTCACCATGCCTGGAGGTACTTAAAAGCCAAGTAGATGTGGCAGTTTGGGACATGGTTTAATGGTGGAATTTGCAGTGTTGGTTTGGACTCAATTATCCTGAAGGTCTTTTCCAACTTCAACAGTTCTATGACTCTTGATATGAGTTGACATACATGAATGCAGCATCTGGGCTGCTGAGGTAGCATCTTAACATATTAAAGGATGAAGTTACACTCCAACACTTAGAATTCTTGGAATTGTTAACATGCTTACATATTCTTGGTATTTCCAACTTCAGAAACTTGAATTTTCACAACTTGTATGTGAAGAGCAATTCAACACTCTCTTTTTCTATTTCTGTGTAGGCAGACACACACAGGGTGTAGTTGGCATCACTTCAGTAGAGAACAAGGTCTATGCAGCTTGTCTCCTGGGACCTGCCACAGGGTGTAGAGGTGCTGCCACATGAGTTGGAGGAGATGAGGGCAGGGGAAGGGATTGCTTGTGCTCAAGAATGGGGTATTTTTATGCCCTGTTATTACCAGAAGGATTCAGTGCAAGAAATGAGAGGGCAAAAGCCATCTGCTTTGATTCTTTTCTTCAGTAGCTGTGCTTTCCTGCTGTCTGTCTGAAACCTCTGTCTGTAGCAACACTTGGCTTTAAGTAGCAGATGGAGTTATTTGGCTCTTTGAACATAAGGAGTACATAAGGAATACATAAAGAGAAGCTTTGGGCAAACTAGAAGCATTTTGCAAACCAGATTGGCCCAGCCAGATTAGCTAGCTAGGCTTGCTAGCTGGATTGCTCTGTTTAGGCTGCATTACAAGTTTCAGTGTATGACTGGGCCTCTCTTGGCCTCTCAAAAGGAAGTTTTGACCCTTCCCGTAAGAATCAATTTTAATTCTTATTAAAACTGGGGCAGGGGCAAGAGCTGTGGTACATGCCCTGGTTCAGCTGACTTGGTTTTACTGCAGAACAAACACACTGCTGGAGAAGGTTGCTTCAGCTGTGGATCAGTCAGCGTTCTACAGTGCTCTCTGGGGGAGCCTCCTCACCAGCCCTGCAGTTCGCTTGCCTGGCATCACTTATGTCCTCTCCCATCTGAATAGGAAGCTTTCCATGGAGGATCAACTCTACATAATTGGCAGTGACATTGAATTAATGGTAATGTTTTAATGGAACAATGAACTTATAATAAGTAAGTAACAACATTGGAGTTACTTACTTATTACGTAATGTATTTTGAGGGGGGACTTGGATGTATTCTCTGTCTTTTAACATAGCCTTTGAAGAGATTAAAATGCATGTTTATTATAGTTCCAGTTAAGCTGATGTTTTGGTGCATGATGGGAGTGTTTCAAAGCTGAATTAATGTATCAGAACTGCTTAAGTTTTGTGTAAAACTTTCCATTCATTACATGCTTCATCAAAAAGTGATTTTTGTTGCAACTTCTGGTTTTGTTTTGTTTTTTTTTTTTTTCAAGATGTAGAGAGTAATTTTGTCTTTTTAATTGAAGATATTAATTGGTAATATAAAAAAGCAAAAGCTGTTTGTATAATTTAGGAAATCTGTTGATTCTATGTTTCCTCAGTGGTGAAACTTTCTATTATCCTATTTTGTCTTGTTTCATTATTCAAAATTTAAAATAATTTCATTTAGTACTTATCATTATTTATAAATAACTGTTCTTATTTTTGAGTGCTGTCTTATATCTACCTTCTTAAAATAATAAATAACTATTCTGGCGGGTGGGGTCTGGCATTATTTCAGGTGGAAGCAGTAAGCACTTCAGTGCAAGATACCAGTGTTTTAGTACAGAGAAGCACATTGGACCTTATCCTTTTTTGTTTTCCTTTCCACATGAGCCAGGTAGGTTATTAACATGAGAGATGAATTGACAAATTCCTAAATGTACTTCACTTCTTAAATCAGTAGCAGTACTTGGTTGGTTTTTGTTAATGATTTTCTTCAAGCTCCAACCAGAGTCTCATGTAAGAGTTTCTCTGATAGGTTTTGGTTATTCTCATGTCATGATCTCTGCTCTCCTGCTTTTTAACTTGGTGTACTAACTTTGAATTTAAAGTTAACTTCTGTGTATGTAAGCTCGAATTACATTTAGTCTATGCAGAAGCTTTTAATTTGCTCTGATTTGATTAGAAAGTAAATTACGTGTTCATTTGCAAGTTTCCAATTCCCACTGTTCAAAATCAGCAAAAGTTAATCCTCTTAGCACAACAGATTGAGAACATTAGAGAATTGAAAATGTCTTTTGGTTTTGGGTGAGTGGTTAGCCCTAGCAGTAGTGGGAGGATAGACCTTACAAATTCTAGATAATTTTTTTTGGACTACATTTATTTTTAGTTATGTCCTGTTTTTAAATGATCCATGAATTATTTAACTCCTAGAGGAAAACTTTTACAAAACTGATTCTCATCTTATTAGAAATTAGGAAAAACCTGCACTTCTATGTAAAAAATAACTGTTCTTGCTTGTGGAAGTGCTTCATTCACATTTATCAGTTACTATAGGAGTATTTGGATTGTCTCTATGTACTGAAATGTTGAAATTATCAATACAGCATTTTTTCAGTATTAAGACTTACACATGTATTTAAAGTAGTAAGAAACTGAAAAAGTACTTAATTTTTTTAACTGGATTTTAAGAATTTTCTTCCAAAGCTTTTGCCTCATAGTAAAATGAAATGTCTTTAACAAAAAGGAGCTGTTAGTCAAATCTGTTTTTCTTGCTGTTCTTAAATGGTGTGTGTTATTATATAGTATCTGTTCCAAACAATATTTTGGTTTCCTAAGAGCAAGATTGTGTTTTCTCGTACTATGCTGAATTGAGAAATGTCAAAACATGAAGCTAGCTAGGTTTTAATGAACATTAAACTGCTAACATAGAAAAGGCATTACTTTTCATAGTAAAATTTAATTGTGTTTCTAACTTCTTCAGGCAACACGTCCAGACATGATCAGGATTTTGTCAGCAGCCCTTCATGTAGTGCTGCGCAGGGATATGTCACTCAACCGAAGGCTTTATGCATGGCTTCTAGGTAGGTTTGTATTTCATTCCATTGGCCACTCAAAGTGGAGGGAGGATTGTATTTTCCATAGCAGTATTTGCACTATTGTGTAGGAAGAACCTTGGAAAAATGAAATACTCAATTTCTTTCATAAGAAAGAAAGGCACTTTTTCTCTGCATGGGCATAGAAGATGAAGAATGTCATCCTGGAACTCATTTCTGGCATATAAATTGTTGGCACTCTGAAACTTTTTTCTCTAAAAACACAGAATGGAGAAAACACAGAATAGGCGTTATAGAGTGTAAATGGTAGCTGGAGCACAACAGTATAGAAGATATAAAAGGAAAAGAATGCTGAAGAGTATTGATATTACAGTTTGAGTATGGAAACTTTAAACTTCATTGAATTAACAAATCACCAATCACTTTTCAACACCTTTCAGGAGTAAAAAATGAGCCATTGAGAATACGATTCTACCAAATGACATAAAATCAATACAGTACAAATTTAAATTTTTATATGAAACCAGCATGCAATCAGAAGAGGGTAAAAAATAATTATAGCTATTAAAAGGTTCTTAACTGTTCAGAGAATAGTTAGAAGACCAGAAATGAGAAAATTTTAGAAAACAATTACTCTTATTCAGCCTTGTTATTTTAAAGAAATGAAGCCTGTGGTCACATGAACATGGCCAGTTGCTCTTTAAACCCATTTTGAAAGAAGTCAATATCATGGAAGTTCCTAAGTGTGTCCCGGAAATTGGGGGACTAACTGGAAAGGCTTGAAGTGTCTTCTCTACTTCATATATTTCACAGTCTGCTTTACCTTCTTTGTTTGACTTCCCAGCTCACCAGCAAGCACACGTGGTTTTTTTGGGCTACCCAGAACCCTTCCCAGCAGCTCTTGCACCTTTCCCAGCTGATAGTTAAGCTGTCAGAGGCAGGTAGCCTGTGGGTGACTGGAGAGAAAGGATGTGAGTAGCAAAGGGCCCTGAGAGAGAACGTAAATTATGAAGGGAGGGAAGAAGAGCAACAGTGTTTTGCTTGAGGGGGTTGGTTGTGTTGCTGTAGGAGCTGCAGGGCTTTCGAAGTTAAGTATGAGAAAATCCTGGCTTCTTTGGTTAATCATTTCTCAAGACACTGACTTGCAAAGGATTTATCTTTTAAAGAATGACAGTGACATGTAATGTTATGCTCCATACCTGCATTTTCAAATTTGGGGAACAAAGAGTTTCTAGATTAAACACTGCACTCATGTTTCATCTAAATATGATGGATTAGATAGGTCTTTTGCTATTTTTGAAAAAGGCATTTTGTGTATTAAAATACCATACTGCCTTTTTTAGTTGTGGAACCTTTTTTATTAACTATTTTATGAACATAGTCTTCACTGAAATTCATACAGCTTCAGAGAGTACTTTTATAGTGACTTCCAGGTCATGTGCTGTGAACAGCTACTTCTTCTATTTGCTATAAATTTGGACAAGCTTTCAGACAATATAGGATTTTTGCTTTTTATTTCTTTGGATTTTGTGCTGCTTTTCTGTTATCATTATATTCTGTTCTTAGAATAAGACATTGTAGATGGAGATCAGTTATGTTAGAAGACTGTCTGAATTCTGTTGTTTTGCACGACATTATTTAATTCTAGTGTTTGCTATTCCTTCCTGTTTTACAGCTAGAGGTGACCTATTAACATTCTATATGAGTAGAAATCACATTCATCTCCTTAAATCAGGTTATCTTAACCATTGTTAATCAATTGATTTTTTTTCATTCCTTAAGCCTATTATTTTGTGCAATTAAAAACTTACTGGGAAAAGAAAAGAAACCTATAATACAAAGGTCCATCTCCTTTGTGTAATTTTGAGTTAAAAATATATATATTTCTTGTAGTGTGGCTGATATTTTTTCCAAGTGCCTTAGTCATGTCAGCGTGTTTTGATGATCATCTCTATATGTCTAAAACACTGACTTTTGTGTTCTCATTAATATTGAAATATTTTTATGTGATACCTTGCTGGTTTTTTGATTGTGGGTTTTGCAGCATTTGTGAACATTTTGATTTTGTACAAGAAGTAATTGGTTGATAATATTGCATAAAATGAATTTTTTTTATTTGTGTGCAAACTGCTTGTGTGAAAGTGTAACTTAGTTTCCCATATTAAACTCTATAAAATCATCTTTTTCTTGCCTACATGACTTGGACTTGATATTGGTAAGTTGTCAGTGTTAGTGTGTTGATTTCTAATTTAAAGAAATTTGCAATATATTCTATTAAACTACAAATATTTATCTGCTTTGTCTTTTGTTTGCTTGAAGGTTTTGATAACAATGGTGCCCTTGTAGGACCCAGAAGTACAAGGCACAGCAATCCTGAGGAACATGCCACTTACTATTTCAACACCTTCTCAAAGGAGATGTTAGTCCAGGTAGCTATTCAGTGTTTAATTGGGGCATATGTTCTTATAAACTGATTCTGATCAAAGTTTCTGCACCTTATCTTTTGACTTGCCAATGTGACAGGACAATGTAATCTTGTCTTTTTGTGATATTTGTCCCCTATTCTTCTAAAACTTTCTCAGTGGAAAATAGAAGACATGAAATTACGTGTTTCTCTAGAATAGCAGAATGAACAGAACAAATATTAGATTTCTCCCTGTCCTCTTCCGCAATGAATGAAGCATACATGGATGTCATTTGACAATGAATCCAGCATACTGGAGCCTGTTCTTTTATGAAACTGAATTGGAGAATTCTCTTCTGTACATATGGAAGCTCCTCTGTGTCTTGGGAATCAGAAAAAATTTATCAGATGGCACTCAAGGCTTGTGTTAAAAGGGTCTTTCTTCCTGCTAGGAAAAGGGAGGATCTTCAGCTCTCTATTGGCAGCCAGAAATAGTTGAGAAAATTGGCAGTTAAACTAGTTTACACTTAAAGCCTTGCTATGTGAGCTGAGATCACTGGTTCTAAGAACTGCACTGCTTTTCTCACAGTAATCGAAATACAGATGTCTTTTGAACTGCTGTGAGTTCTGATCTTAAAGTCGTGAAGACATTTTATCATTAAGGCAAATTGATAAGGTCAAGATTTTTCGGAGTCAGAACTGTGATGCTATGTATGGGAATGAGAGTGGCAATTCTAACAGTAGTAGCTGACACAAGAATATTCAGCTCATCCCAGTTCAAAGCTGACACCCAGCACGGAGCTAGCACCTTCAGTTTTTTCTGAAATTTGACATCTGCTGCTCTACTGATGAAGAAGAGTCCTCAGAATTCCAGTATTCCAGCAGCAAGGACCTCCTTGGCACTCTCTCACCCTTCTCTTACCACCCTTTGGCCTTCCTTAGCAGATAATTCAGAAATTATTCATTTGGAAAGGAGAGGCTTGAATGAGCTACAGGTTCACCAGTACTTTTTATTTAAAAAAAAATGCGGTGAGCTTTCAGCAACATTTAGGCATGGTTAATGGTTATGGTCTTTTTAAATCTGTCCATCTTTCAAACCTAATCAGTGTCAATAAAGATTTTCTGTCTGAAAAGAATACAGACATTAGAATCAGTGCCTTGCCTATACATAATACAAATGACATACGGCTTCTAAAGCCTTTTCCTGCCTCTTGTAAGACTTTAAAAGCATTGCTGCTTTCTGCCTTCTCTAGCAGTCTTTGTGTTTTGTTTTATCCAGTCAACTCATATCTTATTCACAGATACAATGTACTGAAAATGCTGGCCTTCTAAAGACATATAAAAGTACAGAAGATTTTTCTTATAAGATACTTGTTGATATTATTTGGTTTGTAGCAGATAGCAAGGCCAAACTGGTTTTCATGGCTCTATTCTTTCTTATCTTTTTTTTTTCATTCTTTGTCCTTTTTTTGAAACTGTAAAAGAAACAAACTAGCTCAGACAGTCAATTCAGCCAGGGAGAAAACTAAGCAAAATCTGTGGTCATCTCCTGGGGCTTTTTTTAATTCGGCAGCTCATTCCCTAACCTGCTTTGGTGTAGAAGCTCAGTCTTCCCATTTATTTCAAAGTTGTCATTGCTATTTAGTCAAGAAAGTTTTCATCCACATGACTGAGTATATTATAGGATAGATGGTGTTTTATTAAGCCCTTAATATCTACCTGCTTTGTCTTCTCAAATAATTTGTTCATTAATGCTCATGTCTTCTCTTTTATTCTTAAGAAATATTGAGTTATCTGCTTATGATACTTTATTTTAAATAAATATAAGTAGCCAAGTTCTGTTCCACAGAAATGTTCTATAAGGCAAAGTTGAGAGAACTTAATCATGGGAGACTGAGCTGCAGTGAGATGAAATAGTGGTCTCCACTACTGAGAATTTTCCTTTTATGTGCAGCTTTTATTGTTTTCTAGCTTTCTTTTTATTTTCCTGCTATGTTTTTGCTCTTTGTAGGCAATGGTTGGAATATTACAAGTTAATGGACAGGGAGAAGAAAGCACATTAATGCAAGACTTAAAGCCTTTTCGAATTCTTATCAGTTTGCTGGATAAGCCTGAACTAGGTAATTTTCATTTACTCATTTTAATTTGTTTCATGTGATTTTGCTTTGAAAATTTTTCTCTCTTTTTTATCAAATTTAATAAGTTATATGCTTAGTACTGGGAGGTTAGCCACATTTCTTAGATCTTCCAAGCTGTATCTATGTTTTGTATTTAATTTATTACATTGGTCAGATTTACCTTTTACCAAATGCCATTTCTTCTACTTTCTACACAGGAAACAGTAAGTCAAAGTCATAGAGAGAACTAACTGTGTTTTGGAAGATATGCAGATTGAATCTTTTTCATTTCTTTCATCAAATAATGACTTTTACTATTATAAATCTCAGTTATTGCTTTTGGGAACAACCTGTTCTTTCTTCTAATATACACACAAAGATGATCAATATTAACGAGAAAACAGTTAATTTTATTTTCAGAAGAACTTATGCCGAAGAAGCAAGTATTTTTTTGTTTTTGTGGGTGGTTTGTTGGGGTTTCTTTTTGGTGGTTCTTTTTAATTTTCCTTTCCCCTGCTTAAAGTGTTTAAATGCCCTCTTTAGCAGATGAGTGCTGAGGACTGTGGGACAAAAGTATTTACAGTTAAGACTTGGATATCTTGGATATCTTTGGAATACAGTTTTGAAGGTGACTGAAAAAAGTCAAAATTATTTTTAATCCATTATCAGATTTCAGGGTGGGTAATAAAAGCATAAAAATACAATAATTAAAGAAAATAATTGGTTAGCACAGAGGAACTACAAGGAACAAAATATCTGTAAGAAATTTTCCGTCTTCCTTGTAATTTGTGATTTCTGGGGATCAGTCTAAATGTTAAGAGGCAATGTGTATGTTAAGATTTCATGAAGTAGCAAAGCTTTGCGGATTCTTTCAGCAAAGGAGATGAAATAAGCTAAATTAACATTCATTAATTGACATTAATTGACATTAATTGCTTAACTCTGTGAGCATATTCTTACTGAAGGCAGCTCAGTGAGGCTAGTAGACACATAAAAAAGTAAATGATAACTCAAGCAGAATTACTCTTTAAATTCCTTTCAAAATAATTCGGGTTTTATTTTTCCAAAATTAAGATTTAGTTCAAATCCAAAGGAGGAGCTATTTTATAGAATCATAGAATGTTTTGTATTGGAAGGAACCTTACACATCATCCAGTTCCAATGCCCCTGCCATAGGCAAGGAAACCTCCCAGTAGACCACGTTCGTCAAAGCCCCATCCAACCTGGCCTTGATCCCTACAAGGATGGGGCATCCATGCCTTCTCTGGCAGCCTGTTCCAGTGCCTCATTACTGTCTGGGTAAAGAATTTTTTCCTTCTTTTAGTCTAAAACTGTTCCCCCTTGTCCTATTACCATCTGCCTGTATAAAAAAATGTCTCTCCCTCTTTTTTTCATAAGCCCCATCTAAGTACTGAAAGGCTGCAATGAGGTCTGTCTGAAGCCTTCTCTTCTCTTAGCTGAACAATCCCAATTACCTCAGCCTGTCTTCTTAGGAGAGGTGTTCTAGCCCACTTATTATCTTTGTGGCCCTCCTTTGGACTTGCTACAGCAGGTCTATGTTCCTGTGTTGGGCATCCCAAAGATGGATGTAGTACTCCAGGTGGGGTTTCACAAGAGCAGAATAGGTCAGAATCACCTCTCTTGGCCTGCTGGCCACACTTTCAATGTAGCCCAGGCTGCAGTTGGCTTTCTGGGCTGCAATTGCACACTTTCAAAATGCTTTCAAAAAGTGCCCTGCAGACTATATCCTGAGCTAAAAAAACCCTGCCTCAAATTAAAAGGAAGGATGATGCTCAAAATGTTTTATCTTGTATTTGCATTTAAATATTTGAGTGTATTGTCCATATGCTAAGAGCATGAGATAGCTTAGGGGTGAGTATTTCAAAGTGTTTGACTGAAAGCCACCTCTGATCAAGAATCCATGAAGTCCCTTCATATGTTAGTGAGCTGAGCTAATACAAAGAGTGTGTTGGCTTGAACATGATCTGTACTGCTGTTACTGCACAGTTTTTGAACTTGCTGTGTTTGTATCTAGCTGCCATTGTACACACATTGAACATGGAGTAAAAGAGCCCCGCTTGTGCTTTGTGTACTTCCAAAACTCTGTGTTTGTGGAATGCAAACAAACCAAACTACCTGACATTCAGCTAGTTTGAGATTGAACCAGAAGAAATCATTTGCTAATGATTTCCGGCAGCTTTCTGCTGTGGACTGTTGGCAATGCTATAATGCCAGAGTGACTGCTGGTATTTCTCCCTAGGCCCTGCCATCCTAGAGGATGTATTGATTGAAGTGTTTAGAACATTATATACACAGTGCAAAGCAGAACTGGAGCTTCAGACAGAACCATCTTTCAACAAAGATCACACACAGCTAAGCAGGTAAATAATGAGTATAATGCATTTTCTATTACATAATATATCTTTGTTGCTGGAACCATGACTGTAAAGCCTGTGGGACGTTGACACATTTTCTTCATGATACAGGATCTATTGACATTAATTGCAAGTTCCGTGTTCAGTGCAAAGGTGTGAAGTGGTTGGCTTTATTATTTTTTTTTTTTAATATTTAGCATATGTTTTATTCTTTATCTGTGACAAAAATGGTGCTTGTTTGATTGATTGTGATATTCTTTATATCTGTGTTCTTCAAAAACAAAATAGACTGATGAGTTTTCTTATAGCAGAGAAAGGAAGACTGCTACAAGAGACCTGAGGAGTGGGATATTGAGTTTCAAGATCTGAATTTAATATTTTGAAAGGCAGAAAGAAGTGGGGTGTTCAAAGCTGGAGAGGGGAGAAAGCAACTGTAGGAACAATTATGGTGAAACAGATCTATTAAAAATGTGTTTGAAAGACAAATAGTAAAGGAAGGCTAGAATAGAAACCTAGCAACTGTGAAAAGACTTTGGTATGAGCAGCCTGTCAATATCCTGAGCCCTTGAGCAGCAACTGCTTGTAGGGATGAGGGGAGGATCATTTGTCAGTGTTTCTTGACAGTGGGTAAATGCACAGTGATATGTAGCTACATAACTTGAAAAATAAGTATAAAAATATAAAATGTTCTTTTTATTTTCTTTCAGCAAACTGAGAGAAAACAAGAAAACAGCAGAATTGATTAAAACTGCCAATCTTCTTTTCAATTCCTTTGAGCCTTATTATATGTGGGATTACATTGCTCGTTGGTTTGAAGAGTGTTGTAGGTAGGTGATATTTAATCTCTGCATGTGTAAATTTTAAGTTAATTTTTGTTTTTTATACTTTTTTCGTCAAAGAATCAGTCTCATGAAATCATTTAGCCTGTAAGTATTTTTTTCCTCCCCTCCCTGTAACTTCAGTCTCTTGGCCAGTTTTCATCAGATGTGATTGTGGGTCTTAGCAATGTAGGTTCTCACAAACTCAGTGTCTGGGTTAAATCAAGAGACAGAATTAGCCCCTTCTGATGAAGGGGCTACTCCAGAGTGACCTCAAAGCTAGTTTTTGTTCTGTCTGGCCAGTACAGGATTACTCATTATACAAATCACTTTTGGTAAAGCTGCCAGATTTACCAGACACCCAATGTGTCATTATTTGTCCTGCTCTTTCAGGGAAAAAGAAGGGAGGGAGTCCTGTGCATGACAAGGAGGGCTACAGGAGAAAATACCAAACCATAAATCAGGGAAGATTGAAAATATTAACATGAGGGAAGCATATGAAGGGACCACAGAAGAGCAGGGGTTTTTGCTGTGGTAAGGGGTAGATGGTGTAGAGATGTCAAATGAAATTTGTAGTTTTTTTGGGTTTTTTTCATTGTTTAAGGAATTTCTTGATAAAATATTAAGATACTTTGACATGAATTTGTCTATGAGCCAACAATGTGCTGTCATAACTAAATAAAACTGTCCTGGGCTACATTATGAGGACCATGGGCAGCAGGTGAAAGGAAGTAATTTTTCCTTTCACTTAGTGTTTCTAAGGAGAGATGTGGAATATTGTGTCCAGCTTTGGACATGCCACCTGAGGAGAAGTGCTGAGAAACTGAGGAGACTCTAGTAGAGAAACTGCTAAGCTGGTCAGTTATAGGACACTTAACTGAGGGTTGAGGTAGGTGAGTTTGGTTTAGCCTGGCAAAGAGGGAAATTGAATGGCACCCTATGACTTCCTGAAGGGTATTTGCAAAGTTCATCCAGCTATACTTTTTATAACAGCTGATGGAAAACAAAGGACAGCAACAAGTGCTCACTCAAGTGGTCAGGTTGGACTTTGAGAAAAGCTTTGCTAAGAACATTGTGCAGCAGTGGAAGAAGTGGAGCAGTGGAAGCCAGGAAGGTTGTGGAGCTTTCTTGTGAGATTTCCAGAACTCTGCTAGACAAAACTGTGGATGAATTTATCTAGTGTTTTTAGCAGTCCTACTCAGTGTGAGAGGTTAATCTAGATGTCCGTGACTTGATTTTTGTGTGTTGTGCTGAATTGCTGACATAAGGAAAGTCATCTACAGCTGGCTAACACGCAGGTGTACTCACTACATAACACTACATAAAAGTAGTGTTACTGTCAACAAGGATACAAAATTGCTTTATAGATAAATGAAATCTGGAGAATTTTTTTGTTTTGGTTTTTTTCCTACATGAGCTGCTTTATTATCTAAGTTTTTCGTCTTTCATGCTCAATTTTCTGTAGCTTGGATCCCCTTATTGTACAAATGAAGATTGTTTTAAACCAAAAGGCTGGTTACTGCTTTTTCTGGAAGAATATCATGGGGCCAAATAAGCTACTTTAGAGTAAAATGAGAAATTGCTTATTGCTTTATAGTGATTATCCCCAATATATACAGCTTTGCATTAAGTTATAGAAATATGGTCAATGTAAGGGAGAAGGGAAAATATTGTGAAACTCTATTTGTGTGATATTGTGAAACTCTAATAACTCTGTTATTTCAATTTCTGTTTGAATTTTGCAGGAGGACTTTACATGCCAGACTTCAAACTGGGCCTGGAGGTGATAGTGAGCAGTCTGAGTTACCTCTGACAAATTTCTGCTTATTAGTGGATTTTTTGTTGGATATTGTTTCTTTGGTAAGAATTACTGTATTCATCACTAACTTTGGGACTCTGTATATTTATAGTCTGCAGAAATGCTATATATAATTTATTAATTGTTTTTCCTGAAAATATCCTGACATAAATTGACATTAAAAGAAGTTTTTGGTTCATTGTATGATTCTTGATAGACTGGTTAGACATAATTGAAATGGGTTTTATGATACTTATACCTAAAAATTTTAGTCTGTCCCCATTTTCTTTCCTGTGTATTCATTGCAAGTATAATCTTTTGTAGTTTGATATGCTGGTTTAAATGTGCAGCTTTCTTTTAAGGATCTTTTAAACGTCATGGTAAGATGCATCTTGTTTTTCTGTTGTCATTGCTTAATGTAGCAAAGACTGTTGGAACTTTTTTCTATAGCTGTCTTTCCTCAATTCTTTGCTTTCTCATTTCAAAGCCTACTAGAAGTATGAGAGTGCTGTGTCAGGTATGGCAATCAGTCTGTTCTTCCTTTAGTTCTTAATAACTTGTTTATCTTTCGTTCTTAATCTTTTATCTTAAAGTAATAGTAGTATTCTTCAGCCTTCTTATAATGTTTTTAATGTATTTGTTGTATAATGAACAGTATGTACTAGTTTGGAAAAGAACTAAATATATTTCTTTTTGTTTGTTACCCAACTTTTAAGTTAATTGTGTAAATATTTTTTAGTAAAGCATGTATTTCTTATTCTTAAATATTAAGATATTAATTTTCCTTTTTATGTGTTCTGTATGTTTGCAACACAGTTAAGCAAATGATTCGTAGCTCTGTTATAGAAAATAAATTTCAGGGTGGAATTTGGTGTGACAATTAACTAGTTATTTTTATTACTTTACTACTTCTATTACTAGGAGACTTACATTGAAATACAGACGGAGCACTTGCCTCAGCTGTTGCTCAGGATGATTTCTGCATTGACCAGCCATCTTCATACTTTGCACTTGTCAGAGCTTACTGATTCTCTCAGACTCTGCTCAAAGATCCTCAGTAAGGTTCAGCCTCCGTTGCTCTCTGCTGGTACAGGTGGTATCCTGCAGCTTCCTACTGGACACAGCAGCTCCATCAAAGAATGGGAAAATAAAAAGGTAACTGATTAGGTTTTGCAGCATCTTAGAAAATTGCTTCTTATGTGGAAAAAAGAAATGGGCTTTCTAAGCCTGTGTTGAACACCCTACAAGTCTTTGGTTAGATTTACATATCACAATATATATGAAACCTGAGTAATCAAAATACCTCATAATTGTGGTAAAACTTCTTGATTCTTAGGGCGTTTTACCCAGATTTAATATTATACATGCATAGATCACTTCAGAATCAGAGCCTAACTTTGTAATGCATTTCCAGAATATGATGAAGTAAAATAACTGGACTGAAAAGGATTCACCATTTTGGTTAAGTATCAGGCATATGTAAATTTTCCTCTCACCCAATTTATGTGCATTGGTGTAATACCTATCACATTTTAGTGTCACTGTTCAGTTCTTAGAGTACTTTATTAAAGAAATAAATCAGCCAGCAGCTATATATCTTTTAACTTTGTCCAGTTTGTTCTATGCAGCCATGGCTCTGTGAGGTATATTAAGTGACTTGCCCTGAAATCCTTGTTTTCCAGCTGACGAAACTTAAGGAACATCATAGAATAAATTAGGTTGGAAGTGACAGTTGCAGGGTACTGCTCAAAGCAGGGCAGATTTCGAAGTTAGATTTTACTTTAAAGCTAGGTCATGTCACTCAGGATCATATTTGTCTTAATTTTTAATATCTCCAAGGATGAAGTTACTATGACTTCTTTGTACAGCTTGTTTGTTTGCACAGTTATTTAATGAGAATTTCCTTTGTTGCAGCTTGTGTTGATTGCCTTGTGTTCTTTCACTGTGAATTTCTAAGCATATCTCCATCTTTTCAACTGCCTAATGGGAATTCACAGACAGCAATAAAGCCATCTTCACCCCTTCCACAGCTTCTAGCATTCTTTTAAACTGAGTAAATCCAACTCTCTGAGCATTCCTCCTATGTCAGGAGCACCTGTGGTGCTCCACTGGGCATACTCAGTACATCAGAGTTTATTTTGTACTAATGAGTGCAAAATTGGATATAATATTCTGGTGGACCTAAAACTGCTGAGAAGAGGGGACTAATTGCTTCCCTTGATTTGATGACAGTGCTTTTACTGATATGGTCCTAGATGTGGCTGGTCTGTTTCCCTGAAGGAGTCCACTGCTGGCTGGTGTTCCCCTTGTCAATTAGGACTACGGCATCCTTTATTCAGGATCCTATCCTTATTCTTTCTAGCTGATTGATACCTGCCTTGTTTTGGTCTTTTGGGTTTTCACTTTTAGATTGTATTTTGTAAAATGGGGTCATGATTTATGTCTCTTCAAGCTTTTTAGTACATAGCATTCACTGTTTTCTATGGTAATATCTCAGATTTCTATTCTTATTCCATCTCTATTAAAGACATTATTCACTGTAAATAATAATGTCACTATTTTTATTTATTCATGAAAATGTTTTTCATAATACTCAAGTTCTGAATTTAACACAGCTAGTGATTAGAGTCAAAACAACTTCTGGGCCTGTTAGGTCTCAGGCAACATCTACCATCACTGGTAAAATACAGGATCACAAGTGGGCATCTGCATTTAGAGCCACTGATTGATGCATTTCTGTTTCAGTTGTTTCCTACCTCACATTCTGACCAGGAAACAGAGACTGTGCTGCCAGTTGCTAAGACTGTAGATGGCTAGAGCAGTGCAAAAAGCCACAGTGAATGGCTTTTCTGAGTAAAAGCCATTCATCTATTTGTGCATAATCTGATAAGGACTTAAGACATATAATAAGTCATAAAGAACTGTTGTTGTTGCAGCAACCTCTCTTTCTTATTTTGAGGAGATGATTTATTTTCTTTATAGTTGCAAATGATTAGTAGTTTTTAAATGAAAAGTTTATCTTTTTGTAATTATAACTTTGTATTTGATGATTTGTGATACTATATAAATTAATAATGCCTACGTATTTCAGCATTCTTTCATAATAGAGTAGCCATGGTTATGATATGAAGGAAATGTTAAAACCAATAATATTTAAATACTTTTCTTGATAAACAATTTTCTTTAAATGTTAGCTTAGTCTGGCAGGCTTACAGGAACACCAAACATAATTTTGCAAAAAATGTATTTGTATGAATACATTTCAAACTCTAGAATAAAAATATTGCTTTCAAATGAAGACACTAATAAATATTGTTTTGCTAAGACCTAAATAACCTGTTTTGAACAGTCATTAAACTTTTATTTTGCTCAGGTGCCATCAGTGTCACTAGAAAATCCCAGCGATGTGTTTGAAGATGGTGAAAATCCTCCAAGCAGTCGATCATCAGAAAGTGGGTTCACTGAGTTCGTACAATACCAGGCAGATACAACTGATGACATTGACAGAGCCCTGAATGAAGGTCACGGTGCTCCTGGCATCCCTATTGTTGGTAGCACATCCTCAGAGACTGAGACAGCATCAACCGTAGGTTCTGAGGAGACCATTGTACAGCCTCCTTCTGTAACCACACAAGGGACAGCAACTCGTAGTGGGAAAACCATCCAAAAGACTGCAATGCAGTGCTGTTTGGAATATGTCCAGCAGTTTTTAACCAGATTTATCAACCTGTATATCATTCAGAATAATTCCTCGTCTCAGTCCTTAGGGACAGAGCTTCCGGTAGACCCCACTAGAGCGCGAGGACAGAGCACAAAATGGGACAGAGAATTGCAAGATGATGCTAAGGTGAAGAAAACAAACAAGAAAACACCAAAAGAATACCTTCCTGCCTTTATTGCTGCTTGTCAGCTCTATCTTGAATGTTCGAGCTTTCCCGTTTACATTGCTGAAGGAAATCGTTCTTCAGAATTACATCCTGGGAAGCCTGAAGTTGGTAAGCTGCACTTGTTCTTTGTTTTTAAAAGAATAATTTTTGGTTTTCTGCCAAAAAAATTTAAAGTAATAGTGTCATGCTTTGTATGTGTTGCTGTTTGTTGTTCCTTTCAGAAATCTGTGGTTTCATTTGGAAACTAAATTATTTTCTCGTACATTTTTAAGAATATTGCTGGCTTGGAATTTCACGGTAATGAATATTGAAGTGAAATATATGAATTATGCAAACTGAAGCCTGAGAGTAGAATCTAAATTGTTGAATCTACCTCTTCACTGTATGGATCCACAATGTTTTCTTTGTCATATTTTGCAATAGCCACAGCTCACATCAAATATATTTTTAGCTTCCTTTTATCAAATTTGGATTGATGTGCATATTGATCACTTTGGTAATACATGGAAAGCTACTGGCCAATAAAAATCATACCTGCTAAGAAATTTAATTAATTCTACTTTGCTCCTGTTAAAGGAACAGCCCTTGCAAAAAAATCTTTAGGTCTAATTACATTAAGAAACAAAATTAAAATGGTGAGTTTTGGTGAGGTATGGATGTGTTCACAGGTAGGTGAAACTATTCAAATACAGACACAATTAAAACATTGACAGGTATAGATTACTGTAAATTGTGACATTTTAGGATGAACAATCCTTTTTACAGTTGGTAAAGTCTTCAATATACAGTTCCAATTTTGGATCCACTAGTGATCTGCAGTCTGAGAGTTGCTTCTTAAAATGTTTTCATGGTGGATATGCTTGGAGCATGCAAGAAATAGTAACACTAATTTTGGCTACTGTCACAGACATCTCTCATATTATTTTTTTTCTAGGAATCTTCCTAGTTGCAGCTTTTTGTTCTTATTTACAGCTTTCAAATCAAGGCTAAGTGGTGCGTGGTGCTTGGAGATGACTAGCTTTTTTGCTTTTGGAAGCAAGCATGCTAATTTAACGTGACTGCTTCTGTTTCTGTGGTTTTTAAGGTGTGTTGTTTATGTCTTCATTATAGCCAGAAGCAGAGCATATATTTGACATTGTAACATCCAGACATATTAAATATTTGTCAGTTGAAGGCAATTTGGGTATAGCTGTTTATTAGTTATGAGTATCACAACACCAAAGATCTGCTACCTTTTGTAAAAGATCTCGGAATTTTGTAGCATGTAACAGACTAAAATGTCAGCTGTTTGCTTATTACTTTTTGGTGCACATGGCACTTATCACTGCCTTGTGCACTGTAGAGCAGAGAGCCCGTAGAGCTTGAGTAGTATGAGCCTCGTATGAGGGCACAACTTCTAGGAATCCTTTGCAGTGTTGTTAAATGTCTTGGATTTGTGTTTCTTGTTCATCATCTGAACATTCCTCTTTGTGAGATATCATTTGCAGTCTATTACAAACAGTGTAACTTTGAGGAATAAGCCTAAATTGTAGATGGGTAAAACCAACAGGAAGGATTTTGTTCAAATGTAGATATCTGTTGTACAGAATGGCAGGGCACATGGGAATAGTGCTGGGCCTACTTCCCATAACAGAGAACTGCGCTGGAACAGAGAATAGAAGAAGGTAGTTAGCATAATGCTCACACTACCTTATCTATTGATATGAGGTTTTCTTACTGCAGAAGAGGCTGTGTTTGTTGAAGGGTTCCTAGATCTGGAATATGTTTTTGAAGGGTTGCATTAATGAAATAACCAAATAGCTCTTAATCGCTGGTCAGTCTGCTTATTTGAAGGAGACACATTAATCTGATATTTGTAGGATATAATTGTGCTTTAATTCTGCTGTGTGCCTAATTTCTCAGCTATCTTTAATTAAAAAGGGAACAGAGTGAAGCTGAAAGCAATGGTTATATCTGTAAACTATAGAATACAATATGGGGTTGTTAGGTATATTTAAACTTCAGTGGAGCTGTGGATATAAATTAGAAATTACATCATTCTTCTCTTGATTCTAAAAGGATGCTGTATTTATGCCTATTAAATAACACTTCTTCACTGTGTCTGGTTCTAGATGCATTTGCCTTTTTAGGAACATGATCAATAGAGTCTTTTTGAAGTTTTAAGAGAAGTTACTTTGGTATCCCTAAAATAAAAGGGTGCAATATTCACTTGAAGAGTTGACTGTGAAATTTGGAGAAAGGCACTTCCAGTATCAACACAGAGTATGGCTTGATAAAGTGAGAGGACAGTAAAAAGGGGGAAATAACCACTATAGTGAAAACACAGTATGATCTAATGTGTCATAGTTCACACAAACCACCAATTTTCAGAGACTTCTATTTTTAAAGTGTTGCCAGGCAAATCTATTTTTCTCAATTTAAAATTATTCTGCATGTATATTATATATTATCCTATACTCTGTAAAATATATTAAGAATTATTCCAGACTACTATCTAGAGTGTTAAGATTTGATTGCTGGTGAAGAATTTTGTTAATAAGTGGATGAAAGGATGTACTAACCACTACAAGTTCAGTTTTCCCTAAAGCATGAGATCATCTGAATGTATTTCCATAAAATTTTTCTCTTCCTTGTTAAAATATTTCTATTTATTTTTGATTACTAAGTGTTTGAAGTGATACAGTATTGCATTCTTAATTGGATTATTTTAAAGACAAATCAAGAAGTATCTTCATCTCGTGTACATTTTTGTAAACTCATACTATGGGCAGATGGACATATGAAGGGACAATTGCTTATATAATTATGGAATACAAGAGGAACATTCCATAATATTTAGATTGTTTAATAAATGTATCATCTGTGATTTGTATTTCAGACTGTGAACAAGTACAGCCTCCACTGTGGCTCCAGACTTTAATGAATGCTTGCAAGCAGGCAAACGATTTCAGTGTTCAGGGCGTTACTATTTCCCTCGTGATGGACTTGGTTGGATTGACTCAATCTGTTGCTCTTGTCACTGGAGAAAATATGAACAGTGTGGAAACTGCTCAGCCTCTTAGTCCTAACCAGGGAAGAGTGGCTGTCGTCATCAGACCTCCCCTTACTCAAGGCAATCTGAGATATATGGCTGAAAAGACAGATTTCTTCAAGGTTAGATGCAGTTGTTGCTGTTTTCTTTAGACATTTTTCTGTGAAGAATAAGTCTTGGCCCCTTTACCATCCTTGATATAGTAAACCAAATTTTCTTGCTGAATATTTTGATAACAGTTGTCTTAGAATCTAAATGTAATACACAGTAAATTTTCCTGCTGCAAGTATCTTACTGACCACTTGTGTGAAAAATCCTTGTTTAAATGAATATTTTGAAGATACAAACAAAACCTGATTGAATAGCAGCATTAATCAGCAAAGGTGTGAAACTGAGATGTGCATAATGTAGGACTCTGGTAAACAATCTTTGCATTTGTGTAATTTATGTAAGTCTTTTGCAAAAGATAATCAGCAGCAGGGTATATTATGTAGTTAATTGTATTTCAATGAACATTTATTTCTGGTCTGACTCCTTAACAGGAATTTTTTATGTAGTAAGGTATTGCAGTGTTCTGAACGGTTCCTTCTGTTCATACAAAAGGGACCATTTTACAGATTGCCTCTTGGTCATAGGGTGTCATCAGATGTGATGTCTCCCATTGTTGCATAGAGCAAAACAAGGCATGATAGTCATTCACTTGTGTCTCTTGCAATTTTTCTTTTCATGTACAAAGCATATAGCTTTAACTCTTTGGGACCAACTGGGTGATGGAACTCCTCAGCATCATCAGAAGAGTGTGGAGCTCTTCTACCAGCTGCACAACCTCGTCCCATCTTCCAGCATTTGTGAAGATGTTATTAGTCAGCAGCTGACTCACAGAGACAAGGCAAGTTGTTCATGTATTTCCTTAAAGTAGGGTAAAGTATATACAGAAATATATTTAGAAAAAGGACTTGGTCTCTCAGAGGAGGGCATGAATAACTTCAATATTGAAAAAAACATTGCCTTACATTGTTTCAAATGTTATTTTAAGTCTGTGGTGAGCCTCTAGTTTCGTTCTAGACAAAGGAGATTTTCAGCATTCAGCAACAGACTTATGCAGAAGAGTTTCTCATATCAAAGTAATGTGATGCTTCCCAATACTTAAAGCATGTTCTTAGTTTTTGCTGTTGTTAGTAGTTCTTGTCATGACAGGTACTTTACTTACTTTTTTCCCTCACCCAGAAATTTGTTTCACATAGGGGCTGTCAATTTGACATTCCAGTTGAGGCCTTTTTAGTGCTTCAAATTTTAGGTATATGAGCTATTTTCACAGTCCCAACAATATGAATGGTAGGAAATTACTTGGTCACTCACTTTAGCAACTCAAAGTTATGTGACTTCAGGAGCACTTACCTTTTTGCCATTCTGTCAGAGTTACCCGTCAACCAGAGTGAATATGAGCCAGTCTGTCAATCAGTGCAGTTCACAGCTTGGCATATTGTTAAAATTGGTGATGGTTTTTAGTGTTACATAGGCTGCTCTGTAAACTGCTGTGACTGTGGATGTAGAACTTGCTCATTTCTGCCTGCCTTCCTGAGAAAACAGTAATTTCTTACATCTTCACATCATGGATTGCAAGTCATGAAGTCATCTCAATGAGTTTGGGAATTGGTATTTTCACTCTATTCAACAACTGTCAGTGAATTATTTTGTGTAACTGTATTTGCAGCAGTGTTGTGGATTATTTTCCTGTGAGCAGCATTTTTTTTCTAAATACAATATTTGCTTTACTTTCTATAATGCTGTTGTCTCTTTTGGTTTTTGTTTTTCGTGTGGAGAGGTTGTTCTGTTTTATTTTTAGGGTTTTTTTAACGTGAATGGTTTGTCTTTTTTTTTGTAATTTGCATAGCTTTTACTTAAAGTTTTCATTATTGTGGCAGATATTGGATAAATAAGAAGCTGTTGCAAAGCTTCTTAAGTTGTATGGTGTAAACTAAGTCTGGAAGTGTTGCCATATTGGTAGTGGTTTTAACAGTTCTGTTTTGTAATGCTTTGCTTAAAGGTAAATATACCTACTGTTCATTTCCTAGAACCGTGTATTGTAAGGACAAACAAGTGAAAATCTTTGTTCTCGTGTCTTTGCTTATCATCTAGTAATTTAGTTTAAGCCTTTTAATACTTGAAGTAATATTGATGATTTATTTGGTGTAATTGTCCTGACTGCTGTGCTTTGTTCACTCCTAAAAATGCTTACTAGCTTCCTTGTCCTTTGGGTGAAGCTGTTTTTTATACATGTGTTCAAATGATATAATGGCTTTTACTGTTGTTTGCGGCCTTTCTGGAATAATTCTGCCCAGATCAGCCTCAGTAAAGAGAGAAACAGAACAATTGTTACTTTACACCATTTTTACCATTAAATATCCTGAGCTGGACTTGAATGATCCGTGTGGGTCCCTCCCAATTTAGGATATTGTATGATTCTATGATATTCTGCACATTATAACTTGTCATTAGGAATTCTTTGGGCAGTAAGCATGTCCTGTTTGTCCAATTTATTCCAGAGCTAAATTTTACATGTTAGTGAGGAACTTCATCTATATGTGTTGCTAGAAAATTCTTCTGCTTCTTTCTAGTATGGCAATAATGGAATGAAAGTAAGTTGGCTAGAAAGAGACAGGCTTAAATTTAAAACTAAGGCAAGATCAAGGTAGGAGGGAATCCTTTCATGGTACTAAATGACTCTCAGACACCTATTGTTGGCTACTACTACTTTTAAGATTAAAAAGTAGTACTTAAAACCAAAATGAAATAAGTTAATTTCCTTTTATATTATATTGTTTAGGATGTTGTATGATTTTCTTTTTCCAGTTTTTCTCAGAAGTTGTTATATTCTGACAGATCTAACTTATGATTTGGTCCACAGAAAGTAAGAATGGAAGCTCATGCCAAGTTTGCAGTGCTATGGCATCTCACACGAGATCTTCATATTAACAAATCTTCTTCCTTTGGCCGTACTTTTGACAGGTTGGTGATTGCAAGTCTGATTCAGTTGAAATAACTTTTCTTCAAAAATCTTTGATGGTATTATACTGGCAACCTAGGGTGTTTAAAAATTGAAGAACTACAGTGTAGCTGTGAGAGGAAGGAAGAGGAACAAGAAATGAATTTGTAGAAAAGAATTTGTGTTAGACAAAATTGTTTTCACAGTGAGGATTGTGTGAGCTGTAAATTTTTCCTGGAAGTTATAAAGAGTGGGGAAGGAATGGTCACAATATTCATTGACCATCACTGTGGTTAAAATCACTGTGGTGTATTCTGAGCTTAATATCTGAGTTCTTGCTGTGTTTTGATAAAAAAAGAAGCAAGAGATAGAAATCAGCCCAGAACTGAATTATATGAAGTAGAAAGTAACAGTAAAACTAAAAAAAAAAACTTAAAAATTAAATTGCAAGCCAAGTGCTAAATATGAGTTCTTTTCTTTAATCTGTGTTTTATGTAAGCGGTCATGTATGGCAAGCAGCAAAAGATTTCTGTTTTGTGTTCTGGTATTGGACTATTGTCTTAGAAAAGACTGAAGATCTGGACTCTGAACTACTCTTGTCTTCCTCAGCTAGCACAAATGTTGTGGAAATGTGTTTGTTTAGAAATTGTATTGCATATTTAGCTGTAAGGAGCAGAGTAAAATGGTTATTTCTTTGTCTTATGCTGTCACTTACTGCATAAATGGTGATAAAGTCTGTGCATACAGCTAAAAGCTTATGAACATGTACTACTGGAGAATGTAAAACAGTACATAAAATTCAGAGTCCAATATATATATTGTTTTTCCATAAGTCTGAAAAAGATTCTCAAGGCTAAAACTGCTAAAAGAAGAAAATAACAGTGCTAGGAGCTTCTGAATTGTCAAGTGTGTCTCTTCTCTCTGTTCTTGAAGACAAGATCTTTGAATGTTTTCTTTTCCATATATCTTTTTGAATTGGCTTTCAAAGTTGTATATTTTTGAATGGCACACCACTTAAAAGGCAACAAAGGCTTGTTATGATAATAGCTGTACAAATACTTGATCTTGCTACTATTAGAGCAACTGTTATAACTGACTTTGTTACTAGCTCTTCCTGCCCCCTCCTTCATTAGGCTAGACTAAAATATAAAGGTCAGGTTCAAAGTTTTGATTCCAAAGAAAATACTGCTTTGTATGGAGACACTGGTGTATGTACCAACATTAAATTTGTCATTTATCAGATTAAAATGAGATTACTCTGTGAGTAGCATACAGTATCCACTACATTGTTTCTTCTTTTCATTCTAGATCTTTGTTTATCATGCTGGACAGCCTCAATAGTTTGGATGGTTCTACTTGGTCAGTGGGACAAGCCTGGTTAAATCAAGTGCTTCAAAGACATGATATTGCAAGGGTTCTTGAACCTTTGCTCCTACTGCTTCTCCATCCCAAAACTCAGCGAGTTTCTGTTCAGCGAGTACAGGCTGAATGTTACTGGACTAAATCTCCCAATCACCCTGAAGAAGAAAATGAAAAGCAGTTCATGCAGAAGTTCAGCTCTGCTGATGGTACGTACACAAGAAAACTGTAGGAAGTTCCCTAATTTCTTTGCTTGCTGTTTACATGCAATGTTAAAAACAGTAGAAAGTTTTAAGAGTAACTGAAAAAAGTGTTGGAATAGCTGTGGCTTATATTTGCATTTGTGTGGTTTTCTCCTAATTCAAGCTTGTGTGTCCCAAGTACTGTTTAAAGTTTTATTGTTTTTACATTAAAATGATATGCAAGTATTTTAATGCAGAGTATTAGTTACATCATACTGAGTCTTGGTATAACATAAGCTTGAAGTTTAACCAAGAAATTAAACATTTTTATGAATGATGTGGGGCTGGCTGAAAACATACCAATAAGTTTTGAAGGTGTTTGCGTGTGTTGTGTAATTTTAGTTTAGTATTTACTAACTCTGTTTTCTGTCAAAACAAAAGTAGATAAGATTGCATAATGTTTTATGGAGAATTACATTGTTTTGCTAAGGTGTACTGCTAAAACAATTTTGCTTTGTTCTTGAGAACATGTCATTTGCTTATTAACATAATTTTTCTTATGTGAAATGGAAAGACACTATTTACCATGCCTTTATAGTTTGAAGTCTCAATTATAGCTTAAATTCTACATTTTAATTCTGAATTCTTACTGTGAAGAACAAAATCTTATGTGTACTTTATTTGTATTCTTCTTCAAGCATTCTCCCACATGCCTGTAAGCCAAGGACAACTTATTATACCTAAAGAAGGCAATGAGAAACAACTTGGTGTGGATGAAATGGAGAACTTCAGCCTGACTGTCAACCCTCTGAGTGACAGGCTGTCCTTGTTAAGTACCAGCAGTGAGACCATACCAATGGTTGTGTCTGATTTTGACCTTCCTGATCATCAGGCTGAAATACTGCAGAGCTCTGACTCTGGCTGTTCTCAGTCATCTACTGGAGACAACATCAGTTATGAAGTGGAAACAGAAAGCCTGAGTGCTCAAGATAGTTCTCAGACTCTGAAAGAAGACTCACCTGATGAAATTGTGCAACAAGTGGTTACAGATCTTATATGCAAAGTTGTAAGTGGTCTTGGAGAAGAAGCTGAACCAAGTAAAGACAGTCTGAACTCTGAGGATGCTTCATGTAAATTCAGCTCTTTGGATAATTCTTTAGAGGTTACAAAAAGTGATGATCAAAATATTCAAAGTAGCCAGAGTAGTTTACTTAGTAATGACAGCTCACAGTTACTATCAGCCTCAACTGAGACTGGACTTGAGAGCTTAGGAGACGAAATGTCAAGAAACAACTCTTCACCTTGTATTGCAGAAAGCCAGCAATCCTTTTCTGATCTTACTCTTTCTTCCACTGACTCAAAGTCTAGAAAACGTAGCCACAGTAGTATTCAGTTCAGCTTTAAAGGAAAGCAACCAGAAAAAATGTCAGAAAAAGAAACAATTGTTAAAGAGGCTGGTAAGCAACCAGGTGCAAAACCTAAGGTAAAAATAGCCAAAAAGAAAGATGAGGAGAAGAAGAAGGCACAAACAGAAAAGCTTAAACAAACAAATGTCTTCTTTAGTGATGGTCTTGATTTAGAAAATTGGTACAGTTGTGGAGAAGGAGAAATTTCAGAAATAGAAAGTGATGTCGGATCCCCAGGAATGCGAAAATCACCTAATTTCAATATCCATCCCCTGTATCAACATGTGCTGCTTTATCTCCAGTTATATGACTCTTCAAGGACATTGTATGCTTTTTCTGCAATTAAGGCAATTCTGAAAACAAATCCTTCAGCTTTTGTAAGTGCCATCTCCACTACCAGTGTCAACAATGCATACACTCCTCAGCTTTCATTGCTCCAGAATCTTCTGGCCAGGCACCGAATATCTGTTATGGGCAAAGATTTCTATAGTCACATCCCAGTTGATTCCAATCATAACTTTCGGAGCTCTATGTACATAGAAATTCTTATCTCCTTGTGTTTATACTACATGCGGAGCCATTATCCAACTCACGTTAAAGTAACTTCACAGGACCTCATAGGAAACCGAAACATGCAAATGATGAGTATAGAAATTCTGACACTTCTCTTTGCTGAGTTGGCAAAAGTGATAGAAAGCTCTGCCAAAGGCTTTCCTAGTTTTATTTCAGACATGTTGTCCAAGTGCAAGGTTCAGAAAGTGATCCTGCATTGTCTGTTGTCTTCTATCTTCAGTGCCCAAAAATGGCACAGTGAAAAGATAGCTGGAAAAAACATAGTGGCTGTAGAGGAAGGCTTCTCTGAAGACAGCCTTATAAATTTTTCTGAGGATGAATTTGACAATGGTAGTACTCTGCAGTCACAACTTCTGAAAGTACTTCAGCGGCTGATTGTGCTGGAACACAGAGTCATGACTGTGCCTGAGGAAAATGAAACAGTGTTTGACTTTGTCATAACAGACCTGGACCACATTGGTCCCCAGCAGCCGATGACTTCTCTGCAGTATTTACATTCCCAGCCAATAACCTGCCAAGGCATGTTTCTGTGTGCAGTGATACGAGCTTTGCACCAGCACTGTGCCTGCAAAATGCATCCCCAGTGGATTGGCCTTATCACTTCTTCGTTGCCTTACATGGGAAAAGTTCTTCAAAGGGTGGTTGTTTCAGTGACTCTTCAGCTCTGCAGGAACTTGGATAACTTAATTCAGCAGTATAAATATGAAACGGGATTATCTGATAATAGGTATGTGTATGTAGAGCTACAATCTTTTTATCTACATTTGATTGTTTTGAATTACTTTACTATCAGATTAACTCATTTAAAAAAATTACTGTTCTTTTAGGCCTCTCTGGATGGCATCAGTCACTCCCCCAGATATGATTCTCACTTTATTAGAAGGGATCACAACAATAATTCATTACTGCCTCCTGGATCCATCTACGCAGTATCACCAGGTGAACTTATTTGGGTGTCTGAGAGATTCCTGTGCAGTACATGTCAAATCAAGAACTGTGATTATACTAGCACTTATGAAGATCTGGGTGACAAAAATAGCAAATGTATTGTCTGAGCTATAAATATGAGGGGTTTATTGACAATACGTACATTTCGAACAGAAAAACAGTTTCACAGAAGTTTCTATGGATGATAATTTAGGAGAATACTCTGGTATGTGTTAGCTTCTTTTGGTTGTTTGTTTTTTGTTACCCTGAAATAACTAAAGTGTGAGTTCCTTAACTTTAAGATCTTTAAAATGCCACTTTTTAGAGCTGCCTTTGTTGTGGATATCTTGTGATATGTCTAAAAAGTATCCTTCTGCTCCTTCTGTATATTCAAAATTTTTCATTTTAGTCAAGGACTGTTTTTAGATCTGATGTTCTGAGCATAGTGTCTGTTAAGAATTTGGTCTAGATTACATAAGCTTCTGCCCTGTTTTCTCAGTAGTCTTATTTATATGCTTTTTTTCTCATTTTTATACCCCTTTGCTTTCCATTCATTTGAAAGTGACTGAAAAGTGGTTTTTATTTATGTAAATAAATAATTTTGCCTAGAGTTTATGTAAATAAATAGTTTTAGCTAGACTTAAAATTCTGAAATAACTATTTTGCAAAGGTTTAGGCAGAGGATACAAAATTGATTGCTGTGGAAATGACGCCTCACATGTTTAGAGTACATTTGATATTGGACTACTCAATCAAAAGTTTCTCTATTGTTTTTTAAGTCTCAAAGCTGTACATATTGTAAGAATTAATGAAAAATTTCTGATAAAGAGTTAAGGTTGAAAGCTCCCATGTTAGTTAAGTCTAAATTTACTCTATTTTAAGTATGCTGTTTATGTAGGTGTTTAATACTCCTCTCCTCTTCTGTCTCACTAGCTTTTGGTTAATGTTGATCAGAAGCATTTGGTTGAAGCACGCAATGGGATCCTCTCTATCTTGCATATGATCATGTCTTCTGTGACTTTACTGTGGAGCATCCTGCACCTTGCAGATTCTTCAGAGAAAACTACTGCTGCTGCTGCTGCATCCATTACCACTATTAATCTTGGGTCAACTAAGGTCAGAACATCAGGGATAATATCATTTAAGTTGTTCATTACTACCTTTATCAAAGTTATTTAAATTCCCTTCCCTTAAATCTAAATTGATTTTTTTATACCTTTGTCCTTATCTACTCACTCACCACAAAAACCAGGCTTTTATAAATGGGTATTGAGTATGCTTTTAAGCTAAATTGTATCAGTTCAATATAACGTGTCACCTCTTTGCTTTCTGCAGAGAAATGATTTTGAACATAATGCTGAGGTGCTTATCTAAAGGTCTTATGCTTTCATATTTCAGAATTTGAGGCAACAGATTCTGGAGCTTTTGGGTCCAATTTCAATGAATCACGGTGTTCACTTCATGGCTGCTATTGCATTTGTGTGGAATGAAAGGAGGCAAAACAAAAATAATTCAAGGACAAAGGTATGTCTTTATTACAGTGGTCACTTCAAATAGTGGTATTACTTTTAAGTGATTTAGTGTTAGGAAGAAGAAAATTCAGACATTCCAGTAAAAAAAGTACAAGGAAGTATGGACAAAATTTATATTTCTAATTAGCAACTGTACTATCATAGAAGTGCCACTTTAGAATGGGATAATCTTCCTGAATTCTTCAGGGGAAGAGTAGGTGATAGCAAGTCTCTAGCTGAACTATTAGTTGATAAAATTTCAATCCCTCGGGGACAGCTGCCTCAGTTTCAGCATAGCTGTTGTCTGTGGTGATAATCTGTGACATACATGTGATTCTTTCAGGTTATTCCTACAGCTGGTGAAGAACAACTTCTGCTGGTCGAGCTGGTTCGCTCTATCAGTGTTATGAGAACAGAGACTGTCATACAGACAGTGAAAGAAGTTCTGAAGCAGCCTCCAGCCATAGCAAAGGACAAGGTATGGAAACTGTAGAGATCCTATTGATTCATATGATGTCCTCTTGAAGAAGCTTAGAACACTGATGATATGGGTGCTTCATTGACAGAGCTGAGCAGAACAATGTGAAAATTTTCACTGTATCGAAGAGATAAATGAAGACAAGCATAACTTTACAGAGGGATGTCTGAAAGGACATTTTTAATATTCTGTTAAATTAAACTACATGTTTAGACATTGCAGTGACGTAGCATTGTCAGTTTTACCCTGTTAAGGGGGAAAAAAGCCACTTCTTTCTGATGACACAGGTTTCATATCTTTTTCTAGAAACATCTTTCACTGGAAGTCTGCATGTTGCAGTTTTTCTATGCTTATACTCAAAGGTAAGAAAAGAAGCTAAATTTTATTTCTGTCATCGGGAAGATAATAAATTTGAATACTTTACATATTTTTGTCATAGGATGATGAATAGTCTGTGTAATATAAATAGTGAAGAAAGAGTGGGTTTGATCTGTAGGTTCATTAAAAAAAGATGGTTTATTTTGTGAGTTCCATAGTATTGCATCACCTTTCTTCCCCCACTTAAAAATCCTGCAGGTAATCTGCCCCCTGCCCAAAGAAAGCTGACCTTAATTGAAATGAAATTGAAATTAAAGCTGTAATTTGTTTGTGCCACTCCAGCTTTGTAATGAAGAGCCTATCTTTTGAGAATGCTCTTCTTCTGCCTTCACCTGTTTCTTAATGACTTGATGTAGCAACCTAGTATTCAAAGAATCTATAAGGGTATTCATTCCCAATATCTGACAGGAGAGTTGTGTGGTAAAAAGAAATTGGGGGGAATACCTGAGGGAGATGAAGTTCTCATCATTGACAGTGCTGCTCTCTCTCCCTTAGGATTCCAGTGACCAGCTTAGTAGACAGCTGGGCAGCACTGCTGCTTCTGTTGAAAGATTCCATACAGGTTGGACTTCCAGCCCCGGGACAGTTTCTCATACTTGGGTAAGTGTTCCTGATATTTGCAATTTTCAAATATGCTCAGATATAGGTGTGTGAAATTATTCTGAGGTGTTAGTGTTTTTAAATCTCTGTCTCTTACTTTTGACTGGTAGAGTTACTGCCTGATAACTGTGGGTCTTATCAAATTAGTTTATTCTCTGAGGAATGGCTACATATATTAAATTTTATATTATAGTATGATATAAGCCATGACCTTACCTTAATGATTATTTCAGTGATTCTGGCTCTTTAAGCAACAGATTTAACTTTCTGTTTTTTCCTAAAAAAATAAAAACAATTACTATTTCTTGCCCACTAGAGTGGCCTGAATTCTCAGCATGGAAACACTTTATGGCCTGTTAGAAATATCATTTTGAATATGATTTTCTGTATAATGCTTCAAGGACCATTTTCATCAGTATTATGAGTTTATCTTCCCTAGTAAATTGTCTCTAAAGATACTTTTGTATATAATCAAGTAAAACATGTTCTTGGTAAACTCTTATACTCAAAATTAACTTAAGGAATTTGAAAAGATGTTTCCCAGAATATTGATTAGTAGCAATCCCTGAGGGTTTAGTGATTAAACATTGTGCAAATAAATGTCTTCAGATTTGTCCTAACTCTGAAAACTGCTGAATAACACATTATGAGAAGAAAATCCATATTTAACTTCTGTATTTTTTCAGCGTTCTTAATGAGTTCATCATGAAAAACCCAAGTCTGGAGAATAAGAAAGATCAAAGGGATCTACAGGTAAAAAATTTGTTGTATGTGTCTTTTGAAAATATTGAACAATATATCATAGACTCACAGAATGGCCTGGGTTGTAAAGGGCCTTAAAGATCATTCAGTTCCCAGCACAGGAATGTTATTGACCTCTTGGAGCAAGTCCAAAGGAGTGCCACCAAGCTGATTAGGGCAATGGAGCACCTCTCTTAAGAGAAAAGGCTGAAAGAATTTGGTTTGTTCAGCCTGGAAAACGGAAGGCTTCCAGTATCTGGAGAGAGCCACAAGAGAGATGAAGAGGTACCTTTTACAAGAGCATGCAGTGACAGGACGAGGGGGAATGGCCTCAAAGTCAGAGTAAATTTAGATTAGATATTAGGAAAAAAATCTGTACTGTGAAGGTGGTGAAGCACTGGAACTGGTTACCCAGAGAAGTTGTGCATGCCCTGTTACTAAAATTGTTAAAGGCCACTTGAATAAGGTTCTGAACAACCTGGTTTAGTGTCCATTCCCTTGGCAGTGGGACTGGAACTAGATGCTTGAATGTACTAGAAATATTTTATATCAGTTCTGTAGTATGAAATTATTCTTTAATATCTTCTCCTTATATTTACAATTTGTTAATGAAACTCTCATTTTCTGTGAAGTTTTTAATCACTGATAATATAGAAATTACTTGAAAGCAATTCTATATGTGGTTATATGGATTTTCTACATGCCAGAACAATGAATACAGCCCTTCTGCACTAAGTTCTAAAAATGCTTGGTTTGTTTTTTTCTTCCAGGATGTAACACACAAGATCGTGGATGCCATTGGGGCAATTGCTGGCTCTTCCTTGGAACAGACCACTTGGCTAAGACGAAACTTAGAGGTTAAGCCTTCCCCCAAGATTATGGTTGATGGAAACAACTTGGAATCAGATGTTGAAGGTATCTTCATTTTCATCTTTATTTAAAACATGACACTAATTTCATGCTAAAATTTATGAATAGAACAGCTTTGCTATATTTGAATGTATGTAAAATTCTTCAGTATTGTTCCAGCACTAGAGTGTCTAAAGCTTGTGCATCTTCAAAACATAGGTTTTTAAAATATGCTGTAAGGTAAATCATGGCTTGAGAAAACTAACTTTGGGCATTTTTTTATTATTTTCTTCATTTAGATATGCTGTCTCCAGCAATGGAAACATCAAGTATAACTCCTTCTGTTTACAGTGTCCATGCATTGACTTTACTTTCTGAGGTAAGGGTTTCCTTGGAGATAATGAATAGTGACTTATAATAAATAAGTTCTGTATTATGAAAAGCTTTAGACTAGAAGCTTGGAGGAGGAGATTTAATGGGAAACACTGATGTGTGTGGATTCTGGGTCTTGTCATGTAAAAGTATAAAAAACTTTCTTACTAACCTGTTGAGATGGATGAGGTGTAAAGCATGGCCTTTCAGATGTGTAGCATAGCAAACTTTTTTGATTGTAAACTTTGTGTGTTTATTTTTGTGGTATATCTTATTTACTGCTGATAATTGCAGTCAGTCATTGAATTTTTTCTCTGTAGTTTATTCTCTGGAATGTTTTGACCAGGAGCTTGTGCTTCTGTGCTTTTACCTTAATGTGTTATAAAAATGATGGACTCTTTATATTCTCGATTTTGCATGCTATCTGAAGTGTGATCACTTCTATTATAAACTTGAATGTTCAGTAAAGAACATTACACAAAACAAAAACAAGCTGAAGGGTAGGTAAAAAGCAATTTAAGAGTGCATTGTAACATATCTTCCTCTTATTTCATAGGTTTTGGCTCATCTCCTGGACATGGTTTTCTACAGTGATGAAAAAGAGAGAGTTATTCCTTTGCTTGTAAATATTATGCACTATGTTGTGCCCTACCTCCGTAATCACAGGTATCTTTAGTTTCTTGAATTGATGTAGATATCTACAGCCAGTACAAATTTGGATGGTGGCACTTAAGTTGAATCAGAGATGATAAGGATTAGATGTCTATCAAACTTTCTGTAAAGCAACAAGTCAAAATTGGTTTGTGTTGATTTTTTTCTTTGTTTAGTGCTCACAATGCATCCAGCTATCGAGCTTGTGTCCAGTTGTTAAGCAGTCTTAGTGGATATCAGTATACAAGGAGAGCATGGAAAAAGGAAGCCTTTGATCTCTTTATGGATTCCAGTTTCTTCCAGATGGATGCTTCATGTGTTAACCAGTAAGTCTTTATTCTTCTTGCTTATACCGATGGCCCTTACAAATTTTATGTATTCCATTAATATATGGGCCAAAATTTTCCAATATAGATCTTTACTGAGAGAAATAGAGATTTTCTGTGGTTTAGGTTACCATGTGAAATAGGAAACATATAAGGGTATATTTCTATGCACAAATCTATTTTTAAAAATAGTGATCTTAAAATTAAAAGTTCTGTGAGGAAAACATGGTTAGCATTTTGTAGCAACATGGAATGATTTGCATTGCAAGAGACCTTAAAGATCATCTAGTTCTAATCCACCTGCCATGAGCAGGGACACCTTCTACTAGACCAGGTTGCTCAGAGCCACATCCAACCTGGCCTTGAACACTTCCAGGGATGGGGCATCCACAGCTTCAACAGGCAACCTGTGCCAGGGCATCACCACCCTCAAAATAAATAATTTTTTCCTAGTATCTAAATCTGCCCTTTTTAAAAGTGGGATTAATTTACTTTAAAAGTAATTCCCTCTTGTCCTATCACTCCATGTCCTTGTAAAAAGTAACTCTTCAGCTTTCTGGAGCCTCTTTAGGTACTGGAAAGCTGCTGCAAGATCTCCCTGAAGCCTTCTCTTTACCAGTCTGAACAACCCCAACTCTCAGCCTGTCTTCATAGAAGTGCTCCAGCCCTCTGATCATCTTTGTGGTCTTCCCATGGACCCTTTCAAATGAGTCCACATCCTTCTTATGCTGAGGGTCCCAAGGCTGGTTGCAATACTCTAAGTGGGGTCTTACCAGAGCAGAGTAGAGAAGCAGAATCACCTCCCTTGATCTCTTGGCCACGCTTCTGGTGCAACCCTGGATGCAGTTTGCCTTCTGGGCTGTAACACACATTGGCAGATAAAATTCAGCTGTTCATTTTCATCCACTGTCAGCCCCAAGTCCTTCTCCTCAAAGCTGCTCTCAGTATCCATTTTGTACCCAGCCTGTATTTGTGCTTGGTATTTCTCTGACCACTCTTCAGGACCTTACACTTGGCCTTATACTTCATGAGATTCACATGGGCCCACTTCTTAAAACTGTCTGCATCCATCTGAATGGCATCACTTCTTTTCTTGGAGAAGTGTGTTCAAGAAACACAGTTTCAGGTCAAATAACACCAAGTAAATGGTACCTTTATAAAGCAGAGAGCTTGGATTGGAAGCCTTAGCCTAAACTGAAAAAGCAGAATAAGTTTTGCAAATGTTCCTGACAATTCTTGCATTTTTATCTCTTTTCTGATTTGAGTACGATTTTTCTCTTTTAGTTGGAGAGCTATTATGGATAATTTGATGACACATGACAAAACCACATTCAGAGATTTGATGAGTAAGTATTGATAGAGTGCAGCGACTTTTCTCCAGTATAAACATTAAATAAATGCAAAATACGCATCTTAAAGAAAACACTTGTTCAACATTTATTCCAATTTAATTTATTCAGCATTTTCATGTTTTCTTTGACTGTTTGTTTCTGGAGATCCATAAATAACCATGTGAGAGAATTTGATACCATCCTGACACACAGTGAATTTTGCCTATATGGCAGAGCTGATTAAGCAGAGTGGGTGAGGGTGTTGTTTGGGTTTGAAGATCTGACACTAACTGCTTAAAAAAAATTGGTTCTGCGCATTTGAATTTTCTGAGCATCAGTTCATGCAAATTTTATTTTATAAATGGCTAAACTCTTTCCCAAAAACTCCTAAACCCAGCCACTATTGTGTATTCTTACAGGTTTTCTTTCAGCTTTTATTTTGAATTTCTGGTTACAGATTCAAAGTGCAAACCGTACGTCATCGTAACATCTGCTTTCGAACCATATTATTGCAAAGAAAGAGTTATTTGTGCCTTGAAGTGAAGCAGAAGGGAAATTGATAAGCTCTTTGCTGCCCTTTCTGTTTTCTCCTTCAGCTCGAGTGGCCGTGGCGCAGAGCAGCTCCCTCAATCTGTTTGCGAACCGTGACGCAGAGCTGGAGCAGCGCGCGATGCTCCTCAAGAGGCTCGCCTTTGCCATCTTCAGCAGTGAGATAGACCAGTACCAGAAATACCTGCCAGACATACAAGGTCAGTAAATGTGTGTCTGTTACTGGCCTCTTCCACTTAACTCTGGACTGCTTGCATGACTAACAGCGCCTTAAATTTTTATCCTTCAATATCAGGGTGTGATACTGTTTCTGTAGCTGAAACAAAGTTTCTGCAGATTTTGGTTTAAATGTTTTCAGTCTTAAATGACTGTAAGATATGCAGATTTTGTGGTTGCCAGTTGGCTTTAATCCAGATAATTTCACTGATCTGTCATTTTATCCTTTGATCAATATCCTTGGATACCTGCACAACATATGGTGACATGAAGATCTGAGGTACAAAAACCTATCAATTAGGGATAAATAGGAAAAATGACCTTGACATTTTGAATTCTTGACTTCTTTTGTTTTTTTCCTCTGTTCAGTTTATCTGTTCAATTTATTTATCATTGAAGTTTATTTCTTACAATGACCCGTTACTTTAAAAGACTGTGAATGGGAACTGCTTGGATCCTTTTTTTAGGATGGTGCTAATACTTACAGCAGCAGCTTTTAGAGATATTGTCTTTTAATGCCACCAAAGGGAGACTTTGGTCTCCTCTTCCAGATGGAAGATCAGTTGCATCAACTTTTTTGTTTCATTTGTTCTGGGATTTATTTTTTGTAAAATTATTTGGTTTGTGGGTTGGTTGGGGTTTTTTTTAGTTTTTTTTTGGGGGGGGGAATTTTTTTTGTTTGTTTTTAATTTTATTTCCAGTCAAGTCAGTATCTGAGATTACTATGTTCATGAAATCACGTGATTTTACTGGTCTGAGCTGCAACATATGTGTGTGTTAGTGTGACTGAAAAATTTCTGTCTGCCTCTGTATATATTGAATGTCTAGAGGTGATCATAATTCAATAAAACTGTAACATCTCTATGTAATTTCTCAAATACTGTGGTGGTGCAGTGTTTTAATAACAATAATACATCCAAGTTGTTCAGGCTGTTTTTGTATTGTTTGGAGTCTGTTAACTCCTCCTGTTGTAATGGGTGAAACTCTGCATAAGATAAGCAAAGTTCCCAGCTGCACTATTGCATTTATGTAGAGAGCTTTACCAAAACAGGCAAATGCACTGTTTAGAGGTTTCTCTCTTTTGTTCTTTCTTTGCTGGAGTGGTTATTTCTTTCTGTTGACAGAATAAAACAAAGTACTGGAACAGTAATGTGGCAGATACTTGAAGTTAATATTGAGAGTAAATGAGGAAAGGAGAAAATTCTCGTTGGAGTTATTCTGAACTGAGGGACCCTTCTTGGTTTTTTGTTTCAGAAAGGCTGGTAGAAAGTCTCCGGTTGCCACAGGTGCCCACCCTCCATTCCCAAGTGTTCCTGTTTTTCAGAGTATTGCTTTTAAGAATGTCTCCACAGCACCTTACCTCACTTTGGCCAACCATGATCACTGAACTGGTGAGTTGCAGGTGTCATTCATTATTTAGAAGACTGGTGCACATCTGATATACAACCTCATTCCTCCTCAAGATTTTTAAGAAAATCTCTTCTGGAGATTGTAGAAATAAATGTGCAATGGCTGCAAACTGAAAGCTGACTTATTTTGATAGTCCTGATGTCCGTTTTTTGTGATAAAGTCGAGTATTTGTTGGCTTACATTGTTTAAGCTGTTCAGCTGTTTCCCGAGTTAAATTTGCATTTGCCCTCAGTGTTCCCTACTGAATCCTACTTCAATTTCTGCTTATGTATGTGTACCCTCTCCACCATTCCCACTCCTGCTCTTCTTTTTCAGTGTTCTCTGTTTCTGTTTTCCTGGTCATTCTTCTTCCAGTAGTGGGAGTGAGAATCCATGTTTTATTGACAGTTGATGGTAATTCAAGTCACATTGTGGCTAAATTTTGTGCTAGATTTTTACAAGGCTTGGCTCAAATTCTTCCTTCTCATTTTACTCTTCATAACAAAACAGTAAAAAGATTGGTTTCCAGAGCTTTTACCTGCAGAATCTCCTGTGTTGGCTGTTTGATACACTCTTTTGGGTTTCAGCTTTGGCAGTGGGAATGGAGGAGAGTGGTTGGTGCATGCTGTGATCTATTCAGCCTATTATTCAAGGAGCTCCCAGGGGACTGAATAACAGAGGGATCAAACCAGAATCATTGCTGGGATGTTTTATTTTTTCAGTCTGCAGGTGCCCAACCTAGCCTTTGAATAACCATAGATCCAAGCAATAGAAGGAGAAATGCTATATAAAATATTTTAATTATTGTTGTTTTAGCAATAGAATAATTTTAAGCCTGTCAATAGTATAAATGCTAGAAAACCCATTCTGCTCACTGTGGTCTTCTGATTCCTGTGCTGTCCCCTGACCTTAACACAACTTACCACAGTCTTAGAACTACTTTCAGTTAGCAGGACTGTGGTGCTTCTGGGAATTCACATCTGAGCCTGACTGCTCCATTAAATTATTCTTTAGTCTCATTTTGTTTAGGTCTTGCTCTCTTTCTAGGTAAGAGCCTTTGAGAGCTTTCCTGGCCATGAAAGAAAAAGTTCCTTCTGGCCTTTGGTTATTCAGGTTCTATATAAGGATGAAAGATCTTAAGGTTGCCAGTGTCCACACACAGAGGAAAGGAAATAAAACTCCAAACTGTTTGTCTAAAACTTATTACTCAGGCTTTTCTATAGCATTTTCAAGTCACAGTCCATTAAAAATGGTATTTAAAAATGTAGCATTTGATCTTCAGGTGCAAGTGTTTTTACTGATGGAACAGGAGCTCACTGCTGATGAAGACATTTCCAGGTAAATGCATGAACTTCCTGCTTGTTTAACTTTATAAAAATTCCTTGGTATGCTGATGGGGAGTTGAGTTGAGTTGAACTGCTGATGGACAGGCAGTTCACTTAAAATAATTTGTCTTAGAGTTGTTGAGCTCAAATGAGAAGGACAAGTAAAGGGCAGTTCAGTCTGACTGCAGTACCAGGGACAGACTGTTCAGGACAAAACAACAAGTCCTGCTGTCAGATTGCTCACAAATCACTAAAGGAAATTATACAATACAAATGTCTGAGTTCTTACAGTGTCTGCCTGGCTAAAATGCACCGCTGGTGCAATTATAAGTCATGCCATGCATAATTTACCTTTCCTGTGTCATATACTTAATCTAAATAAGACTGATGCACTTTTTTGTCTAAATAAAAGCACAATTTCTTCTTGTAGTAGAAAAGTGAGGTAGATAGGGTTTTTTTTGTTTTGTTATCCATTTTTATCTGTTCTGTTTTCTGTACAGTGTGATCCAGTTTCAATCAATGCTAGCAGCAGAGGCACATTTCTCTGAGCCAGTTATTTGCCCAAGTTTTGCTCACTTTTTTCCTAGGTTCTTTTTGTTTCTTTGGAGAGGTTTTCCCTCAAGTAAAGTAATATCAACATGACTGACAATTTTAAACCTTGTCATAATTTGAATATCTGTGAATAAGATACAGTGCAGCACATTCATTATATATTGACATTTTATCACACATATATGCCGACAGAACTGTACTCCTGGCACAGACCTGTGTTGGGACTTAATTTATGAATTCAGGATTGTGCTGGTAAATAAAGAGTTGTGTGTTTGTAAAGGCAAGTAAGAAAAACAAAGTTTTCATTGTGGCAGAACGTTGTTATGACTCACCTCCCTGCTATAATGTATTTTAGAACTTCTGGACCATCTGTTGCTGGTTTGGAGACAACTTATACAGGCGGCAATGGGTTTTCCACATCTTACAACAGCCAGAGGTGGTTGAACCTGTATTTGTCTGCTTGCAAATTTCTGGACTTGGCTCTAGCTTTGCCATCTGAAAACCTGCCTCAATTTCAGATGTGAGTAGAAGACACTGTCATTTAAGTTTTTAGATGTTATTCCATGCCTCTTGGTAACATTCTAGAGTCTTTGGTGGTCTGTTTCCCTTCTTTCTCTGGACTTCAGCCAGGGCAGCCCATAATTCATTCCCTCAGAGTATCTGAGTGGCCACCAGGGCAAATGATGCTGCATATCAAGTTAGTTCAGGCTGGTTTGATTTAGCCTGTGGTGAGAGATTTGCCACACTTGAGAGATCATCAGTAGTAGTGATTTATTGAAGTATTTTGTTTTTCAAGTACTCAGTTGCAGTAATGCCTAAGAACTCAAAATACACCCACTCATCCCAGTGAGTAATGCATGAGATCAGAGGACTGCATGTCATCTCAACATGACTTGCTTAAATTACTCTTGCACAGTCTGTCTGGAAGATGTGGCAGCAAACCTTTTTAGAAAGGGGATCCCATAGGTTTTTATTGGTCAGTAGTAGGCATGTGTACAAGCAGCTTCCTCAGTGCCTCTGCAATGCTGTTCCATTGGAAAAAAAATGAATGCCAAACAATTTGCATTTGCTGGAGATCCTAGGAATGAGAAGCCACGAAGAATAAAGGAAAATATCATGCCTCTTCCTTTACACTGCACACTGGTGACTGTGTGAGGGCTGCTGTCCTGGCACAGCTCTGTAGACATTTGGTCACCTCTTAGTTATCCTGCAGTTTAAAAGACGCTCATGTGGGTTAGAAGCTAGAAAGATTTTTGCACATTTTGTTGGGTTGTGCCCTGTAGTATTTCTAGAGCTAATATTGAAGGGGTTTTTTATTTCTTTTTTTTCTTGTAAGAGTTGACTTGGGTTTCTTTTTTCCTCCCTCCTTCTCTGATACTTCACCGGATTTCCTCATCCATTCATATTTTTGATTGATCAGAAAAGCCTACATGTTCAGTATGGATAACATCTGCTTGTGTTATCTCATGGCAGGTATCGTTGGGCTTTTATTCCAGAAGCATCAGATGATTCAGGCTTGGAAGTACGAAGACAAGGAACACATCAAAGGGAATTCAAACCCTATGTAGTGCGCCTGGCAAAGCTGCTGCGAAAAAAAGCAAAGGTATGTTGCTATTTTTCTTTTGCTTTTCCCTGAAAAGTTTCATGTACAGTAACTCACAGCAGTGTTTGGGCTTGGGTTTTTAACAAAGAAGAATGGAAAGGATTTTTTCTGGTGACTTGAGATTCCAGCTGAAGGAATCTCAAGTCACCATCAGGCAAAAACTATATGTAAGTATAGAAAACAAACAAATCAAACAAACAAAAAAAGCCAAGACCCAAACCAAACAAAAGAAGCCCCAAAATTAATCAAACAGACAACAGAAAAATTCATAGTCTGCTATGGTCAAAATGGTTATGATCACTGACACTGTATTTCTAAATTAAAGTATTATTTAATTAAAAAGTAAAATGTGTTCCATTATCTAATATATTTTAACATCAAAACACTATCAGACAGCCAGTCATATATGTAGATACTCATCTGACTACCTACTTTTTGAAGTAGTAAAACCAGTTTTGTTAATAACAATCAAATATTTAAAAACCTGTTGCATTCCTAAACATGACAGAACTAAGAGTGTTGAGACTGAGCAGAGCCTGGGCCTATGATAAATGGAAGAAGGCAGAGATCAGTAGAAACAGTTCTGGGGAAATCTTGGCTGCACAGTTTGTAGAGTGGGAGCAGAATTAGAGTTGTCATTATGTTGGTGCATGGGGTGTATGAAACCCCCAGTTTGTGGGGTTGGAGGCCTGATCTGCTGATGAAGCTGGCCAAGCTCTGTCCCAGGGAGATCCCTTCTGCTGCCACAAGGTAAGAACTGCCAGATATTTTGCTGCTCCTGCTGTGAGGATAGAGCCCCCCTGGACAGGCAGTTCACTGGGAAATGTTGATGGGTGAGCCAGGGAAGTAGGGAGGAAGGGCAAAGCTATATGGCAAAAAGTTTTAAAGTTTTATTCTGGGGTTTCCCCTCTGTACAGCTGTCTTTGTCAGGGGTGTAACCCTGGCAGCTTGCTGTAGCTACTTCATTGACAGTCTTGAATGTCTTCTGTGAGTAAAGGAACTGCTGCTGAGATACAAGTGGCTACATTAAATTTAGGAATAACTTAGTTGCAGAAGGTTCTGAACTATTGAAGCAAGGCTCAAAATTATGGGGGATAAAACTACTATCTGAAGCATATCTGCATTTTAACATTTTAACATTTTTGAACCATGAAGATGAGACTAAATTTCTCTTCTTGCATTAGAAAGGAGTAATGAGTTTTGAGTAATGAGTTATGCCTACTCCTCAGGCACAGCCTCTAACCCTGGTGTTAAATGTAGTATCTGTTAGAAAGTTTTCATACTCCAAGTAATCTCTGTGCATGAATTTACACATCATGTGTGATTTATAAATATACATGCTGTTGGTAAGTACTGTATGCTGAGATAGATGCCTGAAGTCAGGACTCCCACAATATGCTTAAAGAATTCAGAAAACTTCCTGGAATTTCTGGAACCCCTTAGTCATGGCAGCAGTTGCACACTGAGCCATAGGTAGGTGTATGATAATGAGATAAACATGAGAAAATTAATATTGACTTCAGGCCATTTCTTCTCTATGCAGAGGAGAATGTTATTACATATAGCTATAGGGTTTTCTTAGAAAATAATTGAGAACAATGGAGTGGATCCTTATTTTCCTTCAGGGCACTCTGACTCATGTTTGGATTCATGTAGCATGGTGTTGCTCAAGCTCTGTTATCTGAAGGAAACGTGCTTAAAAACCTCCTTTGGCAGTGCCAGAAATAAACAGAGGCACAGACTGGCAGTGCTGGTTTTGTCTAGTAGTGGCTTGGCCATGCTGGCTTGAGTCTGCCATTTCTGGACTTGTCGGGGTGGGTGATTTTTCTAGCTGAAGCACAGCACCCAACCAAGCAGCTGCACGGCCTTCACGGCAGAGTATTATTTTCATATATGAAATGCAGTCTGAAAGTTCTCCTCTTTCCTTCCACAGGACAAACAGGAGGACTTTAAGACGGTTTTGGAGGGAATGGAGATGGCCAAGCATCAGGTGAGGGTGGCCTTTGATGCTTGAGTTGTGAAACAAGCTTGCCATAATAATACCATCACCTCAAGGCCCTGGGCACTATTTAGCATTCATTGAGAACCAAGAGAGATCAGATTTGTTATAGAACAAAGCTGAGAGAATTTCAAGGTATAAGAACCTTTATTTTTATAGATAACTTGAATTTTTAAAAAAAGGAAAAGTTTTAAAGTTGGTTTCCTGTACAAAGTAGATTACAAAAAGCTGATGTTAGTTCTGAGAATAATTATAATTGCAAATAATTATAAAATTAAATTATAAAATAATTTTTGTCGAACTGCAGGCGTGAATCTGTGAACAATCCCTGGTTGGTCTCCATCAAATTAACTGTTGCTTTAAGCATCTGTGGAATTATGGCTGTTTTCTTAGCCAATGCTGCCATGAGGGGGCTTGGGCGGGTTGTATTTCGTTGCTCAGACTTGGAATTTGCACATGCACCCCATTTGGTTGGCTGCTGTGTGACACTGACACTTGCTGTGTGCTGGGGACACATCCTGCTCACCACTGGTAATGCTAAGCATGGTACAGAAACACTGTGGAAGAAACTTCTCCTCTGCGAATACAATGAGAAGTTTTTTAAGAAGAAACTCTAAAAATGAGTAGCTTCATTTGAAGAAGGAGGCATCAACAACTCCTTCTGTGTTGGAAATTTAGTCTTCCCTTTGCTGTGGTTCAGTGTGAACCAAAGTCTTCTTTCTTTCCAGAAGAATTGTAAAGCTAAAATAGTGGCAGGGAGCCAAGCCACCGGATACATTCATACTGAATTTAAACCTAATTTAGCTTTGCAAAATGGGTACCCTGTAGGCTTCTCAGTTGCAGGGCAGTCGCTTCATTTAAAGGCCAAAACCTGTATTTAAGTATAATGTTTTGACAAAAATGTATTTGCTCAAAGGCTGTGCAATGAGTGATCCTTACCTTATGCTCTGCTCCCACTGCTGTCCTTTCCCCTTCATTCTTCTTTCATTACCAAGTGAACCCCCTGCCTCAGCCACAGGCACTACCAGGGCAGTAGGACAGGGGTGGATCCACAGGTGGCTCTTCTTGGTGAGCCCTTTGTGCTTCTTTTTTCCTTCCTTGCAGAATAAAATCCAGTACTGCTGGAATTCTACTTCATGGTAGAAGCTCTCTGCACTGGTTTGTCAGTAACAGTGCAAACCAGCTGCTTCTAGTGGTGATAGTACTTTACTGTCTAGATTTGAGTATGGTTTTTGACTCAAGAGATAAAGGAAATAGGGAGGAACTGTGTATGAACCCGGATGTTGGTGCTTGGGTGTTTCAGTATGCAGATATTTAAGGCAGCCCTAAGCAGGGTTACAGCAGTGTGCTGCTGCTGCTGCTGAGCATTTGGTGTGTGACTGCTGCCTTCGCTTGTGGGGTTCCTGAAATTCTTTCCTTTGACATTCCCTCTGTGAAATGAAAGGAACATAATAATTGAGTTCTTCTGAGAATACACAATGAGTAACTGGGCTATTTTCCTTTGAGAACAGCTTAAAGTGTTTCTCAGAATGTCCATGTGTGTTATCTGTAATACTAAAAATAGCACTGCTCTTTTCCCTTCCCAAAAACTCTGAAATCAAGCTGCAAAGTGAAAATGCTTTGTATCTATTTTAACCTCCTCTGGAGTTTATCATCACTGATGCTGGCAGTATCAGCTGGTGAAGTGTGTGTGTGTTACCAGAGAAGAGCCTGCTTTGGAAAGCAACTGAAGTAGCTCACAACTTCCAGCTGTCACCAGCTTGGGCCATTTGTGCTGCCTGGAAGCAGCTTCACTGGGCTGCGTGGTGAGGGCTCCTTGCTTTGGGACAGCCCTGGGCTGAGGTGTTGGACTCGAATGCCCCCTGCAACTCTTCCATTAGCATCAGCTGACAGCCACTGCCTCTGCAGGACATGGTGAGGGGAGCAGAGCATCTGCTTTGGAAGCTAGGCTTCAGCATTGGTGTGGTTAGTGGATAGGACAATTATTTTTGGAGTTTAGAAAAGTACTGAATCATACATTAGTCTTTGTTCTCACCCGTGCTTTTCCTGTTTTGTCCTGTATTAATTTCCATGTCTCAATATTTGCAGAAAAACCCAGAGGAGGATGGCTCAGGGAAAACTCTAAGCTGGGAACCAGGTCACTTGCTTTTAACCATCTACACCGTTCGTAGCATTGAGCAGCTCTTGCCTTTCTTCAATGTACTCAGCCAAGTTTTTAACAGCAAAGTCACAAGCAGGTGTGTGGGACACTCAGGGAGCCCTGTCCTTTACCCCAACTGTTTTCCGAGTAAGGACATAAAAATGGAGAACCTCAAGACCTTCTCCAGCAAAGCAAGACAGAAGATAGAAGAAATGGTTGAGAAGGATTTTCTTGAAGGTGTCATAAAATCATGAACCAAAATGGTACTACTCAGCCTATATGTAGTGTAACTATCTAAATGAAATACTGTATCTTTCCCAGTTGTATAGTATTCTTTTCTTATTTTATATGTAATGAAATACTTAATGTTGTATTTAAGTTAAATATTTGTAAATAAGAGAAGTTCTGGATGTGGCCTGAATCAAGTTTAAATATTGGTGGCTCATAATGATTATGGTGCCTACTATTTACAGTAAATGTTTTGTTGTCTTGAGTTCTGTCTTTAAAAAATGGAAAAAAAAATACAAGGTGCACATTTTTTCAATTTGTTTCCAGTTTATTTTTCTTTTTTTTCTTTTTCTTTTTTTTTAAGATCTATTGAAACTTGTGCTTATTTAATAACCTGTAAAATGATATTATGGGAGGAGTTAATACAGGACTACAATGAACTGTTTGTCAGAGGTAGACACCCTGAACCAAAGTATGCCAAGGAGGATACTGGTGTGTTTAAAACATTGCATCCTGTTGGCCCAGCCCCTTTCATGGTGCTGGGGAGCAGTTAAGGCCACAGAAGACAAACTTGTCTCTGTCCCTTCCCTCTCAAGTATTATTTTAAATACCATTACTGCACATGACTCTCTAAATAATGTCATAAAGTATCTAATGAAGGTAATATTGCAATAATAGATGATTATTTGCAAATATTCTTTTTCATTATATTGTTTCCCCCTCAAAATGAGGTGAACTGAATCTGAAGACTAGTGACAGCCTCTGTCTTACACTGTTTGCCCACAGATGGTTGGGCTACTGGGGGAAGGTGGGGATGATGATCCTGCAGCAGCCACTGTGAGCAGCCACAGCAGCGCTCTGGTCAGGCAGCCATGGCCAGTGCTCTGAGGGTGTGGGAGCTGGATTTCAGGCACAATGTGACAATGAACTAAGCTGGGGCAGGAAGGGGCAGAATTCCTTCTGGACATGGCCATGGCTTATCAAGAAGTTAGACAAACTCGGGGAGGGGAATGTTCCACAGCAAGTGCATCTCATTAAGAGGTAAGTTGCTCAGGGAGGTTAAGAATAAGTAGAGTAATATTCCACTCTGTTCTGATCAGTTCTTGCTACTGCCAGGAAGGATTGGCTCTGGGCACAGCAGCACATGGTTAAAAAAGTAATATTTAAAGATAAGGAAAGTTGTGTGCTTCAACTTCCATTCATTATACAGGCTGGGGTGGTGCTCCTTTTCCACCAGCCAGGTGGAAAACAGCCAGGCTCACTTCATGGGCGAGTGCATCTGCATTCTCCTGTGGAATGTTGGAAAAGATAGTTATGCTGCAATCAGCATGAGAAGAATAGAGCAAATATGTGCTATTAAGGCAAGCATTTTCCTGCAAATGCTGTGTTCCCTGTATTGCTCCATCAGCCACTGCCATCATTCTGGCAAAGAGAAGTGGGTAGGAGCATGTGAAGTGGGGAGAGCAAGACCACTGCTTTTGCTGTCACCTTTAAGTTCAGATCTGGATGAACATACCAGCAGCCAACATTTTTTTTCTAATTTGCCTCTTATGAAATTGTGTAGTTAGGGGCTGCTATGGTAACTTTCTTCTTAACCCCGAGCTCTCAGAAGGCTGGTTGTCTTTTCAAAATCATCTAGTGTTAAATCTGCCTTTATAAACATTTATATTTTCCTTTTACAGATAAACATTGAGAACATTAAACATTACTTTTTCTAAATAAAAGAAAATCCAAAGTGACTTTTTGTGATCACAGTCTTTTTTCCAAATTTAGCCTTTGTTAAGTGTGATTAAATGACAAGTTATGGAAGCAGACTTCCTTCATCACCCCCTACTCAGCAGAAGATTGTTTAATATGAACAAGCCTGCTCATAAATGAGTCAAGCTCTGACCTGTGTGTCTGCTTCAGCATAGATTCTGACGACATCCTCGGTTCCTGACGGACGGACAAACGCCCGGGACAGTTTGTACTTCTTTACAAGGGCATCAATTTTCTCCTGTAGCCCCGGGGGCGTCAGCGCGCGCCTTTCCGCATCCGTCGTGTCAATAACGCGCCTGTCTGCGACCTGGGGCATCAGAAATGGAGTGAGACACAAATTCAGGGTTGGAAATCTTGTGCTGCCTGGAGAAGAGTTCAGTTTGGGAGCTAATAAAAGGGCTGCTCAAACTCTTGGCCGTCCCTAGGAGCCCTGTGACTTCTATTAACCAAGTCTTGAGAGGCCTCAGCTCAGTTAAAAAAAAAAAAAGGGTCAGTTCTGAACATGCCTTCTTGGTCAGCTTTAAGTGAAGCTGCAGCTTCTCCCAGTAGATCAGAAACCTAAATTGTTTCCTCCAGTTCATTCAGAACCCAGAGCCTCTTTACTGTGTCTAACAGAATGCTGCCACCTGGCACCTTCCGCTCAAGCTCTTTGTCTCAATGTAGGAAAGGATACAGAAGCAAGAGCTTGAACATTCAAGTTATACAAAGTGGCACAGCAAAACAAATCCAGCTGCCCAGCAGGCAGACCCCTTAGAAAACCAGGATTTTTTCTAATTTGAATGTTAGAATTTCTTCTTAAGTTAAAATCTGAAGCATTTTGGTCAGGTTTTTCCATATAACATAGTTGGCTATTGTTTTGGGTTTTTTAAAGTCGTATTTCTATTTTAGTACAAGTGAAATTCTTGTCTCTTCTCTGGCTTTTTTTGCCAGCTTCTCTGGCCCGTTTCAGCTTTAAACTAAAGCTTATCAAAATGTGTGCAGGCAAAAGATGCTGAGAGCAGGGCCCCCAGAGGCTGCTGCAGCCTGGCCCAGCGTGGCTGGTACCTCACCTGGACCTTGAGCAGGCGGTTGGGAAGGTCAGTGTAGAGGGCGTCCCACTGCTGCACAGACAGACCCTTGAGAGCCAGGATTGCCTCGATAACCAGCATGTCCGAGACAGCATCGCCCACAGTCTGCAACAGGGAGGGACAAACACTGCAGCAGGGAACAAGGCAGGCAGCACTTCAGCAGGAAGCTGCCAGCAGCAGTCCGACAGGAGCTCACAAACAGCCTAACCCTGCCAACACCATGGTTCAGTTGTCATGTTTTACCTGATTAATCAGGTCAATCATGTTTTCGAGCATCTTTGCTGCTTCTCTTTTTTCATCGTCTTTCTCCTCTTTCACCAGCTGTCGTATTTTAGTTTCAGCAGCTTTACTAAATAGTACCTAGAAAAAAAGACAAGAGCTTGTCAAGATGAAACCAGGATATATTGCAGTAGTGAGGACAAAACTTTTACCATCTAAGCCCAAATAGCCATCATTAATGCTTGCTACCATTAATTCCCATCCCCCCCACAAATACAGAGAAGCTGGTGGCAATGCTGTGATAAAGACAGAAGGAGTAAACAAGTCTATTTTCAAACAAGGAGAAAAAGTCTCGTTTATAAAACTAAGCAGAGTGAAAAGACCTCCTTCTCCAAGTAATCTAACTAAAATTTTGTACATAGTGGCTGATCATATGGATCACATGCTCATACTTACTGTGCCATGTCCATTTGCCTCAAAATAAACACCCACATCGAACTCCTGGGCCTTGTGGTGCAAGTGTTTCACTCCTGTTTTGACACAGTGCACAGGTACCTGCAGCCCAAGGGGGTACAGAGAATGCCAACAAGGTTACAGACTCTCCTCAGCAGGCTGGAACTGAGCACCAACCTGAACGGACTGTTGCAAACTAACGCATGTTTCATGGCCACTGAGACCCCAGAGCTAAAATGCTCCACTATTTCTGCAGGCCCAGTTAAATATTTCACTTATTCCTGTGTAAATAAAGGGTAATTAAAGAAATAAAAAAAATAAACTCCAAGCCTAGAAAAACCCAATTTAGTTTATAGCTTTAGGAAACACACTAGATTCACATACAAACAGAAAAAACACCTTCTCTCAATTCCTGAACATTTAGCTTGCTGCAGGAAATGAAACAATAAGTGTCAAAGCATCAAGGAGCCTTTACTGACTCACTTGGTTGCAAAGCTATAAAGTTCTCAGTTTACCAAAAGAGTTCATTAAACATTTCTTAAATTAGTAAAAGCTGACTAGAACTTTTTAAGCTCTACTCTCTTGCGTCGCTTTTGCCACCAAGAACTTAGTCACTACTGGAGGTTTGAAAGAGTAATTGATTTTTGCTGATTTTAATTTTTCTAGCAATGATATTACAGTAGCATCTATATTTTAAAATTAAAAAATGTAAACTACCTAGAAAAAACATGGAGAATACCTTCAGTGTTTCCTGGAGGTAGCGTGTTGAATTCCCATTGGCATATGCTGTTTGTACCACTGCCATCTTGAAGTTGTGTTTCACCTGAGCAAACCAATAAACCAGGTTTTACTGTCCAATAGGCACAGAGCCAAACAAAAAAGGATAAATGGAAAGATAAACAGAACTGTTAAATGTACAATTTAAACTCCTGGGTACCAGCTCACCGATAACTTCTGTTTAAAACAACAAATTCTCTTGAATTCTTTGTAAATCCCATATTGATTTTTCTTGGGTCTGGCTGAAGCAGCTCTTCAAGCTTAGACTTTCCAAACCCTTTTTTGGCCACAGCAGTGAGGTACAGGACTGATATATTTTTAAAGCTGGTTCACTTTAGGTAGATGTAGAGAGACCACATACCCAGCAACACAGCTTCCTTAGACTATTTTATACTTTACAAATTAAAATGCCACCATTCATTTCACATGTTAGAGTTACCTTGGCAAGAAGTTCTTTTAGGAAGATACTAATTAAAGTTGCTATTTTATCTCCATCAATCAGGTGAAAATGGCCAGCTGTGTCCTTATAATAATAAACAATTCTATCTGCATCACCATCAAATGAGCAGCATCTCTCGTTGGGCTTCATGTCCAGCCCTAGTGCACAGAGTTACAAATGCAAGCCAAAGACAGGAAAGGAATCAAAATCAGATAATGTATTTCAGTGAGTGATCAGAAAAACATATTTTCTTTTCAGAGCACAGGTCTGCATACAAATGACTCTATTCAGGCACAGTTAAAGCCAGACATGAAGCACAAGCATCCATCCCCAGCAGGTACTGCCTCTGTGCTGCTCCCAGCACTGCATTTCTCCAGTACACAACCAGCGTGGGAAGGGGAAGCAACAGAAGCAACACCATATCTTGGGGTTCAGATCTGGCCAGCAGCTGCAGTGAGAGGGCAGCTGTCCCATGGAGAACTCAGTTTAGCCTCCAACAATCTCATATCCAAACCACCTACTCTCCCAGTTCAGGGGTTTTCTCTTATACAGTTCTCAGAAAACTGACTGAAGTAATTACCTCACTGGTTTATGTCAATGAGTCAGCCTGCTGGCACCAAGCTGTTAATTAACCCAGCCCTTCTCCAGGAACCAGGAAAAGTGTTTCTTCATAATACAAAAGGGAGCAAAATAAATAACAGTAAGCCAGTCCTGACTGATCTTTGGACTCTGCCAGCTTAACATTCAGAGATACTGTGCTCCCTCCAGGCAGTTCAGACTGACACAGAGACGTGCCAAATCTGGCCACGCTGTTCCCTCTTTCCACTGCACAAGGAGAAACATTCATGTAGTCAGAAAGAAACAGGGAGCTCCACTTACCCAAGGATGTGGACCCTTGCCAAACCTTGCAGAGGAGGTAGAGCAACATGAAATTACCGACTACATACCTCCAGGTGGTTTCTGGTGAACTTTCACAAAATCCGCACCACATAAGTGATTGAGTTTCTCCTTGGTTCCATCATTATATATGTGAATTAGCAACTCTTGTGCAAAGTAGGGCTTCATTTCTGATAGTTTCAGGGCTCCTATTCCATTGGCACAGTCAATCTTCAGGTGCCTCTGACTCTCTCCAGAGCAGTGAGACTTAGTGCAAGGGAAGAAGGGGCAAGGTGAATTGTTACCTTACAGAAACCACACTTAGAGCATGCTGAATTAGAAACTTCAGGCCCAAACAGGCTACCAAACAGAAGAAATTAATTTTTTTTACATTTGCATGAAGAAGACAACACCTACTATTCACCTGTTTAATCAGTTCCATAAAAGCTTTGGACAGTTTTTCATAATAACCTTCCAGTGTTGCTTTCCCATACTGCCCTTGGGTGTTCTGACAGCAGACCATGTAATGGAGCTGGGGTGTTGTCACCAGACCATAATCTAGAGTGACATAAAAGGAGCAATATTCAGAATAGAATTGAAAATTAATTGTTGCTTAAAAGTTTTACAGTAAACACACAAATGCTGTACAGGAAACACGAATGAAATTTTTCAAGTTGTCTTATGAAAACATAAATCTCCCTTGCCCTGCCTTGCTTTAAAGCCATACAAGTACCCTGAAATACGACTGGTACAAGCTAGGATGGAAATAGGTCTGGGCTGTTGCTTTAGGGCTGCATAAAAGAGTGACATTTACATCAAAAAACTTGAAATGAGATTAGAATCAAGAAGTGTAACCTACCATGGTACTGACCACCCAGAACCTGGATACCATCTATAACTGACTGGGACAGCTTCTTGCTGCTTGGCCTGGAAAACAACAGGTACAGCTGAGAACCCTGGCAAAGGCATTTATCTATGGACTTGGGAAGGAAGCACATGTGGAAGACTCAACAAGCTTCCTGCCAGAAGATTTAGATTCACTGTGAAGAAATCCAAACCCTTCTGTGTTGGAGGCAATTCCCAATAAAGTTTGAAAGCCAACACCCCCAGGGAATGCAAACACAAGTGCTGGACACAGGTGGACATCACACATTCCCCTGAAGACAGCACTGGTACTTCCATAATAGCAGGATATATCTACAGCCTTTTGGCATTACCTGGTGTCTCTACCAATAAAAACAGAGGCATCTTTGTGCAAGTTCACTGCTGCTTTTTGGCAGATCTCAGTTATCACTTCCTGTAGTTCTTGCTCCTCTGCATTTGCTAGTCGTGTGGCGTACTCTTCCCAGGAAGGGTGCAGCATTTCTCCAAGAGGATCAACCAGCTTTACACCATTGTCTTCCTTAGTAGAAAAACAAAAGAACAAAAAATATGGGGAACTAATAAAACTTCTTTGAAGACAGACAACACATGGTTCAGCCACATTGCTTCTTTAAAAGTGGAGAACTTCTGGGATGCAATAGCTTAGCTGTTTATTTAAACCTCCAACAAGCCCCCAGAGAAGCACTGTAACAAGCACATTGAGTAACCAACTCTTTCTCCCTTGTAATTTTGGTATGAAATTCATTTGACATTAAAATTACATAAAGTGAGATTCTAATACCCTTCAATGCTCCACAGCAGCAAAAGTCCAGATGCCTGATTTGTAATCACTGCATTTGCATGTTTATTTTTAAAACTTACAAATTTTATTCAAAGGTTCTCTTCTTCTCTTCTCAAAGTTACCCTGCGATTCCCAACATTAGAAAGCTACATTGCAACGTGAAATGTTTCCTATGTTACACCATTCTCACATTAGAAAAAAATCCCACTTCTGTGTACAGGGAAAAAATAACTTCGGATAGATCAGAGATCGTATTTGCAGGGTGGTTGCATTAAGCAGGTCCAAGTGTCTTCAGGATCTGGTCTCCCAGTGCTATGATGAGCTTTGATTCCAGCAAACTGATCTTTCCACCCTTCTACCAAAACACATCATTCCACCGAGCTGGCCACGCGTTTAAGGAAAGGGCAGCTCTTACCTCAGGGTTGTGGGACGCTGTGACCATGATGCCGATGGTCGCTGCCACGGCTTTGGACCGGAGGACTCCCAGGAGCCCCATGCGGAACACGACGTGGTCCAGCCGCTCGGCCCTGGTGCGGAACCCAGCGGTGCCGTACTGCAGGCTCAGCCCCGCGGGCTTGGGGTGCAGAGCCGAGAACTTCCTCAGCGCTTCAGGATCCATCCCTAGGGAAGGAAGCAGCACAAACGGGGTGAGAAGGAGTCAGGTCGCTGCCATGTTCCGAGTTCTGAGGGCTGCGGGTGCCTTAAGGGCTGCCATCAGTCCTTGGCGGGACCGCGGAGGGGCCGGGGAAGGAGTGCCTACACTCCCTGGAGAGAGAGCACCGGGGAGATGGAGCTGAGGAGAGGGAAGCAGGTCACGCACGGACGAGGCGAGGAGAGCCACGATTCCCAGCCGGCTCCATCCAGGGATCCTGACCAGTTCCCNTGCGGGAATGGCGGCGGCGCGCGTGGGGCCGGGCCGGGGCTGGTGCGACACCGAGCAGCGCACGGCTGCACTGACAGCGCCCCCGGACTGCAAAGGGCCCCCACCGTGCCCTGCTTTTGGCCGCGGCGGCGTTAGTTTTCTTCACAGTGGCTGGNCGCTGCCACGGCTTTGGACCGGAGGACTCCCAGGAGCCCCATGCGGAACACGACGTGGTCCAGCCGCTCGGCCCTGGTGCGGAACCCAGCGGTGCCGTACTGCAGGCTCAGCCCCGCGGGCTTGGGGTGCAGAGCCGAGAACTTCCTCAGCGCTTCAGGATCCATCCCTAGGGAAGGAAGCAGCACAAACGGGGTGAGAAGGAGTCAGGTCGCTGCCATGTTCCGAGTTCTGAGGGCTGCGGGTGCCTTAAGGGCTGCCATCAGTCCTTGGCGGGACCGCGGAGGGGCCGGGGAAGGAGTGCCTACACTCCCTGGAGAGAGAGCACCGGGGAGATGGAGCTGAGGAGAGGGAAGCAGGTCACGCACGGACGAGGCGAGGAGAGCCACGATTCCCAGCCGGCTCCATCCAGGGATCCTGACCAGTTCCCGTTCCTCACCGTGACACCGGCCGCGGCTCCCTGCACTGACTCCCGAGCCCAAAAGCGGCGTGTCCAGCCTCCCCGGGCGGCGGCTCCGTGCGGGCCGGCACACGGACACCAGGCCGGGCGGTCGGGGCCAGCCGGACACGCACCCCTGCTCGGCTGCTTCCCTCGGGACCCCCCGACGATGGCGCCCGGCCGCTCGGGCTGGGGCGGGACGGGATGGCTGGGACGGGACGGGACGGGTNGTTTCAGTTATTGCTGAGCAGGGCTTACACAGAGCCAAGGCCTTTCCTGATTTTTGTACTGCCAGGCTGGGGAGGGGACTGGGGGAGTTTGGGAGGAGACACAGCCGGGACAGGTGACCCCAGCTGACCCCAACTGAGGGACATTCCAGAGCACAGAACATCATGCTGAGTTCATAAAGATAAAAGTTGGGGCAGAAGGAGGAAGGGGGAACCTTTGCAGTGATGGTGCTTGCCAGTCACCGCCAGGTGTGATGGGGCCCTGCTCTCCTGGAGATGGCTGAACACCCGCCTGCCATGGGAAGCGGGGAATTCATTCCTTGCTTTGCTTTGTTCCGTGTGCGGCTCTTCCTTTCCCTGTGGAACTGTCTGTATCTCCACTGGTGAATTTTCTGCCTTTTACCCTTCCTGTTCTGCCCCCCGATCCCGCGGGTGTGGGAGGCGGCTGTGTAGGGCTCGGCTGGGGTTGAACCGCGACCCGCAGACAACACCGGGTGTATCTGCTGATAAATAACATGAAGAATGTATCACCACTGCCCGCGCACATCGACCCGGGGCTCCATTCCCTGCCCTTCCATCCCTGAGTCCCGCCAGGCTCCTCCTGCCCACCCCTGCCCGCTGCGGGGCTGTGAGGGCCCGGCTGCCGAGCGCCGTGTCCAGCCGTGTTTAACCGAATTCTGCCCCTAAAGAATCGCGGGGCTTGCTTGAGATGCTGAACCTCACCGTGCGCTGGACCCCGGGGTTTGACTGCAGCCCTCTCGTTTCAGGCATGCGCGGAGGGCAGTGCAATGGCTGCCACGCTAAAAGAGTGCCTGGAGCTCCAGCTGCTGGAAATAGAAATGCTCCTTTCGATGTTTCCCAAAAGAGGGGAATTCAGTCTGGATGCGGATGCTGTGCCCAGCATCCGGCGCTACCTGAGCAACGCTGACGGAGCTCTGCCCCCGCAGCTGGAATATCGCATCGCTCTGGATGTAGGGGAGGCGAAGGTGAGAGCTGCCAAGGAGACTTGTTCATGGGTGGTTGTGTCTTTACTCCTTCTGCTCACATTTGAAAACTCTGGGTAAAAAAGCCACCGTGTTTTTGTTTGCTGTTTGAAAAGCCAAAAGTAACAGAAAATCTCGGCTGCTGCCAACATCTGTATTAGAAATACAGTAATGTAAAAATAGCCCCAAATGGCAGAATGCAATTATGAGGAGTACAAGGACACAAAACCAAAACCAGCCTATGAGCAGAGAAACCAAACTTGAAGTATAAGGAGTTACAGCAGTTTAACTGATTGAAGAAAGGGATTGAACTAATTGATGTAAGTACTTGCAGAGAGAACACAGGCCTGAGTGCATGCTAATGCAGTGACTAGAAACTGGGAACAGACAAACTGAGCCTAAAAGCCATTTTCCATGGAACAAAGGTAATCAAACATTAGAACAATTTACTGGCTAATGAGATGGCCTCATGATTTTTTTGAAACTTCAGGTACAAGCTTAGGTATCTTTCTAAAATGAGGGCTTTTGCCAACCTTCAGAGAGAAGTTTTATGAACCATGTAGGGAGGGCTTGTGTAGGAGTAGTGGTTTTTTTCCCATAGCAGATTTCCAAGGAACTTGGAAAGATAATTAGTCATTTCATGATTCACTTCTCTCTGCAGGACTAATCATATGACTGTACACTGGAGTGAGTACCCCCTAACAGTGTACAGAAGCTTGAAGCACTGAGGACACATTAAATCCTTTCCTGCTCTTGGACTAGAGGCAGGGTTCAGCTGCCAGAGAACCGTGGTGCTGTGTTGGAAGGCGCTGTAGGAATAACCAAGAGAAATTCAACAGCCCAATGTTCATAAGAGATCAGATAAGAGAATCTAGAGGTCTCCCCAACCTGAAACATACATGAATCTTTTCATCCCCTGTAATCCTGATTCCTCTTTATGGTGAATACTTGCTTAAAATAATGGTAATGCACAGAATCATAGAATGGTTTGGGTTAGGAGCAACCTTAAAGTTCAAGTATTTCCAACACTCCTGCCACGTGTCCCTATTTACAGTAGGTACAATCACAAACACCATTTCATGTAACTCTTGGCCTTGTTTTCCAGCAGCTGGGTTGAGTTCATTAGTCATGTGCATTTGGTAAGGGATGGGATTCTCAAAAGCCCTTGACTCCAGCAGCTCATTGCTGTAGCAACTGAACTAGAAATATCCCTCGAGGGTAACTGTGTACCTTCTCCTGAGCCGTAGCATTAGTTCTGTGAACAGCACAAAAGCTGCCTGAATAACATGGGAAGCTTTGTGAAAGTGACAGCATGATGCAACAGAAGAAAAGAAACAGGCAAAATAACAGGTTATTGGGACAGAAGTGGAAATAATTCCAGTCAGTAGGATGCTGCAACCTTGATTACATCCCTTCATAATCTGCCCCTGACAGGGAAGAAGAATCTAGCCTGTCTTCAGTAGCTGCAGAATTAATTTTCTCTCTGTGTGTGTGCCTTCTGTTTTTAAGGTAAAGGTGGAATTGCAGGTTCTCCTTCCTCATATGTACCCTCAGGTGGCTCCTCAGCTCTTTGCCAGATCAGATGCTCTGCACAGACAGCAACAGTTGCAGCTCAATACTCGTCTGGCATCTCACATTAGCTCTCTGGACTCAGGAGATCTGTGTGTGTGTGAGGCTGTGCAGTGGGTGAAGGACAACAGCCTGCCTTTCCTGGAAAACAGCAAGGCCTCATCTGAGTGTGCTGCTGAGGCAGCCAGGGTTAAGGAAACGCTGCATCGCATGTGGATCTACAGCCATCACATCTACAGGCAGGAACTGAGGAAAAAGATTTTTGACTGTGCAAAGAAGTTAAATCTGACTGGTTTCTGCCTAACTGGGAAACCTGGTGTCATCTGTGTGGAGGGACTGAGAGAAAACTGTGAAGAGTTCTGGCGTGTAATTAGGTATCCCAACTGGAAACATATTTCATGCAAGCACGTGGAGAATATAGAAAAAGAGGGAAGCATTGAGAATCTGCGTCTCTTTCACACTTTTGAAGACCTGCAGTTTCAGGCACATGGTGATTATGGCCTGAGGAATGACTATCACATGGATCTTGGCCAGTTTCTAGAATTCCTGAAACAGCATCAAAGTGGACACATTTTTCAGATTTTATTTGGTATTGAAGGCAAACTTTCAGACAATTGAGAGAAACTGTTTATAAAAAGTTCTAATTCTGGAGAGCAAGAGGTGTTGCTAACACTGAAATATTTTGCTTTACAGCTACTGTGGAAAGGGAAACTTTAACATCTGAGATGAATGGTTCAAGTAATTAATCTCAGCTTTTGTGCTGAACTGCCATGTATTTTTGAGACATGTTCACTGATTTTCTAGGACTTAAAAATGATTTGTCTCTGTGAGTATGCATCAAAGCACTTGCAAGGTGATAAACATTCCACAGTGTGTTAGGAATTACACACTTCTGTCTCCTCATCTGTACTGTGCTGTATGAATTTCTTCCCATCTAATCTAAACCTACTCTCTTTCAGTTTAAACATTCCCCCCTTATCCTGTCACTGCATGTGCTGGTAAAAAAGTCCCTTTCCAGCCTTCTTGTAGGCTCCCTTCAGGTACTGGGAAGTGCTATAAGGTCTTGCCAAAGCCTTCTCTTCTCCAGCCTGAACAATCCCAATTCTCTCAGCCAGTTGCCATAGGAAAGACGTTCCAGCCCTGCTCTGGACATGCTCCAGCAGGTCCCTGTTCCTTTTGTGTTCATGTCCCAGAGCTGGATGCAATGGTCTGTTTGAGGTCTCACAAAAGTGGAGCAGAGGGTGAGAATCACCTCCCTCAACCTGCTGGTCATGCTGCTTTTGATGCAGCCTGGCTTACAGTTGGCTGTTTTGGCTTCAAGTGCACATCACTGGCTCATGTTGAGCTTCTTGTCTACCAAGAAGAACCACGTCCTTCTCCTCAGGGCTGCTCTCAATCCGTTTTCCACCCAGTTTGTGCTTGGTATTGCCCTGACCGAGGTGCAGGACCTTGCACGTGGCCTTGAGCCCCATGAGGCTTGCACAGACCCACCTCTCCAGGTCTCTCTGGACAACATCCCTTCCCTCCTACTGCTCTACAAACCTTGGTGCCATTAGCAAACCTGCCGAGGGTGCAGTCAGTCCCACTGTCTGTGTCACCAACAAAGACATTAATACCAACCCCTGAGGAATGTCACTCTCACTGGTCTCCACGTGGACATCAAGCCATTGTCTGCAACTCTGCACCCAACCATCCTCACCCACTGAGTGGTTCATTCAAAAATCCACGTCTCTTCAGTTTAGAGACAAGGATGTCATGGGGCAAAGTGCCTGTCTGGTTATGTTAATAACAATTTTTCATCTATTCCATTTATGGCATTTTATGTTTACACTGTTACGCCAAACCCCTTGGAAATGAAAATGGGTCAGATGAGACAAAGTTTAGTTTCCCCCCCTTACATTACATGAGGATATATATTTAAAATACAGAAAATAGGAAAAAAACCCCCTATATATATATATTTATATATTTAATATTACATATAAATAAAATAACTTGAAGATAAGTAATAATTAGCATAGGGAGAATTCTCCATTGCCTGTAAGAGGTGATGCTGTTAATGGTTCATTAGGCAGCGTTTTCCTGCAGGGAAGCGTGCTGAGTGCAGATGTTGCAGTTTGTAATGCATGGTCATATTTAAAGGTCACCAATACAAAATGTAGTTGAAAAACACTACTGAGAAGTCCCCATTAGCTGTGCCTGGAAGGAGCAGCAGCCCACCACCTCCCACTCTGTGCCTGAGTGCCCTAATGTGGAAATGGGTACCACGCAATAAAAGCAGACTCACTGCTGAGCTCCAGAGGTCTGGCTGATCAACTCCAACACCCAGGCACTCAACAGCAGCTGTTCAAAGACTGTGTTTCAGCATACTCAGCTGATGACAACATAAATAACAGGTATTATTTTATTTCAAGTGAAACACCAAGAAGTGTTTTAATACCCTTCTCACAATAGCAATACATTGAAATGCAGAGGACAGCACTGACATGCAGAGTGTTTCTGGTTGCGCAGAATATGATTAATGTCTTTTCCTTCATTCTGATAAGTGAACTGTTTGTGTGATCACAACTTCTGCCAAAAGCACGGTGAGGCAAAAATGTTGACACATTCCCATTAGGCAGTGATGGAGAAAGCACCTCTCCTGATTTTGGGACCTGTAGTCTGCAGCTGTGACAGAGCTGAGAGGCTAGACAAATAATATTTGGTTTTCTAGAGATAATCTCTCCAGTAAAGATTAGAGAGAAACAGATAGTAGAAAAAAATATTCAACTAACTTTTATTTCCAGAACCATCCAGAAAATATATAATTTTTTTTGGAGAGGTAATTTTTTAACAACTAATAATTCCCTAAAGTGTATTCCTGGCATTTTGATACTCTTTTTTTGTAAAGAACATGGAGTTCCAGAAATCAGGCCAAATATTTGCAATGGATCAGAACAATGGTTATCTTAATGCTTTTTTTAAATCCTTCATCTTATACAGGATATTACCTTAGCTGATGTTAAATGTTATTGTTAGTAATGTTAAAATGTTCTAATTAGATGTGAACAAAAAGTTATTTTAGAAAATTTTCATGTCATAACTCCACACAACAATAACCAGTAAGGATTTTATCTGGAATTAAATATTCTAACCTTATGCCTGTCTAAAGTTTGTTTTTTTTTAATAACAGGTTCACAAATTATGCAAATTACACTGTGACTGTAATGGATAAAATATCAAACATATTTTTTAAGTTTCCATTTATCTGCTTAAGTTCCCATCGATGTTTGTGACAAAACTCTTGACTCAAGATACAACCACTTTTTTCAAAAGGATCTGTCAAACAGTAGTGTAGGATATCTCAATTAAAATAACCATCAAAATAACCAAACACAAATATATTTCTCAGATAAATTTTTATTTTCTGACGTATAATTGATGACTTGTTGATCTGAGTTTCTAACCAGCTACTGTAAATTAGAAAAAGTTTTCTGCATCTTAAAAAATTAGCTATTTTTAGGCTTCCTAGGCAGAAACAACTTTAATGCTTTAATGCTTTTTAAGTGCAGCTGATTTGTTCATTCTTCATTAAATATTTACAGTTTGACTTTCATGGCCTCCTCAGGCCAGGTGTAGGAGTCAGCCACGAAGCTGTTGTAATCAGTACTGTACACCTGAGAGCGGATGAAGGCTTCAAGGTCCTTGGGCTGAGGGTAGGTGGAGGCAGTGTTGTTCCTGTAGGCTTCTTCTGCAATCTGGAGAGATGCATTAAATCCTAATTAGTGCTGATAAACTACCTGAGTACACTTCACAGGATTTAAAAGAAGGATTGAATTCAAAATCAAGAGGAGCCTTCACCCTCCCTGGTGCTGGCAGCCACCCTTGTTCACAGCGGACCCAGGTGAGTACCCTGTGAATCAGACTTACAACAGGGTGATTGTGTTTAAGTGGGTCTGACTTGGGCTGCTTTTGATCAGGATTACCTGCTCAGACTGTTACAAATACAGTGCTCCTTATTGCACAGGAGTGTCTTAGCTTTTACTGGGCAGTGGTGGATAATATATTCCACAAGCCCCAAGCACTGAGATACAATTTCTGTTTGCTCTCATCGCTTTATCCTGGTTTACCATCTTCCCAAAGCACTGTACGTAAAGCGTGATTTGTTCCAAGCTTGCATGCTCCTTGCATATCAGAGAAGTTTAGTATGTAACATAGCTTGATAATACACTTCAAACCCAGTAAACTCATGGGAAAAAAACAGTCCTGTGCAGTGCACACGATGGCTGGGGGAAATACAAATATTTGTTCGCTCTTTCCTCACCCAGACCATACCTAAGTGAGTCAATTATGTATCACAAATACAGCTGCAACAAAAATTAAGTTTAGAGGGGGCTGGAGCTCTCTCAAAAAATCAAAATAGCCTCTCATGTCTGAAGATAGCTACTTGAGAAACAAATAGCTTCAGATTGCACATTCAGCTGTGAAATGAAGTCTGGCAGACAGGTTTATGCAGCAGCACTGTGAAAAGATCTGCTAGAAACTATTTGGCAAGCACTCTGATGCTCCTCCTTTGAATAAAAGGGAGATGCTCTTCTTCCTGCTTTCCTCAGCTCTAAATGTTCTAGTTTGGTGAGAAGCTGAGACCCCAAGTCGCCTTATTAAGACTTCTTTTCTAGGATCAATCTGAATCTCAACTCAATTTGATTGAGAAGCACTTTGGGTGTTTATGTAAGAAGATATTCAGGTCTGTGCACATATTATCATGGTTGAATAAGGCCTGAATTCATACCCGATGCTTGGTATTCCAAAATATTTTGATAGTGTTCCTCTCCTGGAAAAGGCAGAGGCCATTGCTAAACCTCTTGGGTTGGGCTGTATGAGCCCAATATGTATAAGTATTTGCAGAAATAAAGTTTCATGGTAACATTTTTCTTCTTTTGTGTTTTCTATAAGATGCACAAAAATAGAGGAGCAATTTCTATCTCTGTGTTTCTGCCAAACACAAAGCCAGTTTGATTTTGCCTGAGGAATTTAAGTAACATTTTCACATCTACAGAACGGAGTTACTACTTGCCTGAGAAGACATGAACTTTATGAAGGATTTTTCTTTCCTTGAATAGACACGAGTGAAGCTACAGAAACTGTTTCAAGTATGAGGGCTCCTTGTTATTCTTTCAAAACCATATGAAGTGGAATTACTCACAGTAAGGTGACAAAGAGAGAAAATAATACTTAGAGAAAAAAAGGTCACAGAAGACAAGCAAATAGTTGAAACTGATAACCATGAAGGGCCAAAATCCCTTCAGCTGTGCAGCTGGCATGACTGTAGTGGACAACAGTCTGTGCTCTACCGACATATAGACTTGCTGTAGTTCCACAGCTCTCCTTGTATTTGGATTGCCTTTACAGTTATGAAATCAAAATTTAATTGTGAAACTGCTCCGTGTCCAATATCAACTGATGTAAACCAACTTGTGTGAAGGCGTGTTCAAACTACATAGAGCTGGGTGGTGGGAAGACAAAAAAGCCACAGAGGGCTGAGATGACTTACCCTCACAGCAATTTTCACTGACACCTCCTGGATGGTGACCAGTGGAGGGTAGAGGCGACCTTCCTTTAAATGCTCTTCTGTAACTTGCTGTGCTATAACCTGAAATAACACAAACATGTTTAACTTGACATGCAGACGCAGCTGTAGCTTGATTAGACAGTGGCATTGTCTTTAGCAAAGAAATCACACAAATATTGCTTAATCCACCTAGACAGAGTTTTTTAGAACCCCCTTTGTCATTAGGAGAAGCTACACAAGAATTAGAAATGTAGGGAGTTACACCTTTTTCTCACTCAGACAATAAAAGTTACTTAAGTCTTGAGTAAGTCCACGACACACATAAACAACCAAACAGTTCCTTGTGAGATATAAAATCCAGCTAACAATTGCAGTTGGCTCAAAGACTTCTAAAATATAAAGAAGCACCTGTTATTCTGTCAATTCTGAAGTTGTCACATTAACCTGTGCAGGGAACAGAACTGAAATCCTTAAGTGTAAAATGCTCTGAATGAAATTACTGGCAGCTGGTATTTCTGCTATCATTAGCTCCAATTTGTTTGTCTTCTGGGGACTTGAGATAGCTTTTCAGGGTGATCCAGATGTGGACAGAAGGAAAACTCTGCTTTGCATAACATCTGGTGGAGCCATGTATGACATTCCAAGAGGTTCTGAAAACACCAGGAAAGTTCAGGAAACACTGAGACTTGCAACTGATAGCAAAGCCCAAAGAGAAAGCAAGAAGTGCACTTTTGAGGGAATATTCTAGGAAAATACTTGAAACAAAGCACAAACAAAATTTCCTACGGTTCCTGTTGCATGTGGGTAATAGGACTCTGTACATATGCTTGTAAACATCTAGGCCTGCATCAGAACAGGTGTCTGGATGCATCCCTTCCAGCAGAAGTAGGTAAATAGTTCAAACTAAAATAACTCCAGGTTCAAAAAAACTCTATGTTCTCTTGTGCAGTCTAACCAGGATGTTGGTAGCTGACCTATGTTTTTCCATTTGGAGTTAAAATGCTGACAAGAGCAATAGGCTCTTGAGTGTAATAAGTGAAGAAAAAGTGTTTACATTTAAACCTGATCTTGAGAAATTACAGCAGAGAAAAACCCTCTAGGGGGAGCTAAGAGAATGTAAAATCAGGTACTGCTCTCCATAACAGCAACCAGGTTATTTCAAAATGATACACAGCCCTTTGATGTGCATCTGAATGTAAGGGGGCACTTACAACACGAGGTCCCTGATGTTAGCAGCTTAAGAGAGCTCTGCAGGAAAGATGAAAGCTGAAGAAATCAACAGCAAGTTGCTCTTACTGCAATGCATCACTGAAAATTAAAGGTTCAGGAGGGAGCGCTTCTCTTTCGTACTTGTTTTTGGAAGAAAGGAAAGCCACAAAATATTTGGGCAGTGCTCAAAGTGGGAGAGGTAGCAAGATCAACTGTACAGATGTCATGCTGTTCCTTCAGACTTACTCCTGTAACAGCATTGAGAATTACACAAAAACACAAACCCAAGCATTTCCAAAGAGAACACCACCCTGTGCATGTGGTGTTTGAGAAACACTCCTTGAGAACATCAGATCAGTGGCAGGGGAAAAATGATGAATAAACATTTGGGATTACTGAGAAAATAAGAGGTGCGCAGAAAACATAATTGTGCCGGTGTATAAATCCAGAATGTAACACCACTTTGAGCACGGTGTGTTTTTTCTCCACATACTTCAAACAAGAATGGGGTGGCATCATGAGGGGGTATACAGAACAAAAAAAAAAAAAAAATAAAAATTATATTTTGATCAAGGAGACAAAAACTAATAAAAGAAACTTGGGAGAAAAAGAGAAGACTGAAAGGAAATTCAAAAGACAACTGAAGGTGAACATTTCTTATGGCGCTGTAGGGAAACCAGATCATCACACAGCAGAAAATTGTGAGTTTCTTTTTCCACAAGACTCATAATTAAATTGTGACACTATTTGTCAAAAAATGTTCAAATGTATAAACATGTTTAAAAAGCCACCAGGGTCATACAGGGATAAGACTTCCAGCACAAGAAGGCCCTAAAGGATGTGTTGCCAGAATCTGAGAAGCCATTTCAGCAGAAGGATGACTCAATATTTCTCTTATTTATCCTCTTTTCCTCAACTTCTCTTAGTGATTGCTCTCACAGGGAGACACCAAGCTGTTTGGACCCTCAGTCCAACCCAGTATGGCTATTTGCATGTTTTAAATAATAATTAATTCAAGTTTTTAATAGAAAAAATAGTGAACCATTATTGCAGAACCTAAATGAAAGGCAACCAAGACAAAATAGCATAAAGCACGTGGGAGCATCTTGGTTTTTGGAGGACCTATTCTCCATAATGAAAAGATTTTGTAGGATTATTTCTGAACTAAACTGCAGGTCACACATGCAAGAATATTTAATAGTTCATAATTCTCTGCCTCTTTTATTGTGCTTAGTAGGACTTAAAAGAATAGACAACATCTGTTGTCATCACAGAACAACTGCCCACAGTTCAGAGGTATTACAGCTTACAGTACCTTAGATTTATCATCCAAAGTCAAAGTTACACTCTATTTTACTTGGCAAGAAGAAAAGAACATAAAGCAAAATCTGTTCTAGTTATAATAACTACTTATTTGTGACTTCAATCAGATTTAATTGGAGAGGTGGCAAAGCAAGAAGCAGCAGGTGCAGGCATGCAGCTTGGGCTGCTTACTTTTTATAATTTCATTTTTTCAGGTAAGCTACCTTGGCAATCTAAGAAGGTCCCTCTACCCAAACTGCACGAGTTTGGTTTTCTACATTTTGCAGCATCTTGGATGCTTCCATTTCAAATGAGGAACACTAAGCACTATTCTACCACCCCCATGAAACTATTCTGATTTTATTCTTCCATTAAAAAAACGAAGAAAATAAACCAAAAAGAGCACTTTTGCTTTTTCTTTGCAGTGTAATTATTCAGCTAAGGGCCTACACAGCCCTGCCAGCCTTCACACCCCTGCCACCTCTTCTGGCAGACTCCTCTGGCACCCATCAGCTCAGCTCACCCAAGCCCCACAGCCCCTCACACTAAGGAGACCAGATGTGCTCCCTGGGCTGGGAGCAGAAAGGGGAGCAGCTACACAGGAATCCTGCCACCCACAGAACTTGCTATGCAAAGACAAAACACACAGTTTTATATGTCAAACTTCTCTAGAGATTTTACTAGGGGAAGGCAAAACCTGTACCAAAGAGTCAGGAAAGAACCTCTACCTCAAGTGGCAATTTAAAAGCTTCCTCACCGTTTCTGATACTCTTACTTCACTGACTTACACTTCTTTGTTCAGAACTGATTTTTTTTTACTTCACAGACTGTCACAGAAACACAGTTCAATCCACACAGTTCAAGCCACCTTTTGTCATCAGCTCTCTCTCTATAGGAACCATTTTACACAAACAAAAATGAAGCAACTTCTACAGTGAAGTAAGGCAACTCTAACACAGCAGTTTAGACCAGGAAGTGAGGATCACCATCTCCAACTGAAATTACAGGGGAGGATTTAAAGGGAAGATATAATTATCCAAAGGCTTAGGAGATGGATCATTGCCCTTCTATGATGGTTAAAGCCAGTGGAGACAGGCTGGGCTTTTTACTCATTTTAAAGATGGAAATTGGGAATGTCTTTCTTACAGAGGGCAGGCTCTTAGCAAACCTCTTAAAGATGCCAGAGCATGCACCCTAAAAACCTCTGAAAGTCCAACAAGGACAGCATGCAAGTGCTCACCCCTTAAGAAAGCTTTGTGTGACATAGGATCACACTACCTATCAGCTGCCCTTGAGTGATAGCCAAGGACCACTTTCTTCCCTTTAATCCATGAAAAGCACAGAAGGAGCAAGAATCTGGAATTAAATATTCCTTAGAGAAGGTGCAGGAGCTGAATAATGCATTCACACATCTGCTAATTGATGTAGCTTTTTTCTTCATCTTTTTATTGTTCCATAATTCTAATATTCCAATTTATTTCTTGGAGACCTCCTCGGTGTGCTGCCTACATTACCCATGTATTCCAAGTGTGCTTATACAGCTTCTCGGAAGAGTAGGACACTGCACTTTGATCAAGTGCTGTGGATTGTAACTTGTAGGATACTGGTATGAACTGGACTGGGGCAGAAATTCCCCCTGGAATTTTTTCAATGGGTCAGTTGGAGTTAATGTGGTAAATTGTGGGTAGCCTTCTTCCTTATTTCCACACCCTTTAAAAAACCCCAAAGAATCAGGCTTTCAATTACTTTGCATGGACATGGTCAGACCAGCATGCACTGCCCAGGGCTTTCTAATTCAAATTCAAACCCTTTTTGTAAGCAAAACACACAAAGGAGTCACCCTAAAGCACATCAGTAATAATAATTCCTTTCAATCTAAAATCAAACCTATGTGCCTGTGCATGCAAACTACACATCTGTGCATTTACCTGTGGTAACAGTACTGAAATCTTTCTTTCTTTTCCTTCCCAACAGAAGGTAAAAGTTTATGTCAGGTGGCCGTAGGCCAAGTGTTAACTTTTTAAAAATAACTTGTTCAAATATAATTTATAAAGAACAATATACATTGCAAATAAAGGCCTTACAAAGAAAGCAGTATTTTTTCCGTTTTAAAGTTTAGCTCTTCCTGTTTAATTGCTCATTAATACTTAGTCACTAAATTACGGAATTTAAATAATTTTGAATACAATACCTCAGCAGTTGTGAGGAATACATGCTCCTCAATATGTCTCATTCCACATGAGATAACACCAAGGGCAACTCCTGGGAACACATAGGAATTGTTACCCTGTCCAGGATAGAGAGTTTGTCCACTTGGAAGAGTGACAGGATCAAAAGGACTTCCACTGGCAAAAATCCCACGTCCCTAAATTGTAAGAAGAAAAAGAAAGCACATTAATTGAGAGATTGCTATTGAAGTATTTCTCACATCCTTTTAAATATCCACCACTCTGGAAGCTGGGTTGCATCTGTTTAGCATCTCTTCTGAGAGGCTGTTAAAGCTATTTGCCTGAATACATCTCAAGAACATCAGGGTGCTGATCCTGGGGATCACAGTGATTCTCTGGGGCTGTCTAACCCTATCTGTACAATTTCGAAGGACGGAAACTGAAGCCAGCAGTCATTATTCACTTTGTGCATCCATGCCAGAAGCAGCTCCATGGGAAGTACAGAGTTGTAAAACCCAAAGTGGCAATACTGCTGTGGTAGCAACAGGGGATGCTACTGGACTTTCTTCCCAACAGCAAAGCACCCCAAAAAACGACACTAAGGCAACTAAATGTCACACTTTTGGATGGGGTGATTTCTCAGGAGCTGTGAGCAGGCAGAGCTTTCTTTTCTTCCCCATCCCCCACTTCAGGCCCTTAGGCCAATTCCACAGCTGAACAGATTGACAGAGGTGAAAGCTCTGTCCCAGGAACATCATCCCATAGAGCAACAGCACAAGTCAGTGTGGAACCTCCTCTGCCAGGACCTTGGTGGTCCCCTCTTTGTAACACACTGAGTAGGGTGAGGGCACCAACCCCGGCACCTGCCAGTACTGATAAACCATTGAAATGTTTCCCAGCAGATTTTGGGTAACGCCAGGTACAACTGTGGCTGGCAGGGCCCAGGCATCAATGCCCAGACTGGCAAAGGTAGAAGAGCCTGTTTGGGGGAATTCAGGGAATTTATCTATATGGGTACAAGTTACACCCTAACACTCTTCCTGACCACTAACTCAGTTTAGATTGCAGCTCATGTGGGAGTGGCACTGCACAGGCTCAGTGTCTGCAGCCCAAAGGCCCCTGGCTCCTGCCTCCCCGAGGAAGGGAGCACCCTCAAATTTAAGCAGTGAATTTTGGTGGGGAAGAAAAGCCAGCCTTTATTTATGCTAGCATTGCTAAAGTGATAAATATCACTGTTAAATACTTCAGAGGCACTTTGTATCAGAAATAACTCTGCCTGCTTTAGAGAACTGGAAACTGAAATGCACTGTAGTGCACTTAAAATAGGCCACTGTTGCTCTTCAGAAGAATATTCTGTTTTGTTTGGTGTCACACACTATAATCCTGGCCTGCTTATTATATGTTTTGGTGACAGATCAAATACTTCAGAGTGTCTTTTGCTCTCTTTACCACATGTGGTTACCCACTACAACCAGTCCTTCGTGTAGGTTGCTTCCCTGGTTCCTGCACTGTGCTGTAATTACATCTGTGCTGTGGAGAATGGACATGCTAAATTTGTCTTTTAAACACTGAGAAACTGTCATTCAAAGTGCTCTGTATTTGACAAGAAATCCAAATACATCCATTATGAAACACATACAGTCAGGTACAATTACATTTCCAATTCTAGGCTGAACTACAGGGTAATGTGTTTATCAGTGCTTCTATAATAATGAGCAAGCAGAGTTCTCTTAATTTTTACCTATGTTTATGTAATAGAAAACTTTGTAAAAAGAGTCAATTACCCCAGTTCTTAATACAGAATGATTTTAAAGATTCTGTTTCATGTATTGAAGTATTTTCTTACCCTAAAGAGTATTTGTTAAATCTCAAATGAAAAGCATGCCACTGTGTGTATATTTTACACAGAATGGTACAGGTCAAAAACAGACATAATGCTTTAGTGATTGATGGTGACTGATGCTTTGGTTATAATAAAGATTATGAGTGTTGCCTACACCAATAAAAGCTATGTCTTGATTTCATGAGAGTGCAAGCATGCAGTGAATTCAGTGAAATTGTCTTGATTAATCTGAAAAATCTGATACTTAATTTAAATAATTTTATCTTTGTACAGAGACATGATTAGTACCTGCTACCCCACCCTCTGTCCTCATCCCTTTTAAAATTTAATTTCAGATTTACTTTTCATGACTTATACTGGAAAGATGTTAATCTTTGGTTACCTCTGTGTATTTGTAGCACTGCTCAGCAGTGCATTCTGCTTTGCTGGTGGGATTGCTGAGAGCAAAAATTATAGGACGTTTATTTAGAGCAGCCATATCCTTAAGAATTTGTGTAGTAAAAGCACCACCAATTGCAGCAACTCCTAAAGAAGAAAAACACACACATAACAAGTAGAAAAATTAAATTAGTTCAAGGTAAGACATGCATATCACTTGTAAAAGAACAGAGCTCCTTTTTCTTTCTCTCTGCCTCTTTAATATGGAGTTCAACCTTTTTCCTTTTTCAACCTTTTTTGTATAAAAGATATTGCAATAGTGAAACTTCAGTATTATCCCTAGCATAAAGCAGAACCCATTTTCCCCTGTATAATCTGGTGAATTCCTCCCTTCCCTTTCCTCAGGCCCTTTGTGTAAGATAAAAATGTTATCACCTAACCTGCAGCTAGGTCCAGCATGGACTAGATAGATACAGCTCTGGGTCCTAATGTTTTGTGCATCAGACTGGATAGTTTCTCCCAAATCCAGTGCGTCAGATTTCGATTTTTTCTATGTGATGAGTAAAATCTCTGCATTCTACATTTGAGCTGACAAATAATAATTTTGAGTCTAGGCTTTTCCCTGACAGCAACAATTTTTTTTAATACGTCCCTTTTCATTGCACCAGAGATGCTTTTCTATTCCCTATACTGTCCATACTTACAAATGCTATTCATAGGAACTGAATGCCACTCTTGCAGGATGAAATCATCGCACTTAGGATGCACTCGGCTGCACTTTGGACTTGTAACCAGTACTTAGATCTTGGACCTCAGACAATTCACAACCAAAGAGGGGGGTGTGTGATGTTTTTGAGATGCCAAGTACACCCATATTTCTGAATAATCTACAAGACCTGGGAATTCAAGGATATCTACACCTTCAGTGAAAATAAACAGATAAACAGATCTTGGAGTAAAACTAAGGATCTTTATTTTACTGGAGGCCCCTCTCACCTGGCTTGGAGAGAAGGTAGCCAGCCTCCCTTGTCCTCAGAGACCCCAGAGCCTGACACCCCATTCTGCTTTCCACACAGCATCTGATTTTCAAAAGCAGGAAAAAGAGCTTATTTTCCCTCTCCTGGGAAGTGGAAATGGATTAAAACCCAGGCTGGGAGAGAAGAGAGCCTGGAACTTGGGCCCTTCTCAGGTCAGTACTGTAACATCTCGTCACTGATGCTCAAATGAGATCCTGACAGTGTTTATTCTAAAAGGAGAGCCTGGGATCTGTACAAGGTCCTTGGGGGAGGTGAAAGGGGCCCTCACTGCCCAGAGCTGGCTCAAACGTTGTGCTCCAGGACTAACATTTCTTTAAGGCATCTCAGAGTATTTTCTGACTGACTCCACATGGAACATGGTATCATCTGTCACATACTGCTATTTTTTGCAACTCTGAGCTCTCTGTACTTCGCCTTCTATGAATGAGAGGGATGCTTAGATGCAAAAGCTCTGACAGACCAGCTGAGGCACTCAGTGATGAACAGCTGTTTAAGAGCCTGTTATATACCTTAGTTTCTGGTTATATCTTCAGTTGCCGAGTGTTTAATGTCTTCTAAAGCTGCTTTTGGACAGCCAACAGTAAGAATGACCATCTTCAGATTTAAGGTAAAGCAAAATGCTTATGGCTATTAATTTATTTTTCTTTTTTTTTTTTATTAATTGCAGTTTCTTAGACTGGCTCTATCTAAATTAAGGTTTTTCCTTGAGCCATTGCAAGCAATGAATTGTGTATCAGATTTACTCAGAAAGAGCTAACTGAAACAGTGGGAGGAGGACAATCAACATATTTCCCCATGACTCCTGGTACTCCGGGGAACATACTGAATGTCTAGCCACTTCAACCAAAAATCCCTAACATTAGTTTCTATTGCTGTTTCTAATGGAAGAGACTTCATTATACAGAATTGATAAGAGAAAGTGACCTTGAGGGAGGGACACAAAGGTTTATACATTAAAATGATACACAGTAAATCTATATTTCATGTCAGCAAATCTTCCCTAAGTATCCACACGCCTTTATTAGGATAAATACTCATTCATTCTACTCTTCTGTCCCTCTAGCTTTTTCAGCCTTCTAGTATACTAGGCAAGTTCTCTGGACTACTTGGTCTCCTCTTCCAGTCATATCCTCACATAGCACAGGAAAAGAAACACTTTACCACACGATGACCACCGGCTAAAGTGCATTTTACTGAACAAGGACCATGTGGTGTAGGCATAGCCAAAATGGTAGCTCTTAAAATGTAGGATAATTATCACTGTGGCATTTCAGTTTTCTAGCACCTGATGGATGACTTTACTAGCTAGATAGATTAATCTTCAAGTCTTACGTATTTAAAAGAAGATCAAGAGTACTCGCAGTTCATTCCTGAAACTGAAGTACAATAACCAAACTATAGAGAGCTGAGAAATCCAATATTGAGATCACAATCCTTCAGCTTTTACAAAAGAAAAAAATCAGCATTTTAGTCTGCATAAAGGACTGCTGGCTGAGGACCGAAATGTGAGCAAAAAGAAGACTCAGATACAGCACCCTCATATTTCCATAGCTTTACATGAGCTTAGCTCAGTTTTCTTACTCCAAGTTTGAGGTTATGTGTATTACACCTTCCACATTACACCAGAAGTAATTTAGGAAGGTGGTAAGGTCCTCCATCAAATGTTTCAAGCCAGTCAGATTCCTTCCCCTGTAAAATGGATGGCTCAGAATGAAAGCAGTGTTACATGCTTGGATAGTTACTATTTGTTCAGTTGCTAATAGAGTCCATTGTGCACCCAATGTTTTCTGAAAACACACAAAGGTAAACTCTGTTCAGAGGAACTTGATCTTGTCTTCAGACAAAGCCACATTCCCTTCTTTTTTTTCTACAAAGAATAAGGTCATTGCTTTAAAGTCAAAGAACTTACCTATTAGCACAGATGGTTTTATAGCTTTAACAATATCTTCTAGATTTTTCATTTCAGCATGTTGGTGGGCAAAACGCTGTTTCTCGTGTGTTAATGAGGCACGGCCCTGAGTACGGAACAACAAGAAAAATATATTTAGGTTTAAAGGAACCTAATATCCTGGGATAATCAGTTTTTCAAGTATCTGGTTTAATTCATCCTATTTTCATTTCTACTTTTACATCTATCATATCAGACAAAGTTACACTGTGTACAGCTAACATGCTTAGAATAATTTAGGACTAATCTATTTGTCCAAGCAGTCAATAAATTCAGTAATTGTACTTTAAATCTAAAGTAGCTGTAGAACATCACAGTATTAACATCTATTTGAGCAATTATATGAAATTTGTAACTTAGCAAAATAAAAATAGTTTCTCCCAGCTTTTTCAGCTTTGCTCTTGTCTAAAATTATAGAGACAAAATGGTGCAAGTATTTAGACTACAGCAGAGCCTACATTTTTCTTCACATTTTTCATATTTAAGTCATTCATTATTAAGGATAGAATAAAATAATTCTAACCAGATGTCTGGTGCACTAACAAAATTGACTCAGCTGTGAAAAAACTTTCACCCTGATCTCTACTGGCAATTTCCACCCAGCAATACCCAACAAGGTTTCCAAAGGGAATATGACAGATGCAGGAGGAAGGGCTATAGAGTATCACTGACATTGACTTGGCCTGCAAAGTGGCTTTGGGCTCAGTCTGAGTGTGAACTGTGGAGTGAGAATGGGCCAGAGTTTGTGAAAATTCTGTTAGCTGTCTAAATATGCAAAGCTTTGTCTGTACACAGACATCTGAAAATTTCAGCAGAGAAGTTTAAAATGAGCACTCCTCTGCCCTTCATTTTAGTCTCGTGCCTGCAGAAAATATCACTGCAAAGGCATTTTTCAAACACAAGTCTAGAAGATGGTTCCAGCCCTTCAAACATCAGACAGAAAGATGCAGATTAAGCAGATATATAGGGAAGTACATGAGGAAAATTGAATGCTGAATGTAATTTTGACCAAATATCCAGAACAGACATCACCTCCCCAGCCACACCTTTTACAACTGATAAAATGAAAGTTTCCTTAATCTCAGCAAGATTATTAAGGCTACATTGAAACAATGAAATAGAATTCATTCCACAATTCCACCAAATTCTGCAAATTTGAAAATTTTGGCTCAATTTAGGCCTGCAGACACCATCAGACATAAGCCATGGCTAGTTTTTGTAACAAAACTGAGGAAGCTGGTGCTTAATTTCAAACCGCAGTTGTGCAGCGTGGCAGCACGTGGCCGTGCCAGTGCCATCACTGAAGCTCCTCTCTTGGTCCTGGCTCAGCCAGCCAGAGCTGGTGGGCAGAAGAGGCTGTTTCTCATTTCCATCTGCAAGGAAAGCACTTCCATCCCAAGCGTGCCACAGGAAGCTGTCATGTGGTCAGGGCTGACGGAGCTGCTCTGCCCCACAGCACGCCAGCTTCTTATGGCTCACCCATGATTACAGGGCATTTCCACACATCTCACTTTTCTACACATTTTTATGTCTGGATGGGCTTATGGAGGTCTTAAGTGTTCTCCTAGAGTGATCAGCACAGAAATATTGAGATAGGGGCACTTGATTTCCTTTGTGGATAAAATGTGGAATTGTCAGCTCTGAGGGAATGCCGCAGTATTAATCATTTTTGGCATGTTCATACCTGAANATCTGCAAGGAAAGCACTTCCATCCCAAGGGTGCCACAGGAAGGTGTCATGTGGTCATGGCTGACGGAGCTGCTCTGCCCCACAGCACGCCAGCTTCTTATGGCTCACCCATGATTACAGGGCATTTCCACACATCTTGCTTTTCTACACATTTTTATGTCTGGATGGGCTTATGGAGGTCTTAAGTGTTCTCCTAGAGTTATCAGCACAGAAACACTGAGATAGGGGCACCTGATTTCCTTTGTGGATAAAAAGTGGAATTGTCATCCCTGAGGGAATGCCACAGCATTAATAATTTTTGGCATGTTCATACCTGAATCATTTCACCACCATACGTATTCTGCAGTCTGCCATTTCCCAGCATCCCAGCAGATGTCCCCACAGGCTGCACACACACTTTAGACCCATCTAATTTTAAAGCAGGAATTTTCCTTAACGTTTTCAAGGGAAAAATATGAAGCTTTCTTTTTAGTGAGCAAAGAAAAAGAAACCTCAACATTTATGACTCCCATACCAAAAGCCTGTTGCTAGGATTAACTCAAAATACTATATATAATAAAAGTAATTCTAATCTACTCTTTCTAATCTGCTGATTGGTTGGAATTGAAATGCTTGGTGGAGCCTCACTTGGAGGCAGGTTTGCTGGGCAGCCAGGAGTGAGTGCCATGGGCCACCATCCAGTCTCAGGCTGCTTCTTTAGATGGTTCCTTAATGGCTCATCATGCTGCTGCTGAGGAGGCCAGTTTTCCATCTGACTCTAAAATAAAACCTCTAGGAGACTGCCTTGGGCTACCAAGGCAAAACAAATCACCGCCAAGGGCTGTGACCAGCTCGCTCTTCAGGCTGTGGCAGGCTGGTAGTTCTGAGCCTCTCAGGATCTGCAGATCTGAACAGATTGCTCAGGAAAGGTGACCTTTGATTTTTTTTCCTCAGTACTTAACAGCCAAGAGATCAGGCTGACATCTTAGTGGATAAAAATGTTGCCATTCTTTCATTTTCAATTTCAGTCAAACCAAATATCCAAAATCCTTCATGAAGAAGACTTACTTTTTTATACAGTTTTACACTTGACTGGCTTTTGAGTAGGTGTTAAAACACTTACTGATGAAACACCAGGGATTCAAAGTCGTGACACTGACAGTGATCTTTCATTTAATTGGCTAAAAAGGAGTACTCAGACAGTAAGGATGTGATACACTGCAACGTTTTTCAGGCTGCTAGGTAGCAAGACCAGTGCTACCCAGATGGGTCAGCTGAGGTCAGATTCACTTCTGCCTTCCTCTAATTTCTGTCTGCTCTTAATTTCACACATGATATTCTACCACTCTAAAAAAAAAATACTCAAACAAACAAAAAAACCAATGCAAGTCAAAACCCAAACAATTTAAAATTTACATATTTATTCAGCTTTGGTCTGAATTAGTTTGATACCATTAGTCAGCACAGATCATGTCTCCAAGTAAATATTTTTCTAGCATATTAGCTAAGAATGAAATATTAAATTATGTGGCTTAGTAAAAAAAACAACAGCTATGTGCATAGAGACTTTTGCTCAGAAAATGCTTACAAAAGAAATTATATGGTTGGGTTGGTTTTTTTGGTTGCTGTTTCTTTTGGGGTTTTTTTTGTTGTTTTTTTTTNGGGTTGGAAGAGACCTTAAAGATTCTCCTTCCACCCAGCCTGCCATGGGCATGGACACCTTCCACCAGACCAGGCTGCTCAAAGCCCCATCCAGCCTGGCCTTGAACACTTCCAGGGATGGGGCACCCACAGCTTCCCTGGGCAACCTGTGCCAGTGCCTCACCACCTTCACTGTAAAAAAAAATTCTTCCTAATTTCTAACATGAATTGATCCTCTTTCAATTTAAAGATGAAATCCCTTGTCCTATCACTCCATGCCCACTCCAGCTTTCCTATAGGCCTCTTTAGGCACTGGAAAGCTGACAGAATGTCTCCTGGCTCCTTCTGTCCTTCAGGCTGAACAATCCCAATTCTCTCAGCATTTCCTCATAGGAGAGGTGTCAGAAATGTATTTTAATTGTTAATTCAGTGATCCCAAAGGAGCTACATAACACCTCCCTAAGCCCTACATCCAAGATTTCAAGACCAGCCAGTTGATATGATTACAAAGCTTCAACAGTTTAGAGGCCAGTCCTTTAGACAGTATTTTTCTTCTCCACAAATGGATAAATTCTTAAGTTCTCATCTCCACCAAGCAAAAAGGCAGCAGCAAGAGCAAGACTAGCTTTCCTCTGTACCCTGCCAACAGAGCAAGCAAGGGCTTGCAGGAAGGAAGCAACAATTTTGTTTTGTGTATCTTCCTTAAAATAAAGGTTTGCCAGTCCATTCAGTACAAGCTTCCAGACACTCATCCCTGAATGCCTATAGCTGGAATAAGAAATCTCAGAGTTTCTGTCAGCCAGCAGAAAGAAGAGGATGGAGCCAAAATGCACAAGTCTCAGTTCTGGATTTATGTGGTTTGCTGTCTTGTCTCCTTCCTGACACTGGAGAGATGCAAAGTGGCTGGACCTGTCAGTGCTGAGCTGCTCTGACTAAAACATCTTCCAGAAGCACAGAGCACATCTTTTGACATTTCAATTTCCAGCCCTGGCTTAGCCAACTTTTGTACTGCTGGGCTGCTGGGAAATGAGCAGTAAAGGATCAACACAAAGCAGCATAAATTAGAAATTGTTCTGGTCTGCTTGCATCTCCATAATCCTAAAATAATAAGATGGCACAGAGCTTACCGGTATTTCCTTTCTTATCCTAATAGGAAAAACAAAAAATGTAAAATACACAATACTTTGGAGAGTTTGAATGAGGTCTGAGGTTCTGTCTATGAAGCTCTGAGTCTTTTAAGAAGAAATCTTCAGTCACATTCAGATATGTCTTCTAAGTCCACTCTCTTGCTCTTTCAGCATCATTAAAAATTCATTCAGTCAATGAAAAGGGCTCAGAAAAAGCAGCAGTTTAAAGACTTTTGCAGTACACCAAACCTCTGGACAGTCTCACTGTTTCACTGAAGCACCTCAATGCTCACCACACAGGGGAGAGATTTTTTGGAGAGGTTATTTTCCAGGAGCTCCTATCAAAGGATGTTATTGCACTGCTGTTCAAATAGCTGTACAAAGACTCCTCCAGGCCAGGCATCAGCTGTGTTAAGGTGTATTATGTTTTCTATTATGTACAGCATATGTAGATGTGCAAATAGATATGTGTCTCTCTCCTGCATCAAGGGACACTACCCAAATCCAAACAGAAAATCTTTCACACTGAAATCCACAGATGAACCAAGAGATGTAATGTGATACCTGTGCAGCTGTTTGGAGGGGAGGACACAAACTCACAAACTCTTTCAAGAGGAAGGGGAAGGCAAAGTGAGAAAAAGAGGCTGAATATTCTTCTTACTTTTACTTCCCAAAGGTATTCATCATCCCAAGAAAAAAAAACAAAAAAGCACCAAGATAATTTCTTATAATTTTAAATGCCATATAATCTTATATGCCTTTCTTATCTTTTATAGAATAATTAATTTTTGGGGTACTATAATAAGTTTGCTTGAGTTGAAAAAAAACCAAACAAAAAACCCCAAACAAAAAACAACAACAACAACAAAAACTAAAAACAGCCAACCGAAAAACTACTAAAACCTAATGTACCACAAAGAAAATCATAGTATCTTTAATGGATAATCAGGTTGCCTGAATAAACTATACAATATAATTCACTAGAATACTGAAGGTTGAGAATATTAATAACACTCAAAAAGATTAATAATCCTTAACTCCAAAGACTCAAAATTAAAATGCCAGAAATTACTTTTTTGGTGGAAAAGTATTGCCTCTATCACAGTATAAATCTGTACCAAGAAACCTTTGGGTTATTTTGGATTTGAACTAAAGAGAACAAAGCAGCCTGGAAACAGACATATTAGAAGTCACTGTGGTACCTGAGATGGAAAGTAATAGGAAATAAATTCTTTATTAGCACATGAATTACAAAGGTGGACTGTGTTAAATCAGCAGATGAAGTACAGAGATAAAGAAACAATAGCAGCATTCTCTGATTGTGACATTATGTATGAAAGATGTTGGCAATCCTAAAATGTCTTTACTACTTAATGGGTCAGAGTCATTTGTATTATATTTTATTATTACAAAATACAGTCACTTGAACGCCAGGACCTTTCAGTTCAAGGAGCAAAAGGAAGTAATAGGACACAGTAACTATTAGCTCCATGAAAAAATTGCTTGTATTTTGGATTTGAAACGCAAGCAGTTCACAGGGACCAGTTTTCGGGGAAGGTTCTGAAGTTTTTAGTTTAAGGGTCTGATAAACAGGGATCAGGTTTCAAGCAAATGTACATCACAGTTTTCACAGAAAGCTACTCTTATCATCACATTATAGTCAAATTGAGGCTCAGATAACAAACAAAAATGACCCAGTAATAAAACCCTGAGAATTTTCATAGAAAACAGCTGTAAAAACAGAAGATCAGACTGCACAGCAGACCTCTATATGGGAAATAAGAAATGAGAGGCAAACCTTACAAATGGCACCAGCGTGCAGCCTAATGCCATGGCCTGTTTGAACTGGCTCTTCTGGGGCTGCCCCACGAACCAGGGCTGAAGAGCAGAGCAGGGAGAGGCAGGGCTGGAAGCTCTCCAGGAACTGCTCTTCCCATCAGCTGGGAGGCAGCTGCGACTCAGACAGAGCACCCTGACAACTGCACTGTCCCACATTCGAGGCAGGGCTGGCACTCATCCCGTCTCACAACCAGGGAGGCACAAATCTATTTATATAAGCACTTGCCTCCATTTCACTGTGTCAACTGTGGCTTATTTAAACAAGAGCTCAGAGATCGGTACACAGATAAATTCATAAAATAATTTGAGGTTCTGAAATACTGAAGACATGAGAACGACAAAAGAGAACTGTAGACCAGGGAGCAAGGCAGTCCATTAGTATGTTGACTATTTCCAACTGCAAATGTTTTGGTTTTACTTGCGAGTCCCTACTGCAGAATTAAGAGAAAAACAAACAAAAAAGAAATTGTGAAAAAAGCCTGTGGTAAAGAGTCATGGGAGAAGGTGGGGAAGCACCTCCCTTTTGGGAGATGGTCTCTACTTGGCTTTTTTACCTGTTTCATCACAAGTAATTCTATGGTCTAAAGGTTGTTGAGAGCTCTAGGCAGGGACTACAGAGGGACCTCCATGGGGAGGCCCCAGAATCGTGACAGGGATGCCACAGGAGGGGCACAGAGAGCAGGCTGGAATGGGACAGGCCAAGCTCTTCCCAGACAGAATTCCAGGACAGCATGAGGTACAAGAAGTCACAAAATGAAAAATAAAAGAAGATGGAGGCATGGATATGTACTCACTGAGGAGGGTTTGACTGAAGTCCAAGGGCCTGCAGGTGACAGGCACTCCTGTGCAACCTCATTTAGGAATCAAAAAGCAGAGACATGCAAGCCCTCCCAAAACCCCATACCGAGACTGATTATAAAGTGACAGTGCCTCCTGATCAGGCCCATCATCTAACACCTAAAAGTGAAAAAAATACTTAAAAACCAAACAGGCAAATTGGGCAAACAACTAATAAACAGTTTGTTGTGAATTGTGTGAAAAAACCACAACATTTGGAGGAGACAATGTCATAAAAGTTGGCAGTAAAACATACAATTACAGTAAGAAATACAATTTTGGTGTTGATTTTAAAACACATTGTTAGAAAAGTAGAGTTGGTTTAGTCCTGTAAAATTTATAAACAACCCTTTCCATGTAAATAACCACAGGTTAACAAGGTTAACAAGCAAGACAAAATTTATAAAGACAATTATTTCAAAAAGATCTGAGAAGCACAGCAAATCACAAATCCACAGAACAGCAGAAAATGGAGCAAATCAATCATTAATTTCAGTAACAGAGCACGGGCAAAAGAAATAATAAACTGCCCAAATTAGGTCCCCATCTCATCAGTACATCTAATGCACAGTGTCCAAGAGTTACATGCCAACAAAGGCAATGGGTTTTGGTGGTGTCTCTGTTAGAGAAACACCCCACCAATCACCCTTTTGCCTGGTTCTCACTTGTTTTCATACATTACTCATCGAGCATGAGTCATGCCATGAGCATTCAGAGACAAATTAATGTTTCCTTTTTGCAAAACATGTACTTGATATAGAACATGATAAATGCAAGATGAAAGTGCACAGATTAATTCCCCAGACATGAGGAAAACTGATGAAGCAAACAAGGATTGCTTTGCTGGGATGTTTTCTGAATAAAATAAGGCAGAGACTGCTTTGAGTGGTTGTGGCACCTTGGAGATACCCAAGGCATTGCATCTTTGCTAAAATGTAAATCATTTTTTGGCTCAAAGAGCCCCAGCCAGCTGCAGTCAGCCATAAAAGAACTGATCAAGAACAGAAGTGTCAGAATAATTGACTGTTGATAAAAAGAAATCTAGAAATAATTAAAAGCTAGCAGAACTGGCAGACAGTGGTATATGAAAGCTAAAACCATTATCAAATTCATATTTAGTATGAAATTAAAACTTTTTAAAATAGTGATTATTGATAAAAATTAAAAAAATAAATCAGTAACAGTCTGGATGGGATTCAGTTTGATATTATGATACTTCATTGTGAGCTCTGAAAATTCTTCCACTTGTTATATTAGGCTGGTACTAAAATTCTGGTATGATTCCCAAATGCCCTCTTTTCTCTTCCATCTTTCTCTAAGCAAAGACTGAACCACGTATGCACCCAGCTTTGACCAAACCATGAAATTTAATCAGGGTCATATCCAATGCCATGGATAATTGGTTGTGAGAATCTTTTGCAAATAAGATTGCCAGAGATAATGAAATGGGGGAAAGTCGATGAAAAATTAAATCCTTTTTTATAATTGTCTACAGGTTTACCTGTTTACCTCCATTATAATTAATCAAGACCACAGAAATTGGTAAATTTTTGGGATCTATTTCAGTCTTCCTCTGATACTAAAAGATCAATATTCTGAAGCCTTCAGCCATCAGACCTCAGTGAATATTTTTGTGCTTGTTATACAGGGTTTAAGATCACATATCTAATGGATATTTAAAATAAAAATCACTCGACTAGACACAAATACTACTATGCTGAACTAGAAAGAATAGAGTGCAAAACTATCAGAAGAAACATTTCTCCATGATGACTTACTCTTTAAAATTAAAGATGACATTCACCCATCTGCAAAAGAATGACTTTTATGCACTGGAGATTATGTGGCATACGAAAATGTAATGCTGCCTTGCAAGTCACAGAAAAACTTCACTGCAAGAGAAGTGTGTTTGGCAGACCAGGAACATTCCCTGTCCATCCTCAGCACAGGAGCAGCCATCCTTGGCAGAGGGTGTGGGGCAGTTTACACTAAGTCCATTTAAATATTAAAAAGGCCTTATTAACTGCATCATATTCCTAGGAAGTTCCAAGAACCCTCTTGCCTACCCTGTTCTTGGTATTGCCTTAGAAAACAAACAAAACAAAAAACCCAAAAAACAATGAAAGCTTTTGCAGCACATTACTGAAATGCTCAGACAATGGTGAATCTCATGAATATCCCAACATTCTCACATTCTGCCTCTTCTCAACTAATTGACACAAAAGAATTTACTGTCTTTAAAGTTCATGAAGTAAGACTTGGCCACTAATGCAGCTAAACATGACACTATGGCAGCTTTAAACTGTGGTCACCACACATCACACATTTATGTAATCTGTGGGATTAACAGAAAAAAATATGGGAACACTGAGAATAGGGGAATGGAGTGTGGGAGACATTATCCAAAAATGAGTTTATATAGGTAAATACATATTCATCAGACAGACTGTGATTGTGTGGTAACTCAGAAATTCAGAACTAAAGATGAGTCACAGCTGATTATGTATAATCTTCAGGTACACAAGAGTGCAAAACCAACTTTGAAGTGTCTCTTAATTAAGCATTAGAATTTCCATCTGAATGCACTGGGATACTTAAGACAGTAAGTTTTTAAAAGTCACAGTTTAAGCAGCAAAATTCTAATGATATTATGATGTGCAAAACTTCCTCATCCACCTTTGCCAAACAGCTTCAAAGGGTGAAAGCATTCTGAACAAACTTTAAAAAACCAAAAAACAACCCCACACTGGTATCTACAACACTTTAAATTCTCTAGAAGGAATTATAGAACACAACTATGGACAGTATAACAAACACAGCCTTCATCACCAGCTCTTTTACCACAACATAGCAGAAAAGTTGGTCATCAGTCTTGGTTTAATGAAAACAGATGGTTCCCATGGGGGGAAAATAAAATTAACAGGAGAATGAAAACACAGCTGCACTTGAACTGAAATTAAAAAGCCACAAAGGAAAAATTCAGCAACAAAAGCCTGATAAGTGACTTCGTGGCAGCTTTTGAGGGTGGGGGAAGAAGAAAAAGGTGGAAACTGCAGCCAGGTCAACAACAGTTACCAGGTTATTTTTCTTTGGATAGAACTGGTTGAAATTCTAACAAAAAGTAGATGAAAGGAGAAACAATGTTTAAATCTATAATAAAATTGTGAAATTAATGATCAAAAGCCAGCACAGAATATAAATGATGTAAAAATTAGTTTAGTTGGACAAAGTAATTGCTGAATCTTCAGCAATTCTATTATTTCTCATACTGCTAAAGCAACTGATCAGAATATTTCTAGTACTGAAAAGGTCTCCCTGCTTCACATAAAATTCTTTTGATCAAGCAGGTTTCGGTGAGGCAAGTTTTAAGGGACCCTTATTGATCAGGTTTCCATTGATACATGTCAGTAGTAAGAAAGAAGTGTCAGTTTAGTTTATGCAAAACTTGATTAACTGGTGAACTATGCTCTGATTTTGGTCATTTTTACCTTTGCAATAATGAAAGGGTTTATAATAATAGAGTTCTTCTGATTTTACATTGTTCTTATGAATCTTCCTCATTTACTTCTCTTATCACAATTCTAAGAGTTTGGAAAGTCCTTCAAGCCTTGCAGCATTTTACTGCAATCAGCTAAAGCCAAAATAATTTCTTAAGTGGAACTAAATCACAGCATTCTCCATTCTCTATCAGGCCAGACAAAGGAATCAGGAATAGTTTAATTATTTACTCACTGTATATATAACTTCCCAGCAGTTAAATCTCAAGCCTCTTGAGGCTTACATTGTGTTTTCTTTCTTCGGAGGGAGGGTATTTTGCCCCTTTTTTTTTTTTAACTTTTCTGGGGAGACCATTTTGCTGCAGAAGAAAGCCAAGACAGGACTTGCAGAGCCCTTGACCAAGGACATGTTTGCCTATGTCCAGCCCAGGCCCTGCACTGACAGATGTCCCTCAAACACAACACAGCAGCAAGCACCCATCCATTCTCAACCCCTCAGGACAGCCAGATGGGAAAACTGGCGCTGCCAGGTCTTCCAGGAACACAAGCAATGACCTGAAATATGCACCGTCGGTTCCTGCTGCTTGCATCAACATCTGGCCACAAATTCAGCCCTAATCTACCTCAGACAGCTGTTATGTCTGGCAATCACAAGCAGTTCACAAATACACTCCAGGCAGGACATGAAATCCAGTGGACTGCTTTTTGGACAAAACCCAAATGAAAGCTCCACCAAGAAGAATAAGCAGAAGAAAGGAACATCGAGGCTGTGTGAGACACTGATTGGTTTTGGCACTGCTCGAGAGCGCAGAAGCTCAAAGGTGGTGAGGAAAGAATGCAGTCACCGAGTCACTAAAAATTTAGAACCTATGAAAGGAATGACTCTCTGTGTACCAAGAGCAACAACCCAAATTCTCAGCTGACTGACATATTAGCAGTGAGAGGTGTGAAGAGACTGGGACAAGAAAACCAGGGAGAAGAAAGGCTGGTTAACCACCTTGGCTGGACAGACATGCAGCAGAGACCTCTTCTACTGCTTCAGGGCTGTGAAACTGCTACACTTCTGCTCCTGTTAGTTTGTTTCCTTAATCACCATGAGGTGATTTCAGTTCTATTGTATAATTTGGTATGCCCAGTTTCTATGGTGAAAGAAATGGTGCAACCTGATTCCTCTTAGGCAACCTCAAGGTCTCCACAGCCACAGGCCTTCAGTGATTTCTGTTTGGACATAAAATCACTTCAAAATTATCAGATGAAAACCAAAATGATTAAAAACACTCATTAAACAAAACAAAAAAAAAGCACAAGAGGAAAAAAAATCTGTGTCCTAGATACCTACATTCTTCTGTACCTGAGCAGGCTACTTTTGTGCCTTCTGGCAAGGGATGACCAAGATGGCCTTGGTAACATCTGCCCATCTCAATGTCTATGACTGTACTATTTTCCCTTTAACAGGATGAGTAAAAGATGCTGTTGATGCTGTCCAATAACTCAGCAGACACTGCCTGCAGAATGCATCCTCCTGACACGCAGTTGAGTGAACCACAAAAGACCTTTAAAGTCAGACAGCCAAAGAATTCTGTGAAGTGTGGTACCAACAAAGATGACCACAAATACTGCAAACTGACCAGCAAGGTGAAAAAGCAAAGGCAACTGGCCTCTCATCCACTTCTTTTAAGTAGCTCACAAACTATTAAATATATAACCACCTTTTAAAACATACTGGTTTCTTTATTCTGGCACATGGAATTCATATGTTTCTTTATTTTGGCACATGGAAGGAATGAGGTAAGGGTGACTGATGAAGTCTCTCAGCAGCTTCAAATTCTGACCAGTGTTGATAGCACTGCAGACCACAACATCTGCAACATGAGCTGTATCACTGTGCAGAGAAGCTTTTTGTTGCAATGCATCTCAGTTCTTGCAGAAGGATGACTGGCCTGCCATCCTAGTAATGTGTCTATACATCTTTGTTCAAGACGGTGCTAACAAATAATTGTCACATTTAAATGGGAAATATTAAAACCTGAAGCTGAATACATTTTCTTACACATTTTTTTAATGAACTGCTGAAAAATTCTCTTCATTATGTACTCATCCCTAATAGAAATAGAACAGGAACTCCAAGCATAATCATCCCTCCCACCAAGTAACATGGCAGTCTGTCACTAATTTAATAAACTTTAAAAAAGAAAAACAATTCGCTATGCCAAGAGAGATATTGTTGCAGTTGCTTTCACCAAGAATATATTCTTGTCTTTATCTACAGAATGCAAGTAGGATTGTGATATTTAAAGTAAAGACAAAATTGTATTACCTTTACGACTAATCCCTTAGAATCAACCAACCATATTCTTTTGGTAGCTGCATCTTTGGATAGCCCTTCTTTTTCCATAGCCATAAGAATGAGGTTTGCTATCCCCAATGCAGCCTGAAGGAAAAAAAAAGAACAGTAGAGTACAAAACAAGAAGTGAAAGAAATCCCCTGCTCACATGTTTCATTTACCCATTATTTTAGATATTTTTTAATTTTAATAAACAATAAAACTGAATCATTATTTTTTCATAAATAAACCTAGTGAACTGTTGCTACTATTTGGTAATTCGAAACCATAACACAGGAGAATAGCATAGATAAATCTTAAATCATATAGTAGTATAGATAAATTTTCAAATGGCTCTCAGAGTGTGGCATTAAATGTTGAGGCTGGAAACTAGAAAAATGCAAGAACTAACATTTATTCCACATAATGACACTTCCAGCCCTGGAAGTGTTCAAGGCCAGGCTGGATGGGGCTCCCAGCAACCTGGTCTAGTGGAAGGTTCCCTGCCCATGACAGCAGGGGTCAAACTAGATGATCTTTAAGATCCCTTCCAATCCAAACCTTTCTAACATTCTATGATATTAATCTCAGAGTACATGAAATATTTTTTCTTCTTTGAAATTTTTGTAATTTAAACTAAAGGAAATAAATAACAGTATGCATGCCAGAAAGTAAAACACAAGAGCTTTTGCTGTTATCTTTTCTAAGATGTCCATCAGAAAGGTAAGCCTCCTTTTACCTGCTATTCATGTGTTTTGTAACTCTAGACTTGGCTGTGCTCCCAGTCAAAGCAGGGGAAAAAAAAATTCATGTCTCAATCTTTTGCTGAAACGTGTTTCATTCTTACTGGATTTTGTAATATTTCATCCAACAGATTAAATGTCATACAGGTACAGATTGAAAACTAGGCACCAAAACAAGCCAACAGACTGCTAAATATTTCTGATTACAGACCCATATATGTATATTTTGGAGTTGGTTCTGTTTCTTGATCTTTATCACTGACTTTCACTGAGAACCAAGTGAGATTTTCCTCTTTTTTTTGTTAATAAATAAGTAGTTTTATTAAAAACCAGCTCCTGCAGCAGGGCTAAAAGCTACCATTACCTCTTTGCAGCAACAGCCACACTAAAACTATTGACAAAAAAATAAACATTAGACCATTAATTCATCTGCTTGTTGAACATGGAACAAAACCAGGGGAAGGAACTCTAGAGAGGTGGATAGTGTTGATGCAGTAAGGTGGTGACATGGCAGATATGGTTACAAGCCATTTTGAAAACTGCAGACATAGCACCAAATATTTAATGGAATTAAAGAAGCCAGCATGGGGTTGTAGGCTCCATTCGAGAGATGACAAGCCACACTGTAGATCAGTACAGCCTGCACTTGTGTGTCAGCAGCTTAGAAATTTATACTGAAAAATCACTATTAAAAAATAGTATGCATAAAGATCTTCAGAAATGGATGACCTTAATATGCAGAATACTAAAAAACTATATTCAATGACAAAAAAAATCAAAGGGGTACTTCTTACTAAATAATGCTGACTCAGGTAAATATGTTCTATTTACTTTTTCCACCGTAGTTCCTCATGTTTTGCTTGGTTATATCAAGAACACTTCAATAATTTACAGCAGAAGAGCTAAAACTTGAAGTTCTAAAAAGAGAACAGATCTCCAAAAAATTCCTTATGAAAAATACAAGGCTTCATCAGATGATCAGAGATTTTTCTATAAATTGATATTTGAACTAAAAAACAATTTTCAGCAGGTGTTTGTAATCATTCTACTAATTTAATATTCTTGTTACATGTGTCTTCAGAACTCAAATATTAATAAAAGCCATCATAGTATAATTTTCCCATGTATAAAAATACCTACCTCTCCAGCTCCCTGGAACAATACTGTGTGATCTGATAATTTATTCTTGGTGATGCGCAGAGCTGCAAGAAGACCTGCAACAGCAACAGATGCAGTTCCTGAAATAAAAAAAAAAAATAAACAAAAAAAATCTGGTTATTCTCAAAACAATTACAAAACTTTACATTTTAAGTAATACCACAGCATTTTTTGGCTAAAAGATACAAGTACTGAGGGTAACAATAAATAGTTGAGTGGAGTAAGAATTTACTTTACTCTTACAAAAGTTAAATGTAAGTAAGAATATAATCAGAGTAACATTAAATAAACTACAATTGATTGATTCTATGGATGAGTAAAGCGGCCAAGCCAAACTGTGGTAAAATATTCTACAATATTTTATGACCTCTTTCAGAATGAAGGGTGTGAGAGTCCAGATAGAAGTACTTTGAAGAAATCCAGATACTGAAAATTAAGTTACTGGTTTCAAATTGAAATATACTTCACATACAGTAAAATACAAGGCTAAAACAAAACCTCATTTCTCATAGGGAGGTTGTCAGAGTAGAGTATCAAACTCAAAATATACAGAGAAGTTAAACTAGTTGAAAGAATAAGGCCAGCTTATTTAAGACTTCAGTCCACTGGGACAGGAGTTTCAGTTCAGTATCTTCTAAAACATGAGAGGTACCTTTTAGATCTATCTTTAAGTTATACACAGGGAAAAAGGCTAACATTTAGTTTTATGGTTTAGCCTAGGGAGGTCTTTCTTCTCCAAATCAGAACCCCAGAGAACAAGATACCTCTCTGTCTTTGAATGGAGAAATTTTGATCGTCATTGTGAGAAACAGCTATTAATAAAAAGTAGAGCAAAAAAATAATTCAAGCACGCAGTGGCAGGGTAAATCTAACTTCTGTGACTGCCGACAGATCTTTGTCTAACTTGTCCTTAAGGTCTTCTTTCAAATATTATTATATCTCCTCAGCAAGCTATTCCAGTGCTTATCTGTACTTCAGGTAGAAAATTTCAAATCTAAACGTTTCTTTTCTTCTTTTTCTATGTTGGCCTCTTACTACTGGAAAGCCTGTTCTTTTGCAAAAAGTAATTTATTACATATGAAGACTAATGGTGTTCCAATCAGCTTTTCTTATCTGGAACAATCCCAATTCTCCCACTCTTTCAGAAAGTTAAATTTGCTTAAGTTGAACTGCTGCACCCAAATGGACACACTGCACTGCAGGTGAATTGTCAGCACTGCTGAGTCAAGCTGTCAGCCTCTGTCATGCTCAAGAAAGTTGTATTTAGTCACAAGGACCTCATACCTGACTCTTCTGACCCAAAGACTGAAGGTGACTCCTTCTCCCCAACAAAGCCTACTAGAAGGGGAAGACTTTCTTTCATGTGTTTGTGACTTCATGCAACAAGCTTGTATTTTTCACGAATTATTACCATCACTAAAGCATAGGGTGAGTCCATTAAAAAAAACCAAACAATCAGACTCTATTCCTGCAAGGAACTTGGATCCTATAAAGACATCCTGTGGACAGGAATGTAGTAGGGAGGTAGATAACACCTCCAGAAAAGTTGTGTTTTTAGAGAAGATTCTGAAGAACCAATTGAATGAAGACAGCACTGATTTCTCTTGGACTGAAAAAGCTCTCCAGACACTAACAATTAGGTACTGAAAGTCAAAACACAGGTTTCAACAGCCTTTGAAGATGTATAATGCCTATCTGATTCAGAGAGAGCTGGACCACAGAGAGATGAACACAGGCCCTGCAACATCCAGTTCCAGGAATAAGAATCACATTCTTCCCTCTCTGGGCAGCAGCTGTCACTGACTGAGACAAGGAAATCAAAGATGAGGCCATTAAATATTTTGAGAAGCCTGAAAGAACTTGCAAGGAGGAGATCTGCTGGCTCCTACAAGTCTGTTCCTGATCACCACTGCCCTAACTGCAATTGCCTACAAGCCACACAGTTGAGGGGAGAATTCACATTGCTACTGATTTTTCCTTCATAAAAAGTGTGAAATGGGCATGACCAGCCCAACAAAAGTACTCAGCCCAGAATGTGAGTATTGGATAGTTGTCCTCAACATGCAGCTCAGCTCCCCTAAACTTGCTATTCAGAAGTCTATTTTCTCAGAAACAAGGTGAATTTTAAAGCTGAGATAGCAGTTATCCCCACATTAAACTCTATGAAATGCTCAAAACAGGCAAATATATGCAGCTAAAACTACTAGACCTAAAAGAACAGAAGTAATCAGAAGCCTGATACTGGGTAAATCTTCTCTTCAATTACACCATTTGGGTTTTGAAAGCTGGGCTTGAATCTGGGGTTTGTAGGCAGGATTATCTGAGTTTCAAGAATGGTTACTTTTTCAAAAATAAAAGGTAATGCTTAATAAAATTTAGGAACCCATTTTAAAGTTAGAAATTCACTTTTTGAAGTAAATCCACTTAAACAGTTAAAAAAACATGTGTCTTCAGAATTAAGTTTGTTACGTGCTTTTGATTATGACTTTTCATTTCAATCATCAGAAATACAGGACACCTTGTTCTCAGCCCACTTAATGTTTAGACCATACAAATTTGGCATTTTTTACTTCTTTAGTCATTTTTATGACTTGTTCTGTCCCTGATTTCTAAATAAAAAATCTTAAAAATGGTTCCTCTGAAGCATGGCTTTGGGAACAACAACCATCAGGCTGAGACACTTCCACCCCACAGTCTCCCAAGAACTAGCTTGTTTCTTTCCCAGATGAAATCAGGTCTTCCTCTGGCAAGTGCCAAGCTGGCAAAGACCAAAAATGGCAAAAAAAGAGAAGTCAGAGTGTGCTCTCAGTTTCCCTTGGTACTCTACCAAACAATCCTCATAACCAGCAGGAAAAAAATCCCATGGTCTCGTTGGATGCCAAATTCTTTCTCCTATTTTATATTACACAGCTGTGCTTGCAGAGGAGGAGGAGGAGGGAGCCTACATAACACAGCTTATTCCTAGGACCATCAATCTGGTCTCCTGAAAAGGAAAGCTGAGCTGGAGCACTCTAAGATCCCTGTTTCCCTTGAAGCTGTGGCCACCACAGCACCCTTCCCCCATCAGAGGAGTTCTCAGAGAGCTCTGAAAGCTGCTCTTCAAGCTGCTTTGTGGTGACAGAATCAAAATGAAACACCACAGATTTATAACGCATGGGAATGTTGGGATACCACTTATCTTCATGGCTGATGTACTGTGGCTAAGCTTGTTAGCCAGAAAAATGGACTGTCATTTAAGTATTACCAGTTGGGATATTTTTACAAACTCTGTCACAATGTGATCTTCTGCTTTAAGGAAAAATAGAAGATACAAGAAACATAAATAAAATCCTGCACTGAATGTCAACAACATTTTGCATTGAATATTTGCCTGGTGGGTGAATTAGTGTTACCTGTATGTTCATTATGAGGGTGATTCAGAACAAAGGTTATAATAGCAATCGATAAAGGCTTAAATATGATATTTCTCTCAAATCATGATTTGCATGGAATTGCTCTAAAAAGGGTGTTTAAAAGTTTTCCACACCAGTGTTATTCAGCCTTTTGACTCTGGAAGAAATAATAACCAGTTGATTAGATTACTGCATCCACTATCACTGCTGCTGGCAGTGGCTGTCATCACTCCTCGTCAGCAGCTTCCCTTATTCCTTCCCACTGCAAGGGGGGCACCGGCAGCCTGAATAGCAGATCTGTTTAACCGGAACTGCTATGACTAACGCCATGACCTTACATTTCACCCTGGATACTGGCTCGAGTTCTTGAAACCAATCAAACACAATTCACATCCATCTGCCAAGGCAGATGTGAACCGCTTCTTGCAGACATCACCACGCACAAACAGAATTTTGTCACTTTTCTGTCATTGCTGTAGGAAGGAGAGAATCAGCTTGGCCAGAGCACAGGTTAAATCCCTTGCTTGCAAGATATGATAGACATTGTTCAAAGATATGATTTTGAAAACCCATTCTATTGTCCACAGATTTCTAGAAGATTAATCAAAGCAAATTTAACAAAGGATATTTTCCTAAAGCAGTGTCAACTGCTGTGACAGCATTTCATGGTAGTTCTCTAGGAAGGTAAGTCATGCCCTGTATAAACACAATAGATGTGAAATTTCAAGGTACACTATTCTATACCAAGTCTTTGTTTTCTGTGTAAGATGCTTTAGCCTTGTTACAGTAAATTGAACAACTGAGCAGGAACATGTTAAAGGAAATCCACAGCCTTTTGAGGCTGACACACTATAAATGCTTGGGACTACAGAGTACTTTTTCAGCAGGTACAATTGAACAAAAAAAAATGGGGGGAAAAGCCCCCAAATTTGAGGAGTAAGAACTTAATTTATACTGAACGTAATTTAATTATTGAGAAATGGCTTTTTGCACTGAAGCCTTTGTCCATTATTTTAAGTTTCAAAAAATAAAACTTTAATCAAGTGTTAGTAGTTCCTTTATGTAATTTTACCAATCTCATTTTAAAAAGCTAGCAAACATTAAGAAGGGAGAACTTTCTGCAGCACATCCAAAAACCTGAGGTATTGATTCTAGACTAAAAGATTAGGAAGCAGTAAAATTCATATTTCTCAATACACAGTATAATAGAAATCACATGTTGACATTGCCAGCCATCCAAATAGCATTTCACAACCTGCCAGGGAAAAAAATCCATTCACATCTCCTGCACTTACAGGGAAAAAGGGGAGTAAAGATCCTATGGAAAAGGTGAGATCTCCATTGCTAGTGAGGCAAATGCTACAGCTGTGGGTAGTTCAAAAGGACCCTCTTTTAAGAGATGGGAGCTCCTTCTCCTTGCCATGAATGGGCTTCTCCAAGCTGCATGTGCACAGTGCCCTGCTCCACAGTGGGCAGTGAAAGAGGGGAAATGCAGCCTTTCTGAAACAGCAACCATTTGGCATATTTGGAAAAAGATGAGTCCCAGCAGCACAGGATGGCTGAGGCTGGAAGGGCATTTGGTGCAACTCCTCGCTCAAGCAAGCAGTGCCACCTGGAGCTGGCTGCCCCAGAACATGGGGAGAATGGATTTCTTTTTTAAACCCATAATGAGAAAAAAAATTAAACAGATGAATACTTGTGCATACAGGTGCTTGTGTATACACATGGAAAATTACACAAAAGCTACAGCAGCAGATTTACTTGAAAACATACTGGTTTCAATGTAAATTTACTACTGAGTAACAAAGACCTGATAAAAAGGACAATGTTTGTGACACATAAATTTTGATTTCTGAGAATGGCACTGACTTAACATTGAATTGGTCACAACTTTAACTTCCAGGTATAATTTTCCTCATTATTCAAATGGCAATCTGCTGAACACTTAACATATATTTTAAATAAAATCAAAATGTAAAATGAAATAGTTATATTACGTTAAGTCTACATGTTTTATTTCAGGTCTCTTTCTTTTCATAAAATGTTGATGCAATCGAACAACACAGCTGTTAGAAACTAATGACATGTAAGGTCATGACGGATACCAAAGTTAATTCCAATCCAGTGCAATCTCTCCGTGTAAATATTTTTATTGGCAATAAAATACAGGCCCTGAATCCATCATGGGGGAAAGCATTGCAACTTTGGGCACAGTGAAGTTACAAGACCTGTAACTCCAGTACTACATTCTCTCCAGAGCAGAGAAACACTTATTCTACATGGATTATCTTACACGACAGAAGTTTGTCATTGTCAATTGAGACAATTTTTAAGTACAGAAGGGAGGGGAAAGGGTAATAATAATTGAAATAACTGACCTACATAGAGGCAGCAAGATCGAGAAATTTATGCCAGTATTTGAAATGTATCCATGGCAGCAATGACTGTAGCCAGCAACCACATGATACGCACTGAGACCCAGAGAAATCAAATGCACAGCTCTAAAGACATGCAAACACGCCTTAAGCCACTGACTATGCTCAAGTAGCAAAATCTCTTTCAGCAGACTCACCAAAGTCAAAAAGGGTGTGGAAAGGGAGCACTATGGCACCCTGGGTTTGTGAGGGGCAGGAAGGTGTGGCCAAGCCAATCCCACCCACAAGCAGGATTTCAGTGCAGCCTTGTACCTCGGACTTCAGTTTTAGCAGATCTTAAGAGACTTGTTCAGCCTCCCTGCCACAGAAAAGGGAACTGGTTTGTTTTTTTAATATAACTGTCAAACTGTGAATCCCAAGCCTGCTTCCTTTGAGGGCGGTCGGGCAGAGAACATCTCTCACCCTGAGAAACAGCTTTGTTTGGCAACACAGGCCCCATGGGTCCATTCCCAGGCAGGGGTTGGAAAGAAAAAGAAAAAAATCACATATCATATCTTCTAGAAAATTCCACCCTTTGCTTATGACACTTCCTTCCTAAATATATTGGAGATGAGCAAAGCTCATCTGACCTAATTCAGGAATTTCTAAATGTTGTAAAGCTTGACATTACAAAATTAATTCGTATTTCTCCCATATGGGAAGCTATGATCAAACCTCCCTAAGTTTTGGAAAAGGTCCTCTAATAGTTAGAACCAGATAAAAGTATTTGTTTTAAACCAAAGTCTTTCTCTGATTTTCATTTCCAATAATCTGTCTCTGTATTTCAGAGAGAGAAAAAAAAGCATCAAGCTGATTTGTGGTCAGTAAAAAACTAGACAGGAATCCAAGGGAAAAAGTGAATATTTTCTCCCTAAGGAAACATTGCTATTGTGTTTGTAAGAAGATATTTTGAAAATACAAATATGGAGAAATTATTGTAATTTCAGAGGGAAGAAACTCATCGCCTATCCAAAACCAAAGATGCTTTCTAAAATGCCAAAGTACAAAGAATTTTATTATTCCAATACAGATTTATATCATTTGGTCAGAATCCTGTTCACCTTTGTTCTCAATTCCTTCTGTACAGAGGGGTAATGCAGAAAAAGTTACAAAGCTTTCTCCAAAGTAAAGGATGTGACCGTAGTGCAGCAGGAAGGGAGACTGTTTCCAGAAATACCTAACTACATCTACAGGTGATCCTTAATGGTCAATCTTTAGTCATTTTCTGTGATCAGTGTTCTGACAGACTTTTTCCAAATGTTCTGCAATCGTCAGTTAGGGGCAGGCTGACCCCCTGTAAATAGCTGTGGGCTAAGAGAGGGCACATACATTTGTCCAAGTTAGTACTTGTAGATGGGTATATGCAGCTTGCCATGTTTTCTTTATCTTTTTTAGTGTCTGTTGGAAATCAGGATCATATATTAGAATATATTTTTTAGACTTGAGATATTGAAAGGTCCTCATTGCATCAGTAAGATACATAGGAATCATTTCTCTGAATATCTTATATAGAGAAAAAAAGTCCTCAGGCCTTTCTATGAAAGACATTAAACATTTCTTTTGATCTTAAAGTAGCTTTCTCTTGAAAAATATTAGTACTAGGATAAACTGTGTTTAAAATACCATGTAAGCACTACCTTCAGAAAATGACAGAAAATTAGATGCAGTGTTATATTTCTTTGCTTTTATTGGTCTGGCACTACTTGTCAGCTTTACTGTTGCAGAAAATACAACTTTCATACAGAGAAAGCCACTCTTTCAAGCAGCCTGGAAGAAATTATGCTATTTATAATCTGAAAATCTCTAAGGATTGATAAAGAAGTTAGCACTATCCATTTTCATTATAGTTGCCAGGTGAAAGATCCTTAGGTTTTATAAAGTTGGAATACGAAGAGGGATAAAAGATCAATGGGCTGTTATTCTACTTCCACATTATAGGAGAAGATGACAAGCTATGAAAAAAAAAAGTTACTGAAGGTAACTACGGGGATATGATGGCAAATGACAGAGACCAGAATTAAGTGCATTTACTTTCACCTCTTGGAAGCTACACAAATATTAAGAATGGAGATCACCCAAAAGTCACAGGCATTGCTTGTGAAAATATCAAAGGCCCCACAAGCACAAATTAGATTGCAGAAAATGAATAAATTAAAAGACTGCATATGGCTGCACTTCTAAGGAAGGCCAATAGTTGCTACAGCAGCTCAGACAAAAGCCAAATACCTTCCAACACTTCTGAACATCAAGACACCTCCTTCCGAGGTGCATGAGAGCGAATGAAGTGGTTTGAAAATGAAAATACACAAAAGGCCTTGTCAAGTAAGTTTACCCATAAATGGTACACTTTTGCTGAAAAACGTCCATTTCTCTGAAAGCACATTCTACTTGAGCCTCTTTCTGATTTGGATTAAGGACCTTCATCCTGCAAGGAAAGGAAATTCCCTGTAGGAGCTCGGCCTCTAAACAACCAGGGAAACTTCCAGACGCTGTTTGGTCTGCTATAATGAAGTGCTGTAGCCATGGCTACACTCAGACCCTTCAGGGTAGGAAGCACCATGCTTCTTACAAAGGGAAATGACATTTTTTAATTAGTGTATTTCCCATCTGGGAGGTTGTCCTCCATAATCTGTTTCAGATGCAGAAGTAGAAAGAACTCAGCCAGGCTTATAGGTGGACCAAGATTCATGTGGATAGCCACATCCCTAACACCAGAAAGACAAGGGCTATTTGAATCCACTGCCATGAACTGAGTCACTGAAATGTGACCTAGGTCCCAAGCATGACTCAATAGGACTTCTGAAAAACTCCGACTCCTAACAGTTGGCTTAAAGTGTCACTGAAAACCATAAGAAATGAAGACAGGTTAACTTCCATTTTTGACCTGTCACTGCTGAGACCTTCATACACCCAAGGAAATGAGGGATAAGATACTGAGGGCCCTCTCTGGGTACCTCTCTCCAGCAGCTCATCTGAACTTCAGCCTCCTCTCAAGGATGGGAGTCAGTGCCCTAGAAGATGTTATCACTTACTGCCCTAGAGAAAGTTAATTTCCAGTGCTCTTTTCCTGACTGGATATAAAGCAATCCAAGTAGTAGCACACACCACTTCAGCCCTATTTGTCTCTCTTCCTGGGAGAGAGAGACAAGATGCCTGTTTAGATTGAGCCCCGGGGAATCCCCCTTGTTCACATTTCCCATCCTAGATATTTTCCTTTTTCCAGCTGCCACAAATGATTCAGATGGGAAAACAAGAGTCAAGGGATTCATTTCCCTCTAAAACTGAATGAGACTGTAAGGTAAATTACATTAATATTTAACTGAGTTGTCAGTTTAAGAACTGAAATACAGTTTGACATTTATCAATCCAGTTGCATGAAGAAACAGTGGAGCAGTTGTCACTATAGTGAGAAAAAACCAAGAAAGTACAGTCCAGGTTTGAGCTTTGACATTTGCTCAAATAATTCAGTAATTTATATGGGGAAAGCCATTCACATACTAAAAAAAAAAACCAAACTCGAGAACTGAACATCGAAATAAAGCATGAGGTGTAAATGAGAGTGAAAGGTTAAGAGCAAATGCAGCTCAGCAAAAAGCCATGCTGAGGAAACCCAAGGCAAAATGTGACCTGTACATCCACAAATACCACAATAAAGCTGATAGATTTTTTTCTCTCTGAAAATTAAGACTTATTTTTCTGGCTTGTGGGAACAACAGTGAAGAGAAGAGAAAAAGTTTGTTACCTTGAATGTCGTCATTGAAAGTGCAATACTTGTTACGATACTTATTCAGGAGGCGGAATGCATTGGCATTAGCAAAATCCTCAAACTGAATGAGGCAGTTCATGCCATATCTGGAAAACACAAGAAATAATGCATTACATTAAAAAAGTTTCAAAATTATACATTAAAAAGCTAGTAACATTTGTGGTCAGATTTTGAATACAAGTATAATGTGGATCATTCAACTCTCAACATGTTTCTGTTATATTCTTTATCTTTACGTTCATACAGATTATTTAGAAGGCATAATCATACTACTGAGTGTTTACTCAGTTCTCAGTTACGAACAGAAGGTCAGTGGAAAAGGCCTTCAGCCTTTGCAGACATCTCAACAGGAGTCTCCACTGAGCAATTACCTAGTGAACAAAAAAGGTCCCTCCCAACACAAGCCACTCTATAATTTTGTGGTTGTATTTTTTTTTTTTTAATGGAAAGTCAAGACTCTTGGCACTAGATTTGTATGCCAATACCTAACAAGTAAACAATTGCCCTGCTGTGCCAGTAAAGTTAGTCCTAAAACAAAAGTTAGTAAGAAGTTAAATTAAATTAATATTACCACCATGGATCATGGAATGGTTTGGATTGGGAGGGACCTTTGCAATCATCTTGTTCCAATTTCCTGCCATAGGCAGGGATGTCTTCCACCAGACCAGGTTGCTCAGAGTTTCATCCAGCCTTGCTTTGAACAATTCCAGGGACAGGGCATCCACAGCTTCTCTGAGCAGTCTGTTCCAGGGCCTCACCACCCTCAGAGTAAAGAATGTCTTCCCAGTATCTAACCTAACCTAACCTAACCCTACTCTCAGTCTGAAGCTGTTCCCCCCTTGTCCCGTCACTACATGCTCTTCTAAATATTGACCAGGCCTTAAACGCATTTTTGTAGTACTGTCTCTTAATTCTTTGTATACCAGTCACATATGGTATTCTCAAGTACTTTCTTACAANGTCTTCCCAGTATCTAACCTAACCTAACCCTACTCTCAGTCTGAAGCTGTTCCCCCCTTGTCCCGTCACTACACACTCTTCTAAATATTGACCAGGCCTTAAACGCATTTTTGTAGTACTGTCTCTTAATTCTTTGTATACCAGTCACATATGGTATTCTCAAGTACTTTCTTACAACAAAAGCAAAAAAACACACACAGAGCAATGAAAATATATCTACAAAAACTATATGAAGACTGGATTCAAGCTGACAGACATTTGCAAGAGGGCAAGATCTCAACAGCACACATTCTGATTGAGCTAAAGGAGGCTTTCCTTATTTGCTAACAGCACAAATCCATGAAAGACATCAAGCTGTCAATTCATGCTTCATCCAAAAAAGCAATACATACATATAGTGAGCAGTTTAGTGTAAATATATTAACTGACATTTTCTTTAAACCATGCATGTGTTTGGCAACCACATTAAGCAAAGCTATCCGTATTTTGAAAAAAAGACAAAAATTCCTGACTGAACTAATTTCCATGGAAAACACATATTTACAGCCATATTACAATTAGCCAAATCTATGGGGATTCCACTGGCAGGAATGGTAATCCTTGCTGAAAATAAATACATCTTCAGGTTTAATGGAAAAACCTGGACTCCTTCAGCAGCATAATGACAGGCAACTGTTTAAAAGAAAATTTGGAAAGTCCAGTACTGTAAATCACAACTGAGTTCAAATTAAAAAAAAAATAATTTCAATAATTAATTTAAATTTCTAATCTGATTCAGTTTCTGACATAAATGTCTGTGATTCCATAAGGGTCCAGGAGCAGCCACTTGCATAATAATAATATGAAACTAATGAGATTATCACTCTGGAATCCTGAAGCTTGGTTGTATGTGTTTCTTGGATGTCATTAGGCTGGTCTGTTTCTTTATTTTACCATATATAACATTCCATTTTCTCATCTGCATTTTATTTTTCTCTGTTTTCTAATCCACTACCTTTGTAGACAAAGATCAAAACTCCCTGTGAGATAAATTAAAAGAGAGTCTCTGTAGAAAATAAACATCCTATAGTGGACGCACTATCCATATTAATTCTCTAAGCCAGATACCTTGGCTGTTTGATTAAAATGGAAAAAATGCAGGTAGTCTAACTCTGTGCCTCTGAGATTTTGGTGTCATAGCAGAAAAATTTCTTAGGAGGACTCTTATGCATTGCACGTGTAACACCTGACATCCAGGTAAAAACCTGAAACTTCAGTGCTGCACACAACCAGCAGTACCTCATAGGACTTGTGAATTTTATGGGCTGTATTATCAAAAAAGTCTAATCAAATCCAGTAGCTGGGTACCAAAGAGAGACAAGAAAATTATGCACTGTTTCTCTGCTTGGAGTGTTCTTGTTAAAACCACTAACAGGTGAGACATACAGATGAGATAACACAAAATAGTTAATATCAGGCATTCCAGAAAATCCCTTAGCAATAATGAACTGGATACAAAGGTACCACACAGTTCTAGAAGCAAAGACCATACCATCAATTTTTCTATGACCTGCACATCTCACTATCACAATTATTTAAAGCAGCAAGTTGAGCCAAAACCTAAACCAGTATTTTCCTTGCTGTATAACTCTGCAATAACCTTCCACCCTTCTCACACTCTGATGAACAGTTTTAGTTTCAGTGGTTTCTGCACTATAAAGGGTAACTGCATGAATCAACCCTCGAGGAAGCAGAGCATGTCCTCACTGTTAGCACCTCACACCCTGCTTTCACTGCAAATTTTCGGCTTGGACCTGCACCTCTTTACAGGTGGGATGGGAACACAAATGACTGCAAGATGAGAAGGGAACCAAGCACTTTGCACGTGCAGTCATCAAACCTAGCTGTGCCTTTCAAATCACTCAAATTCCAGCAACTGTGGGCCACTACAGTTCTGTGAGTCATATTATCTTTCAAACCTTATAAAAAGAGAAAACAAAGTCTGCAGCTATCCTAAAATGTTACCATCTTAACATCTTCCATCAATACTTGATACAGACATAGCACAGACTGATCTCACTGAGTTTCTTTTCATCATACAGAATGCCTGATTGGGCAGATCCAGACACAGTAATAGACGTGCTACAAACAAAATCATCACGTTTAAAACCACCATTCAGTGACTGTGGATGACTACTAAGCATGATAAAAGACAGCAACTTCAGTCATATCAAGAAGATTAGGAGACAAAATTAGAATAAATTGTCATGACAGAAAACTCTCTAAGAGGTATTTCTTTTATTTTAAAAGTAGTGGACTACCTATATAGTATGATAGTGTGAAAGAATATAGTAGCTCTGCTTATTTAAGTAGCTAAAGTAGTACTGCTTATTTAAGTAGCATTGCTTATTTAAGTAGCTAAACTTCATAATCGTATAACTTAGGACAATTTTATCTTCCTCTTTGAAATTTGAAGCCATGCAGATTTCCAACATAAAACCAAAACCCTTTCGTTTTGAATATATCACGAGCAGCAGAGTTCCTGAAGCAAGCAGACGTTTTATTCAGTTACAATGCTGCAACAAATGGGAGTGGGAGTGTTGGTGTGCAGAAAGGCTCTGCAGAGGGATCTGGATAGGCTGGATCCATGAGCCAACACAGTGGTAAGAGGACACAGTCTCAAGCTGTGCCAGGGGAGGTTCAAGTTGGACATTAGAAGGAATTTTTTTCACAGAAAGGGTGATTAGACATTGGAATGGGCTGCCCAGGGAGGTGGTGAAGCCACATAACATATATCGTCCCTTATGGCTTGCGTAAAACAGAGCCAACAGTTCTCCTGCTATCACTGCTTTTGACCCAGGGCTACACAGGGGATAACTGGGGAAATGGAGGAACACTTAACCAACAAACATGAATGAACCTATCCAGTGGGCACCAACTGTCTTAATCAGAAGAAATTATGAGAAAAAAAAAAAAAAAAAAAAAAAAAAAAAGAAGAGATGGGGCAGACACTCCTCATGCCTCCTC